>JAVKLA010000053.1:14632092-14649846 GCA_034782735.1 Sagittarius serpentarius | reverse complement strand
CTGCCCATGGCAGGGGGGTTGGAACTAGATGATCTTTAAGGTCCCTTCCAACCCAAACCATTCTGTGATTCTATGATGCTACAGTTCTATGATTCTATGAATTCTATGAAATGTTTTCATGTAATTTAGAGTTATCTCATTAGATGGCAGTATAACATTCAAAACAAATGTTTTATTCCTTTATACATATGTATTTCATATTCACTAAGAAAAACAGTTGATTTTATGATAGGTGATAAATCTAGTCTTTTTCTAAAGACAAATTTACTTTTACTTTTTGGAATGTTCAAATCTAACATCTGGAAGTGTATCTTAAATTTAAATGCTAGGTGTTGATAACTGAACCAAGATATTATTCTTCTTGCCAAAAAGTTATAACTTTTAATAAAGAAGATAGTATTTACTGTCATCTTTAAATCCTAGGGTCTAGAGCGTTGCAGAAATCAATGTGTTGAGAGGAATGATGGATTTAAACAATCTTTATATCCCTTTGATCCTTAGGACAGCTGAGAATCAAGTCAGCTCCAAAGTTTGGAACCACTTTAACATGCTGTCCCCAGCAGAAAGAGCCTTTACAATGCCAAGGATCATTAGAGAATTATTCCTCCTGTATCATAGGTACCTATGCTGCCCATTTCCTACACTAAAATCTGATTTGTGCTGCTCCATAGTACAGACTTGCTATCTTACTTTTCAGAAAATCTTATTTTTGTAGAACTGAAAGCTTATCTGAGGACATTTTTTCTTTCCTAATTCCTTTCTACTCCTTTCCTCCCTTGATATATCTGTCAAGGAGGAAGAAGAAGTATTAAAATAGAAAAAAGAACTTCTGCATTAAGGGACACTAAATCTAAGAAAGATGACATTAAAGTAGTTGATATGACCAGTAGTGAAGTAAATGAAATATGCTCAAAATACCCAGCTAAGCATCATATTCTTCTGTATGTATAACTTTAAGTTTACCAATGCAGCCAGTCCTGGAATGGGTTTGCAGGACTGGCCAGTGATAACTTGCTGGTTCTGAAGAAGAATCTTATCTTGAAATTCAATCACTTAATAGTTCCCACACCAATAAAAACCACAAGACCTCTGCCCTAGACTACAACTTACTATTTACAACTTATTCCCAGCATGCTAGGATGCACTCCTTGGACCTTGAAAGCTTCGTACATGGCAATTCATAGTACTGAAGAAGACCCAGACACCTTCCCTTGAACACATTGGTTTATTTTGAATTGGTGAAAAAAAAGTATTATCTTGACATGATGAAAGCCAGCCCTCCATTATAGTCAAATGAATAACATTGTTTTGCATGGAAAAAAGTTATTAAATATAAAAGCCTTTTGCAAAGAGGTGCAGAAGGGTAATTTTTTTACCTAGTGACCAGGTAATTGAAATGACATATGAAATTCAATCTAAAAAAAGCACATGGAAAAAGCTTTCTTACACAGTAGTGGACTCTGAACTAGCTAATAAGACTCAGTTCCATGAAGACAGAACTCAGCTCAGTTCTCAGGAGCGGTCCAGAAAAAAAACAACCGAGGGAAATGATAGAGCTTATTTTATGTTAATTTCTTCTTAGAACACAAAACAAAAAACACCCTCATACTACTGCATACCCATGATATACTTATATCTTCAATTTAGTAGACAGTTTCATCATCGGTGACAAAAAGAACAAAAAGAAATTAGAAACTAGCAATAAGGATGTTCAAAGGTATCCATACGAGGTATGAGTCAAATAGAGAGAGAAAGAGAGAAAGACAGATTTCCTCACTGAATGTGTAATTACGTTGTGGTACTCATTGACACGGGCAATTATAGGCGTTACAAGTTTACATGAGCTCAGAGAAGCTTAGACAAATTCGTGAAAGACAAAGAGCATGTAAACACAAACATTTAAATACAGAGGCATCACCTCTGATTCAGGAATCGCTGAGTTGCAAGGAGTTGGAGGATCAAAGAACTGCGCTGGGAAAATATCACTATATCCTAGTCCTATCTTCTGCCACAGTTCACAGGGAAAACAACTAATGAAAATTATTCGTGCTATGTATGTGTTTGTCTTTATGATTCAGTTTGTTCTCAAGCACCACATGCTTCAGATGATATTTTTTTTTTCTTTTTTCTGGGAATGAATTCTGCCACTGAAACATTCAAACACAATTTCCACCTACAAAGTGTTTTCAGCATTTTGAGTCATTCCATCTGTGCAGATCTATACTTTTATACTTTTTGTGAATCAATAGGGTTTCAGTCTTGCTGGAGGAAAATGATAGTAAAGAACTACACTAGTTCTTCTTCAGCCTTTCTTTATAGTCAGCTGTTCTGACAGCATCAGGACTTTTACTGGGAAAAAATAATTCCCAGTTAAAAAATGGGGTTTATGTCTACCCTTCTTTACAATATACATGCTGCCAGCAAGGTTATTGATGTACTGTTTCTTTTGATTATACTTTTCAAGGTTACAGAACTAGTACTGCAGGTGCCTGGTAAGAGACAGCAGCCTCCGTAATGTTATACTGTCCTTCAATGTGCAGAAGTCTCAGGCAGTGTGCTGAAGCGGACTGCTTTTGTCTCACGATATTCCGTGAGGGATTTCTATTTTTCAAATAATGTCTGATGTGACAAGCATTTTAAGGACCTCTGGTTCTTTAAAATTCCACCTATTCTTCTGGAAAGGCATGCTATCAAAATGCCATGTCCTGTACTGGCAGTTACCCTGAGGGCTAAGAGAGCATTTCTGTGAAAGGTGGCGTTCTGAGGGTACAGAATTACAGCAGGTGTGTTGCAAAGCCCTACTTCAGGATAGTTGTTATTTTTGCACCCTATCAGAGCTGACTGGATTTTCCCATCTGTGTGAAATTAGCATGGTTTCCTTTTTTTTTAATTCCCAGTGTTGTACACCAGTATAAGCATACCACAGATTTGGCCACAAGTCTGTGTTTACGATAGAAATATCTCTCTGGTGCCCTGTCTTGGTTTTTCCTGTATTTAAAATGGCATGATTATTTGCCCCCTACTTTTCTTTTCAGACTTCATTAACAATATAGGATTCTCTTAATTTAATTTTCTGCTTCACTTTATCAGCAAGTCACTCAGTTCCAGGAAACTGGAAAGCAGCAAACTGACGTTATCATTGGGCCCTTGGGAGCAGGAAGAGTACACATAATGTGATGACACAAGTCTACTAAAAATAGAAGGAAAGAACACAGGCAAAAGAAGAAAATAGTTATCTTAGCAATGATAATACATGAAAAAAATAATTGTTTTCCAATCTTTTCCTGGTTTTTCCCATCTAGATGGTTAGGAACTAGTTTGTTTGGTTTTTTTTTTTTCCATGATAGCTTTAATCTAGCAAGCAGAAATGTAACTTTTAAACTGAGGTGTTTAAAAATGAAATCCAGGATGATTATTGTTGTTGTTGTTGTTGTTGTTATAGCAAAAAGATATTGCAGATCATGTTTTATGAGTTTGTTAAGATGTATCATAGGTGGCTAGAGTTCCCAGTGAAGCTGAAGCATTCACTAATGGCTCTGCAGTATGTGTCCTATCATGCCTTCATGTTGAAACACCTTCTGGCAAAATTTGTCTTCTCATTGGACACAATCAGATATTAACTCAGATTTGAAACATAACATTCTCACATTCATCTTTACTAATATATTAATGTTTCAAATTAAAAAAATAATTTCTTGGAACATAACCTTTTTTTTAAATACTAGAAAAACATTATTGTGCCATCAAAGGGATTTAGGAAGTTTTAAGTGTAAATTGTAGACATGAAAAACTACAGAAGTGAATATGAGCACGTAACTCTGATAGTATGTTTTACTTATGAGTGATGTGTCAGACCAAGACAGAATAGATAGTCGAAAGTCTTTAGATTTTTGTATCATCAGTCATTGGTGACAAAAAAAATGTTACTATAAAATTATAGTTTGATCAGCATTCGCTATTAAATAAATTCATGCTCCCCATACAGTTTGTAGAGCGTGAGAAAAACACCACTATGTTTGCCAGTAATCACCCTTGTTTGACTATTTAGCCGGCAAATAAAATATAGAACACTTAGGGATATGAAAACCTGTACCACAAGAGGCCTCGGGTGCCATAGTTCAGAGAAAATGGAAAGTGGTGTGTAATTCTACCAAGTATTTTTAAAAGAAAAAAGTTATTCTGCCTCTTAAGGATAGACAGCCAATGAGATTTGCGTCAGACCAGACAGTTTCTGATCCTGCTTCCCAGCTACGTAACCAGGGGCTAAATGCTAGCAAAGCAGTTTGATCTCAGACTGCCGTTACCTCCCCTCCCGGCACACACTCCTTTGCTGCTGGTCACATCCCTCGGTGTGCTGCTTGTACCCAGGCACTCATCTGCGCTTCCCAGCCTTGCTCCTTCATCCATCTCAGCTGCATCTCTTTGCACAGAAACACACCGGTGTTAGTGCCGCCGGCGGAGGCAGCCGTGCCGGGTGAGGGGTTTGGCGTGTCTCGGGAGGCAAGGCAACGCTTCCCTTGGGAGCAGCAAGAGATGCCTCTTTGTAAAAGCAGGGGCAGCTCTTCAAAATCCAGAGTTGCCTCTGACAGTAAGCACCAAACAATCCAAGCATCTGCGGCATAGCCTTTATCGGAAAAGTCCAGGTAGCTCCAGTGAAACAGGAGATACTGGTTGATCAAGGAGTTCAGGCTACAGTTTCTAAAAACGTGGGGGTAATTAGGAAGACTTGATTTCCTCATGAAGCTGAATGTGGCTTGTGAAGAGAAGATAGGAGGCTACGTATAGAGAAGAAGAATTGATGACTGACAGATCAACCTTTGGAGACAATCCACTGCATGGAGAGCACAGTTTGTGCAAATAGTCAGGGACACGGGACTGGGAATTGTTCATAATATGTTAACCCCATCCTGCCATTCTCAGTGCTTTGGACCACTGTCCAATTCTCTCTTAGGAAAAGATAAGTAGAAATGTTAGCCGATTATGAGTTGATTAGCTGAGTATTCCCATATATTTCCAACAGATTTAAAAGAGATTCATTTCCTGCTAAACTGTATATATCTACTTTCTGGTAGCATGACAAATAAATGTTATACCTTGTAAGTCAGTAGCAAAATACTTCAGTTTTAATATCATTACACAGTTATGAGTTTTATATAGAAAAGAAGAACACCAGCCAATTTCCTTCTCTTTTTTTCAGCCATGTGAAGGAAAACCTGAACAAAAAAATGAAGTTCAAATAAACCCAAAGATCAAAAATATGTCTTTTGATTATTTTTCCTTTACTATCAGATCTCTTCTGCTGATTTGAATAGGTTACCTAGGAGAAACAATGTATAAAAGTCTGTCTTCAGATCTCTGATAGGAAATCCCCACTGCAGCAATAAATATTTTATCTATGGCAGGCAATTGGCAAGCTACCTTGATCATGATAGTCCCTGGCTGACAATCACACAAAAGTGAGACCAGAAAGTATATCTTAAATGTTTCAGCACTTGGATTTTCCTAACTACTCCTTTCAAGTTCTTTATGAACAACTTGTATATAGATCAAAACATGCTAATTTCATCATTGCTGGCCAGCATCATAAAAGAATCGTATGAAAACATATGGGCACACTCACCAACTTTTTAAGCAACCAAATCTTTCATAGAACTATTGAAGTTTCTTCATGAGATAAAAGAGTTTTGCTGTTTTGAAACAATAGTACCTTTTTTTTAATACGAAAACATATGAGAGTGCGATGTGTCATTCATCATCTGTCACCTTTTCATTTAAAACATTGTTAAGGGGCTGCCTAAATACGTAAAGGTAGCAAGGGCTAGTACACTGCACAGCCAAGACAGGTTTGGGGTTTGACCCTGAACGCACTGCCTAATTCCCCAAAGCAACAAGAGCAAAATATCAAAAAAACATACGCAATACCTGGTTATGAGATGTACCTTATTTTTTGCTCTCTTGCGACAGTCTTTGAAGGAGCATTGATGAGCTGCAAGTGATCTCTTCTCAGAAATGCTCAGGAATAGGAAATCCTGCTTCCTAAAGAGTGACCTGAAGAAGGTGAGAGGAGGTAAGAGCATTAAGAAAATACAGCCTCACCGTATGAAATATTGTCTACAGAGCAGATAGAACGGCTTAAGGCAAATTCTGCTAGCAACCTAGAATTAGATGAATTAAGTTTTCAACGTGTATATGCCATGAAGAAAACCTACAGAAACATCTACATATTCCTTATTGCAGTTGTTTGCCTAGCACCATCATCACAATGAAGAACACTTTACGTAGTTAAGATTAGCAGACACATTCCTAGATAAAAGAATTTACCTCCTCATTACGGTAAAGTTGAGGAGTTAACTGAGGTTATAAGCCACAAAACCACAACCACTACACAAACGTGGGTATCTTGGGCCCAATTTTTAGTAATAAATCAAAGGCAGTGTGGTGCTTGCAATGGTACTTGAGTACAGCCATGAGACAATTTCATACTGCACCTTACAGTCTTCACCAACCACAAAGCACAGAACTCACCTCAGAAGACTTTATGATTTTGGAATAGATACCTACGGCACCATGATCTAAAGGAGAAAGTGTGAGTGACTACGTACTGTGCCACAAAGGGTTTAGGGTTTAGTGTTCAGCAGTTTCTAGTTTATACATAAAGATAATAGCATAGAATTAAGAGCATTCACTGACCATTTGGTGATTGTTAAGTACTGGATTCCAGCTCACTAAGGAAAGTTTGGACAAAGCAATCTTCTCACAGCAAAAAACTACTCTCTGTTTATTCAAAGAAGAATAAGACTGTACAAGAGTAGGAATTCTTTTGGATTAGCTGGAAAAAGATCAGTAAGAAAAAAATGAGTGCCCAGATACCTACACTAAATTATAGAGGGTAGCTAAAGTGGTTTTTGTACAAAAAAAAAAAAAAAAAAAACCGACGCCTCTGATCCCTCTGTTAAGAATGACAGTTTTTGAAAGTTTGACTGGAGGGCCAGCAACACAGCATAGCTTTGTAGAACCATGACAAGGAGTTTCCGGAACAGGAAAATCTACCATCTGACGTTTTAAAAATCTAAACCTACTCTAAATCATATCTGGAATACAGTAGGCTACTAGCATGCATCCATATCTTCATGTTAAAAGTTACCAAAGGTATAGACCATTTTAATAGGTCCATTCTGCAGCAGGTTAAATTTCTTGACAATTTTACACAGTTATATGTGTTACAAGACTTTTCTGTGCTTGTTTAGCTTAATGATTAATTAGAGATATTGTCCCCTTATAGGTGGTGAAACGGAGACATAAAGACTTTAATAGATAGTCCCAAGGTTGACTAGCTACAGGAAAAGGCAGAACAAAAAGCAGAATGCAGTTCTGACTTTTCATGCTGTCACTGGATTATGCTGCTTTTCAGAAAGAGTAGATGGCCAAAGTGGTGCTAAATCTACGAGATGAAGACACAGTCTTTGTCCAGCTGAAAAGAAGTCCAGAGTTTCTGGCTGGAGTTCAAAACCTGATAACCCACCTGATCAGTAGGCTCCCTAGCACGGAAGACTTACTAGTTGTGAAAATCATCTCAGAGTTTGCAAAAAGTCCTGAGATTATTCTCCTTCCTATCATTTCACCTCCATGATGTTTTTGCCAAACTCCAGCCAACTGGCTTCCATCCATACCTCTACTAGAAAAGGAAATGGTATTTTCTGGCTCCAGCAAAATAGGAGACATAGAATTAGCATTGGCAGGATATTGATGACGATACCTAATATTACTTTATGCTCCTACCCAGAAGCTTCAGCACAATAAGGGTCAACTGCTAAAAACTCTTAGGTGTGAGCATAGTCACCTATCACCACCTTCTGATATCTCAGCCACGTACAGATGAAACCACCCTAAGGCAAATCTACGCACTTTGAGCCCCATGTTCATGTCTATGGGACCTTGTAACCACTGAAATGAAAGATGGATGGAAGATCTTCCATGAACAATGAAGAGACAAACAGTCCCTGAAACAGTCAAGCACTGAGACTGCTATTGCCAGGAACAAAGGAAACCCTTGCAACTAATTTGAAAAGCCTCTTTCATAAATACATGCTAGTGTAGATATGTATATATAAAAGATGACACTGGGGACACAAATGGGACTTAACTTGGGCTCTATTCACAAATCAAGTAACACTCATGACTTGAAGATACCCATGAAAGTGATACTATGTAGTTTGTGGTATTTTAGGTGTGAATAAAGCATGATTCCATTTTCCTATAATTAGACAAAATATATAAACCAGGACTTTACCACAGAAAGATTTTTATTAAGCTTACTTTCAAAAGACTGCCTTTCTAACACTCTTACTCCTTTCCCTATGAACTGCATTTACTAGAGATTTGCTATAAGAGAACAATAACAATAGCATTTTGGATATGTTCAAAATAGAGACCTACAGTCACCACTGCTTTAATTCAATATTTTCTCTTTTTCCTGAACTTCCAGAGCGGTTCTAGTGCCTGATCATGTTGCAGATGAAATAGCTATTTTGGCAAGCTGCCAACCAATTTCTGTTTGAAACTTAATCTGTCTCCAACAGGCAATAGAAGTAACTGTTTGACCTCTTCCCTGTTTGTTTTTTTTTTTCCTTCCTATCTGTGCACAACTTATTCATAAAGATGTCACGGTCAGTATGTTCCACCTGAGAAGCTTTTACACCTTTCTGGTTTTTTGCCCATGAATCTCTTGACTGTTAAGAACCCATACAGCATTGTCAAAAGTGCTGCAAAACTTTGTATCAAAAATTTTGTTAAAACTAATGCCATAAACTAAACTTTCCTGATTAACGTTTTGATGGTATATAAAAACTTCAGAATGTTCTCTTTCTCTCTCTAGCAATATATTTATCGCCTTGTACTGAGACGAGCACATGTACATCCAGATGTACACTGACACCAGGTACACTAACAGCAACGATTTCACCACAACAGCTGAATATACTACTGCAAAGGAAATTGTTTTAAGAGAAATGTCTAATAAAGTGCAGGTTGATGCAGACATCCAGAAAGTGTAGAATTCCCCCCTCATGTTCTTCAGCATCATGGAATGTTTGCTTCTCTTTTCGGCCTCATAAAAGGAAATGACCCAGAAGAGAATTGACTTCAGGTCTTGATCCTAGTCAGGGTTCTACAATGAATGCCCAGAATATACACCTGTATTATTCTTACACTCTTCCCCACGCAGTGGAGATGCGGTACCGTCTGATCTCATGCAGCTCTTGTTATGTTCATACAACATGAGTCTTCAAATGGTTGCCCTACTGAAAAACCCCACCAAATCATTGCAGAGAATTTAACAGCAATGAAGCCAATAGTTTTTCTCACATGAAAAGCAAAAGGAGCAAATGCAGAGATTTCCAAAAGGTCTCTTTACTGGTAGCATCTCCACGCAGTATGGAGCAAGATGAGTAAGACAAGCACCCTACCACTGTGTTCTCAGTATTTATGACACAAGCTCGGTCCAGTACATTCAGGCAATAATGAAGATGCCTTTATGGTATACACAACTGCCTTACTCCTGTTTAGTTCTTGGCTGTACAGAAAAAGGAGTAAGGCAAACCTAATGGTTTGCAATGGTATAACTAGAGCCATGGTATGGTGGTACCAGTATGATTACATAAACTGAAAAAAAAAAAATAAAATCACACCCATAGATCATATAGCTGCTTGTAAAGATGAAGTTTAAGTAAAACTTCACAAAGTTACTGAAGCAAGATTGGATGACTATGAAAAAAAGAGTTAACAAAGCACATCAAGAAATGAAAATAGCTGGAAAAGAAAGCTATTATGAAAATGTACTTGTTAAATGACTCTCACGTGTCAGAAAGGAAATTCTGCAAAACCCTGGAGTGCTACCAGAGTGCATGGCCACATCAATGACTTGAACTTTCAGATAGAATCACTGAATCTGGCTGTCACACCTGGGCATGAAAGATATCATCAATAAGCTTATGACAGAAAACAGGATGATACAGATGGAACCAAACTGCTCCGTGCAAACACAAGTGGTTCAGACTAATGAAAAGACTCTGCACTTTTTGGACTAGCTGTCCACTTTTTCTGAATATACCAGCTCATCTAATAAAAAATACCCATTTCCAGACGCACTTGGGTTTTCCTGTATCCTGTAACTATTACAACCGGAAGACTTCCACAGAAGACTCCTAAAAGTGCTACCTTCTGCATTCTGACCAAGAGCTCAAAGATTAATAAAAGTAACAATTTCACTTCAAATATGCTCAGAAGTCAAAGTTAATCCTGGATTTCAGAAAGCATGTAAGGCTAGTATATTATATTTCTGACACAGCTTGGAAAAGAGAGCCGTAGAAAACAAAGTATGTGGAGAAATACAGAACTGGCACGGAGCACTCAATTTCCAGCCAGCTCTGAGATCAAAGGGCCAAGTTTTACAGCTACTAGGAGAATCAGTGGGAAGCAGAAAGTGGCGATGCACCTGCCACGCAAACTGCATAACCACCTTCAGTGGTTTGCCTTCCCTGGAAAAAAGGAAAGGCAGAAATAGGGCAGCCAATCATGCAGGGATTTATTTCAAGATGTGACATTTACTCTGCCTTCAGAGATTTCCTCTGAACCTCAAACTATGTCACCTCCTTCAGATTACCCTCTTCACGACACTAGAGCAGCCCACAGCTTTCAGATTGATACGGTTATGCAAAATGTAATGAATGGTAAACTAGATCATTAATTCTACTGGTTAAACAGAACCAACCTCCTCCTCTCTATCCAGTTGGGCTTCTGAAGTGGGAGTGAAAACCTCACAAAAAAACCAACCACTGGCAACTAAAGCTATTAGTGTAATGACATATGAAAACAGCTATTCTCAGGTCTTGCTTTTGCAGCCGCCATCTTCAAACTAGAAAAACATTAACTGCATCTGCAGATCATGATGGACAGAATGTCACAGACAGCAAATAAATGCTGCAAGCAAAATGAAATGGGAAAGCGCAGTGTCTTTCTTCAACGGCAAGACACCCGAACTGAAACAGGAGGCAGTGACAGCTTTTCAGTGCTCTGGAGGTTTTGTACAGTCATTCATCACCACCATACCTGCTCCGTTACATTTTGTTCAAGGATTATTGGCTTATATCCAAAATGGGAATGGGGCAAGAAAATGACAAGCATATATCACTCTTCTTCATATATATATGTTGGTTAGGTGTTTGGATCCAGAAGTTTCAGCCGATTATTCACCACTTAAAGCTATCCCTCAGTTACTGTTCTGGACTGCATCGTATCTGTGAAAAAAGATGCACAATAATGACAGGGATGATTACAGCTCTTGCCATGTTCAGAGTACTTTTGAGGTAGTTGGATTAACAGTAAACTGCTAATCCAAAGAGAGAGAACTCTTTTATTGGTGTGATTTAAACACTGAGCGTGTTTGCCAGAAATGCATAGGAATTATGCCCTGAGCAGCAGCCACAGGTTTTTTGCACAACTTATATGGAATAGATGACTTTTTAACATGCAGAGGAAAAATTTTTCTATTTAAAGCATATACTTTTGTCTTCGGTTATTGATCTATTACTAATGGGACTCAGTGTCATCCACAAAATTATTATTTTATGGTAAGATGAAGTGCATTACAACATTATTTTACTAAACTGTATTCGGTGCACTGTAGATCTTCCACTGCCTGTTTTTCACCAAATTTTAATGAAGCCTTTAGCCTTAGTAAGTTACATATTGCTAGCCACAAAGCGCTGAAACACCTTTTTGTGTATCTGCATTTAATTCCTATTTGGCAGAAAGTAAAATTATTTTGTCCACCGTCCATCAGTAATCTGTGCTCATCCACTTCTCATTATAGATGGGAAGTTGTTCTGGTATAGTGATGGCTCTAGCAAGTGTGTTAGATCCTGGAAAATGCTTTTCGTTAATACCTTGATTTGACAGTAAATTATGCACATGCAGTACATGTTTATGCTTCCACAAAACTGAACTTAAATGAGGTACCTTGAGGGGGAGCCCACTGGGACTGTTGGCACCTGAACCATCAGACCACCTCTGGTGCAGCACAAATAAGGCTGCCCTCTCCTGGACTGCCTTTCCTGCCCTCCTTTTCCTGCACCCACCTTCCCTGTGGAGGTGGCAATCACCTGACAGCAAGCTTCAGCAGGTTTAGGTCTAAATCATACAGGGTCTGTCATTAAATCCTAGTATTCTTACAGAGAGCAAAGACTTACTTCCCTATCAGTCAATATGCAGGTCACTTCGTGCTGCATAACTGACTGTCCTGAATTAAATTAGTGTAAAGTAAATTAGTGCAATGTACCTGCTGTATAGCTGTAACTAGCATAGAGACATAGCTCATCTTTGTCCTGACAGTCTTCACACAAAATCTTACGCTGAGATTATTCCCTAAAGGAGGAACTAAGATAAGAAAGTAGCCTCCTTAGGCTCCTCTGTACTCAAGTGGAGAAACAACCTTCACTCACAGAAGCTTTTCATTCAGCAATACCAGAAACTTCTTATTCTGATACTCTTTCACCTTAAACATATTGATAGGAAATATAATTAAAACACCTTACATAGTGATGAGAATCGTACATGAAAAATTTAAGTAATACAGAGAACAGTTATTTGTGTATTAGTAAAGATAGTAGGAACCATTTGGCATAAAAAAATCAAGCACGTTGCGATTTGCATCAAGATATCACGAGCCAATACTACTTTTTCTTTCAAGGTAACTTCAATACAGTCTTCACAATTGTTGCAGGATTGAAACATTACACATAGCGTGCTAAGAGACTCTCAATTTAAAAATGACAGTAAACCCAATGAAGTGAAATAATGTTTAATTCCCTTTTTAAATGTGCATTTGAATTCAATACAGATCTGTAAGGCACTCTCATAGGTCAAAAAAAAAAAAAATTTAAACATTCTTTCCAAAATAAGGATAGTCACAAGGCAATGCTATGTGCGTAAAATATAACCTCATCTGAAATATGAAATATGAATGTTCAGGTTTTGGATGTTTTGCAATGTAATGTCATTTCTGTACGATGACACTACTCAGAGTAAATATTGGCACTGTAAATGATTTCTCATTGGGGATAGGGGCTTGTATTCTCTTCATATCCCAGTAAAAAATAAACTCTTTAATAAATAAATATATAAAATAAATATATGCTATCTGGAGATGTATAAATAGGTCCATCCTGAAGAAAAGTTCCAGCTCTGACTATGATGCATCGACATCTAAGGTCCATCACTAAAGTGGAGCCACTAAAACTTCATGTACAGTTCTCAGGATTTATTACTATTTTATAGTCCATTTCTTTCTATTTCTTTCAGCTGCTGTCTCATCCGCATGATGTAGGTAGCTCTTTGCTAATTTATGGACCATAGGTAATCCAGACAAAATTGCCAGGAGTTTGTTACTTTTCTAAAAGTCACACTCCAACTTCCCTCTGGTTACTGGCTACCAAACAGTTCAGCAAGTTTGAAGGAGGCTGGTCCACTCTCAGCTTTAAGGCTTTGTCTCCGAAATCCAAAGGTTAGAAAACAGAGGCTTGCCTATCACAAAGTAGCTTCTTCCAACCCAGCATCCTAGACCTCTGCAGGTTCCTCATGCTGGTACTGCCATGAAAGCAAGGGCAACAGCTCCAGTATGTTTTTTTTCCAAAGTTGCCTCCTTCCTCAGCTGTATCCTAACACATCTTTGTACAGTTCTGGAACTCTTTCAGGATCCACGGGCCGGGGCAAGAAATGTGTGAATTTCTGGTGTCTTTTGGACCTTGCCCCATCTCTGGGAGTACCGTCCTTGTTAAGTGCTACGAAGTATCGCCGCCCCGAATCTCCATGTTTGTACACGTTGGACGAGTAAGTGTTGTACCAGTTTTCCTCAAACTGCTCCCTGAAGATGCATTCAGAAGTTAGTTTCTCCTACAGAAAGAAACAGTGAAGAAAAATAAGTCAAGCTGTTGCTAGATATCTGAACACACATGAAGAAAAATATGATACAAATAAACAAAACTGTTTAGGCTTTGTGCAGCCTTACTGTTCATTTAACTGTCAACAAATCAAACCCACGAAGAGTATGTAGACCTGATGTTTCCTGAGTTTGGAAGCCTACTTTAATCTTTATTCTTTTGAAAACAGGACCTGTACGTAAACAATTTTGGATTTAAACATGAATTAGGTAACTCTCTCTCTAAGAAGGCGTAACTTATTTACGACTTAACTAAAACTCACCTGACCTACAGGAACTGTATTATGTAGACTTCTGTCTTGGGGTATCTACCATTCTAGAAATGAGATTCGGCGGAGGGACTCAGGTGCAGTGTAACAGATCAGGAAGGTATTTCTATGTGTTCTTTGTGGTGTGCATCACATCTCACATTTTAAACAGGACTAACTACAAACAAAGGAACTGGAGAGACAGAGTATTTTATCTCAAGATGTTTTAAGACTTGAAAAGAGAAGAGTCTAAGACTGTCATTACCCTGATAGTATTGGAAAAATAAAAAATTATATTTTTATGGTCATATGTTGAAGTTATGCAACAGATACAAATCAACACTAATGAGTAGAAGCTTATTTTCATTCTTAATCGCAAATATTCCAGTTGGGATCTACAAATACTGCAAGTACTCTCACACCATTCAGATTTTTCAAGTAACAGTGGTACTCAGATGTGACATATGGTATTATCCTCTTTCCCAGCATTTGAAAGAATGTTTTCACGTTAGAAACGCTGGTACCTGGAAGTACCATCTGCTGATTTGTAAAGGAACACTGGGCTATACATAAAGTAAGTCAGGGTACTATGTTAATTGTTGTTTATTTGTTCCATAACTACCCTTTTAACTTTTTTCAAGCCGCATTCCATGTTTTTTACAATAAGAGTATGCACTATAATGCATTTGCAGTATTGATAAAAAGACAGCAGGCAACTTAAATGCTGTTTGAATAGCCGGTCTAATTTAGCCACTTTTGTCGAAATTTAAGAGGAATATTTCTTTTCAGTTCTCTTCATCTAGGAGAGAGAAACTTTTCCCATCGAATCTTTAGTATCCAAAGCTATACTGTATACTTCAAAAATGTATTATACATTTCAACAGGAAAAGATGTTAGTGTTCTGAAAGCTAAGATGACCTCAGCTAGCTACTGGAGGGGTTTGCATAGCACTAAGAAGTGAACCAAAACCACAACAGGTATGAGCCGACAAGGAAGTGGTACTTACAGAGCCATACAGTTCTCCCTTCTCATTCATTCCAAGGTAAAGGCCACTGTCCACGCCTCTAATGCTGACCAGTCCCACTGCCACACTGATGAATTCAAGGATACCTGGAAAAAAAGAGATTGCTTTAATTCAACTTGTAAGCATACAATATGTGGCATCCAAAATGCAGGTAAAAACAAGTAGAAAATGTACATATTATCATAAATGTGGCCTAGTTTCTCTGAAATTTCAAATACTACATGGAAATGTATACAACATCCAGAGGAAAGCCGTCTGAGAGGCCTTATCTAGGAACAAGAATCCTACACCATTTAAGAAACTTTTTTTTTTAAAATGTTGAATATGAAAGGATTTTATTCAGCTCTGAGGCTAAAGGCTTCAGTACTATGCAGCTGGAATCTATAATGATTATACACTATTTGCTAAACTGCCTACTCAAACATTGGAAGACAGGTTTGAATTACCTGAAAATATACTTTACTTTCTCTATAGCATTATCTTAAAAAACCACATCCATTATTAGATCACTTGAATGGAAATCAAAGTACAGATGGGAATTTTATATAACTTAATCTACCCACAGGAAAAAAAAAGTATTTGCCAGACGTCTTATCTAGCATATGGGCCCACACCTCTCGACACAACTTGCTGTCTTCAGTGCAGGCTTTTTATGTGCATGAAATATGCTGCTTATTTTCTAATGTTTGGATTATAGCATTATTTATATTACATTTGCCCAAAAATGTAATATATATTAATAATATAAAGTATCTGGGTGATGAGGCACTATTTGAAGCCTGAATTTGGCAAGGGTATGCCAACATACTTAACCAATTGATATGCACAGATTACAGTACATATAAAACATGAAAGAAAGGGAACGTGTGAACTGGCTTTTTGGAAGTTGTTAACAATGTAAACAAAGCCTCAAAAAGAAGTTGTTCTAGAATCATACCTAAGATTTTGCTGTGCAGCAGCAAAACCACAAAACACTAAAAAAAAAAAAAATCTGAATCTAAGGTAAGTGGTTTTAAATAGTGCATTTGATTTTTATTATGACTTTTTGTCTATTTGCTGTATTCATGATTACTTTCTTTCACCCAGGACCATTTTTCACTCTCAGACAGATGGACTGTCTGGACTACACAATAATTCAATAAGTTTTGTATTTTAATTGAGCTTTGGCAGGTTTCTTATTTGTATTACCAAGCAGTGAAGAAAATAAACCCTTTACAAAGAGTAAGTGTTAAAAACTCCATTGCATGTAAATCATCCTAGTTTTCCAGTTCCTAAAGCGCAAAGTCCCACACAAAGAGGTCGAGGTATTTTGTCTTTCTGGTATCATTTTCAAAGCCACCCTTTTTCAAAACTATAATAAGCAGGTGATTCAGCCCACAAAGCAACCACATCAGACAAACCTGGCGAGAATAGCGGTAGAATAAAGGAAGAACATTTCTAAAAAGCCCAGTAAATGTTTGATCCGGGGCTAACTCTTTTTCTCTTTTAAAGCAAAGATTTATTTCATGTTTACACGCTGTAGGAAATCTTCCTTCTGAGAAGAACCGTCTGTTTGACTACTGCTCTTTTACTTCTGAAAACATCCACGTGTTATACAAGCAATTAAGAGCCATTCCAGCAGATTGTTTTGACTGTGGGGAGGATGATAGGAAACTCTTTAATCACCTTTTTACGACTGCTAAATCAATACACGCAAAAACTCACAGGCAGTCGACAACAGCATGTTTGTTCAGATGTCCAGTTCCTACAACTGTTATTTCGGATTTACTCTTACATCACGGGATGCATTTACATTCTGGGGCTGCCTTCACCTGCTTTTGGGTGACTGACCGTGGAAGTTGACCGCGACGCATTCTAAGCGTTTGAGCAACCAGGCGTTTTAGGCCCCTCCGCTTAAGCTTTCTGTCCCGCAAAACAGAGCGGCCTAACGCGGCCGAAGGGTCGGCGTGCCCGAGTCCATGACCTGGATTATTCTGCAAAGACTCGAGAAGCTCCGACACGGGGAGCGAACACGAACCCAATCGCCCCGACCTCCCACCTCTCCCGCTGCACCTGCGGCCGCACGCGGGTCCCTGGGGACAACCCAGCGCCGGCTGCTCCGGCCCCCCGCCCCGCGGCGCGCAACCCTCCCTCGCCACCGTCCCCCCGTGCAGCCCCCGCGGTTTCACGCCGGCGGGCGAAGCCGGTACCTGAGAGCTCACCCACCCGCCCCACCGTCACCGGCGTCACACCTCCCTCCCGAAAGAGCACGACGGCTCACGCCCAGGCACACGCGCGCGCGCAGACGCGCGCACACGGCCGGGCCCGCGCCGCAGCCGCCTACCGAAGAGGCTGTGGTCCTGGCGGGTGCCGCGCACGCTGCCGTCGGGCAGGATCTGCAGGTGGAAGCCGGTGCGGCAGTACAGCTGCCGCCGCCGCAGGATGCCCTGCAAGTGCGCCAGGTCCGCCGCCGCCGCCGCCGCCGCCGCCGCCGCCGCCACCGCCCCGCC
>JAVKLA010000053.1:14561761-14616847 GCA_034782735.1 Sagittarius serpentarius | reverse complement strand
CCCCCCCCCCCCCCCCCCCCCCGAAAAAAAAGTTCTAATAACAAAGTAGGTCAGTGTACATGTGCAGGTAAACCAGAGCTAACCTGCTATGCCTAAAATTAAGATAATAATTGGGAGATTGGTGACATTCTGCTTGAAGGAAATGGCCATGTCCAGTTTTTAAAAGGCAGAGAACCATAACATGATACGAGATCATAGTGATTAGTAGGCAGAATTGCCAAGAGGATTAGTAAACAGAAGCATAAAAAAATCTTCCCTCTTTTGTTTGTCAAAGAGATGTACTATCATGAAAGTTTTTCAGGATTGTTGATAATTACAGGAAGATTTAGTCTGGATAAGCTCTTGAAACTTCAAATAGAAATTGAAATCTTACTGAATCCTGTTCACTCCTTCACCAACAGTACTTTCCCTGAGGTATTCAACATCTACTTTCTGTGTCTTGTTCCTGTGTCCATTGGATTTGATACCAATGCTGCTACAATAAGATTGCCTAACCTGAGCATAAATATGAAATAAATCAATTGAGAGCAATTGGTGTCACTAAGATTCTCACAGGTGTCTCACTGGATTATGATCTGCTAATGTTGGGGAAAACAGGAGACATTTCATCGCTCTGTGGTGAGACTTCTTAGATGAATGCCTGAAGAGGTGCAAATTGAGGTCATACTTTAGAATGGCTTGGCTTTTAATTAGCATATTGATTAGTTGCTAATAATTATAGCTTTTATGCAAGAGACTTAAAGCTGCTCTATGTTACATGAATTGATAAGCAGTAATAGAAGAAGGAAAGCGCTGAACAAGAAGTTTGGACAAAAAGTAATATTATTCCCAAAGATGTTTTTATTTGTGAGTTTGCTAAGGTGTGTGCCTGGAGTCTTCTGCAGCCAAACCTTGCTTTTATTGGGACATTTAGTGTATTGACCAGTGATCTAATACATGTTAAGCCCTGTGTACATTTGTTTGAATTCATGTTGGATCAATAGTGGAAACAGCTTGTTTTGATTCTTTTAGGTAAAACCACAAAGTGCAAAATAAAGTGGTATTTTTATTCCTTGGAATAAAATTATGCTTAAACTTGGAGTTTTCCCCTCGCTTTAACTTGAAGAAGGTGGAGCTTGCTACTGGAACAGGTCGTACTTTCTTTTCCATAAGCTGCAAGTTCCTGTGGCCTAGGTTTTAAAACAAATAACTCTTCCTGTGGGGTAGATCCAGGCATTTATCTGGCTAAAAAATAACACCACCAAAAGTCAGACCAGTTCCCTTACCCAATTTGATGCTTGGAAAAATGAACATAAAGTGCCAGAGCAAGGGCATGCAGGATATTGAGCCTTTAGGGAGGTACTGCTCTTTTTGGTGGCAGGCTGTATTCATATCAGATTACAATGACTTTGAGCCAGAACATGAAATATTGGCATTGCTATATAGTCAGAGGGAAACTGTAGAGTGGCTAAAATGAGGCAGAAATTAAAGTTTTGCAGACCTGAGTACTGGCTTGAGTTAAGTTTAAGCATGTCTTGAAAATTCCATGTTTGCAGTGTGTTATTTTATACTTCTATTAGCGTAGACTACTTAAGAGAATGTCGAAATATGTGTCTGAGAATTTAGCAAATGATTTTCTAGGTGTCTCAAGCGAAATATTAAGCAGTAGTACCTGAGATAGTGTGAATTTCTTGAGAGAGCAAAGAATCTTAACATGTTCTCCAAATACTAACAGTGATGAAAAACTAGGATGATATTTCATGAGTGATACATTATCTACAGATTCTCCTGATTATGTATGATTGATTATGACTGGTTACAGTTGATTATATGTACTGCATGTGTAATACGGCCTTGAAGCAGTTTCTTTTCTGAAAATTGACTTTGCAGAAGTACTGCTTTATTACTCATGCTTGCAACCTGCATGTATTCAAAAGCGTGTTTGTAATAGTGGTAAATTAACATATGTATCAAAAATAACATAGCTTATTAAACTTAAAATACAGGGATAATCAGTTATGTTGCTACAAGCTCTACCTAAACAATTGAGTCATGTAAATCCCACGTGAAGGCATAGTTCAAATGCCACTGGACTGCTGAAGGATCAGTAAGACTATAATATTCAAACAGTGAGATAGGACAGAAATATTTTGGCTTGCTTGTGAGTATGTCAAAAGAGACGAGTTTGTAGGTCTGGCTGTCAGATTTTATTTTTTTCTCCCCATATTTAATTTGGTAATAATTTGAAAATGATAAAAAACACAAAGACCAGGTTTCAAGCTGCTTCTCAGGCAGAAGCGCAGAATATTTGTATATAGAGGAGTCTACTGAAAATTAAGTGATTGTATAAGCATTTCTATTACTCTTATTTTTTTATGACATTTTCTCCATTGAAACATTGAAATGAAGCATATTCACACACACGCGCGCACGCACACACACAAACACGAAGCAATAATTTCAAAAAGACTAGAGACAGTCCAGAAAGAGAACTATACAGTCAATAGTCTTTTTTCCTTCTAGAAGGCTGGTTAAAATGTCCTAGATAAAGTATTGAAGTACTAAGACTCCCATATATAAAATCAAGAAATTGCAAGTCTTCCGTTACATTGTGATTATACATGTGATTTTTTGTTTTGTTTTTTTCGAAATAGAAAGTGTTTGACCTCTTCCAGACACATTCATTTTTGATATGTCTATTGTGTTTCACTGCAGTAGTCTTACTAATATTTTATTTTTTAAGGACATTGTTTGGAAAGCAGAAGGAGAGTGAGCCCAGATTTTTGACTGCCCAATATGAATGTGCCTTTGCTTCTACTTGCTGAAATCTGAAACCTATTCTTAGAAAGATTGTGGGATGCCAATTTCCATTTGTAGTTGAGGACTGTTACCTCTTAGCAGACGGCAACTGCAGATGTCTCCCAACTTCTCTTTGTGTTTAGATGCCTCTCTGAAAAACAGAGCGTATTTGGCTGTTTTCTTAGTTGTTAAAGGAAAACATAAATGTTAGTTAAGCCATGTGCTACTTGTCGCCTTTCCTTAGTTTGACACCTGAAGAATTCTAGGAATGCTGTATGAAATTACAAGAATAGTGAGGACAATGGCAGCTTGGGATATTTCATTGATAAGATGCTGCATTCCTATTTTAACGTACTAGGAGAAGTTAGCTGTATCATTGCTCTTCCTTCTATGAAACAGTTTGGTTCGTTTTTTTCATGTCTGAAAAAATGTTCAACGTACTTACATTTTCTTCAAGATATTGATTCCACAGAGGAGCTTTCCTCGTTATGGGCTAAAAAAAGTTTTCGGATAGTGGTAGCGCATTTTCTGTTACAAGGTTTGACAGTGTAACACAAATGTAATAATTTAGAACACTTACAGTTTTGTACTACTAAGTTTACATGTAAATCAGCTGGATGGTAGATATACCAGAAACTTCTGACATTTGTAAACTCTCATGACGTGTGAACTTAATGCCGTATAGTACTTCTGTAACTCTGGAGGAATAATTATGCTCTTCTCTTCTTCTGTTCCCCCAAGTATGGTAGCTTTAATTGCATTGGATACTTGAAATAGCAGTATCTGTAGAAGATTTACACTGGAGTATATTATGGAGGTGTCTTGCCTATTATTGTCAACAGCTGCACTCCACACTAAGAAGCAATACTAAAAAAGTGTTATTCCATTCTCTTCTGGAAATGTTAAACAACTGAAATAATTTTAGCAGGGTTGTTTAAAGTCTAACTGCTGAAGTTGCATGGACTTCCTTGAGTTAAAGTTGCCCCTTTTTCTACGATTCAAGAGCCTAAGTTCTCTTTTTTCTTTTTTTTTTTTTCCTGAGCTTGGATAGTGTCAACAATTTCAGTGCATAAAGATTTATTGCTAAAATTGTAGAAGACTGAAAATTATAGCAGTGAAATCCTGATTGTAATTTCAGCTCTTGCCATACAAAAATATTTGGATGCATTTGACTTTACAAATTATCACCTTTACATTTACAGTTTCTTTATGGTGAATGGCAGTGGCAATTGTAAACCAAAACTTTTTTCATACATTAAAATTGTTTCCATCTGTCTTTGAAGGTTACAGAAAACAGATCAGACCTTGAAGATTTACACCTTTATGCAACTCCTCGGGAGCAACGGTTTCGTAGGTTTGCCAGTTTAGAATTTGAAGGACAGCTATATATGACTCCATATGACTTCATTCAGGCTGTCACAAGTGATGAACCCAAACGTAAGCAGGAGTTTTATATTGATAAAATTGCTAGGGAAAATGGCAGCGGTGTATGTTATTTTTCCATTTGTCTTATTACTTCTGTTTCTTATTGTGGTAAAAAGGTACTGCATCTTCCAGAACTTTATTCTTAATGGTATCCAAGTGCATACTATCAGTATCGTGATTGTTACAGGATGGTAAACATCTGTATACTAGTCATTAGTTAAATGTTCTTATCTTAGAGGTCACAGAGAACTCGACAGGCATGAAAGACAAGAAGTTCGTTTGTACCATTTGCACTGACACAGTTACAGTTTTTTTTTCTGAGCAGGCCAGTATTGCTGTAAAACTCTTGCTTCCTCCTCTGTATAGCTTCTGTGTAAATAGGCAAGTAAGGTATGAGTTCTGTAAATAATCTACGATAACATTGGTTTGCAATTTTTGCCATCTTAAATTGTCATGTGCTGTTGTGTTGGGGTTTTTTTTTCCCTACAGAGATTTTATAACTGTATCACGGCGTTCTAAATAACATGCTTTGAGTAAGAGTTTCAGTCCCCCAGGGGATCCACTTTCTACACTTAAAAGCTGCCAGAGTTAGCACTATGTGTTAATTAAATTAATGAAAAATAAACTATCAACTTTAGTTCACTTACTGTAAAACTTCTGCTTTAAGTATCAAAGAGTGACTAAATAGTAAGGTGATCCATTTCTGATCTGGTTTGATTTCCTGGCCCTCAGGCTTGCAGTGCATTGGTAGCAGCACACAGCTTCTGGGGAAAGTGAATATCTTTACTCAGGTGTGACACGTATAATAACTCACCTTAGGTCTTTCTTCCGAAAGTCTACACCACAAAGCTAGTATAGAGAACAGTCAAAAAGCAGCTAAAACAGTCAGAGGAGAGCTTAAAGCTCTGTGCAGATGTTAGATTTTTTTCCTCCTTTGTTCTCTTAAGAGTAATGAAACAAGAGGAAAGAATTCAGCCATGGCACATCAGTGATCAAAACTTCAGTAGCTTTTTGAGTAAAGATACAATCTCATTGTAACAGTGAAGACAGAAGGTAGGGCTTAGATGGTGAAAACTTGCAGAACTTTAAAACTCTTACCAGAAAGCAAATCTTCGTTCTTGTTTTTTTGCTCTGCAGTTAAAAAAGAGGAAGCAGATTCCTTATCACAGAAGGTAATATAAATATACATCAGCACTTTATATCTACTTCCTCTGCCCAGATCTCCAAGTCTTTTTTTGGGGTTTTTTTGTTATTTTGTTACTGTGGAATTGGGTTTCACTATGTATGGTCATGAAGCTTTTGTGCCATATACTGGACATCAGTTAAACATTTCATTTTAACTCCATTTTCTGACAGTTTGACTGGTTTTACCACACTGTATGTATAGTTTGCTTTTAGGATTTTTCCATGCTAGTGGAATTTATGCTTCCTCCTCTCTCACAGCAAGTATTGAGATTTTAAAAACAAAACCAAACCAAGAAGCGTTAACCTCACAAGGACATTCTGTCCATCTCATGCCAAAGGAGAAGAGATCTGGAGTTGAATAGTCAGGCACCCTTCTGAGTTCAATGTAGCGAACCTTGTTTGCATCAAAATCCTTCCTGTGCATCCAGTTCATCTCTGAGACTGAAAGCAAAACTAACCTTGGTGTCCTTTAGTTTTATAGACCAGTATCACAGATTACATGACTGAGAGAATTATTTTAAGGGATAGTGTAAGAGGCTGTAACTAAGCAGAAGTGGATGACTTTGTTATAGTGCAAGTCATAGTGTCTGGGACATTTGGAAAGAAGGCTGACAGGTAGGAGGTAATAAATGAAGTAGATGACCTGCAGATTATCGCTTCCAGCTTCTGATCTCTGTGTTAATTTTAACCTTTGTACTGCAGCTTTGTCAAAGTACCGCTTTGTCTGTTTGAGCAAGTCTTAATTTTCTGTCTTGCCCTGTTGCAGGTAGTAAGTTTAAGGAAGGTGTTTTTCTGAATAAAATAATACATTCTAAACATCTTATTTTGTGTTTTTTGATAATTTTGTAAATAAGTTGCAAGTTGTAAATAATTGGGTCCATTCAGGCTGACATACTAGAGCGTCTGTTTTGCAGAAGAAAAAAGGAACATACACCTGGGGTTTTTTTATGGATGAAGACTAGAAAGGTCTTGAGTTTTGTCAAAAAGCAAAAATGCCCTTTGAAGAGTAATAATAGTAGCTCTTTATGTCTGCTTTATAGAAAAGCTAATAATACTAGGCCTGAATGAGATCTGTGGTGGAGTGAATGCGTCTATTGAGATTGATTTACTTTGGAGATCTTGTAAACCCTACAAAAGTCAAGAGGGTGTTCACTTCCTTTTTTGATTAAACACTAATATGGTAGGAGTATATTTTATTTTATAAAATGTAACTTTTGACTCCAGACAGTTATCATAAAAAATATAAAATAAATGCTATAATTAACTTCTTGCTGCTGCCTTTATGGTGCAGGCTTTCATTTGGGAAAATACAATATTTTTAACAGTCATGCTTGATACATTTTTATCATCTGAACATATGTTTATATATTTAGAAAGCCAATTAAGAGGAAATATATTTTGTAGCCTTTAGCTCTGACTACAGTAATTTTAGCCTAATAGTGAGCTGTAAGAAGTGTGTATATACACGTAGATCTTCCCTTGCTCATCTAGAAGGAAAATCTATATATAATGTATGAGACAAATTATTAGATTGGAACTTTAGATATATTTATTCCCCAAGTTTTTTATGGTAGGCATAAACATATATCAATTTGTAGGGCAACTGAGATTTTTTTTTTTTGGCTTTTGTTTAATATTTTGAGACAAGACTTTAATTGATGTTAAAAAATTAAACTGAACAGTATATGAAAAATTGTTGCTTGTATAACTCCACCATAGTTAGAATGGGATTTGCAAACAGTCTTGGTGCTAACCTTTACCAAGATGTAAAAGTAAAATTTCAATGAGTCACTCACTATGGTCTTTCATTAGTTCATGGTTAGAAGCTTCTGTGTCATGATAATTATTTAATGGAGCATGGAGTTCATCATAAGGAAGGGATTTCTAATACCACAGAGTGTTTTGCTCTATAAAAATGAGCCTTTACCAACTAAGAAGTCATGGATTTGACAACATATATATGCTACTTTTTGTACCTTTGTAAATTCTGATATTCACAGTGCTTTATCTTAATATTGAACCAGTGCAAATGTTTGCCTTGAGAGGGTGGCGATGAACCTCAGGTTTTGAATTCTTGGATGGTTGTGGACAACTGTTGTCAAATTCGAATGCAAGTGTCTTTCTCTGCTCCTGGAGTCTGCCATGGAAGGCAGAGGAAGAAAGCATCTGCTCAGCCTTGCTCATCAGTTTTTAGTGTTAATGAGTAGTTCCAGTTCTGAACTGGAGGCCCTTTTCAGCTTCTCTGTTCAAACTACGTACAAAAAATTGAGCCTGACAGAGGCTGTAAAAGGAAGGATGAATCTGAGTTATTAGGAGTGGCTGAAGGGAGCCTTAGCACCCTGGTGTGGATTCAATGATTTTTTTTCTGTATTTGCTTTAAAAGTTAGGAGTAGTCCCTGAAGCAAGGGCCAGAATTCAGGTCTCCCTGTAATCTTCATTGTAGTACTACTGCTACTAAGTAATAATTTCAGAATATTGATACCAAAGGTTAACATGAATGCCCTCTATTTCCTGTTCAGTGTTTTAATGGTGTATTTTGGAGGTAGAAAGTCTTTCCTGTCACTGAAGCGGTGTTGAATCAAAACCTATACATCTCAATTGATTCTTTAAAGTTAGGAGCTTAGGTATGTATTAAGCTAATTATTTTTTTAATAACATAAAGATAATTTTTCAGAACCAGGTTGAAGATTATCCTCATGAAGTAGGGAAAATACCTCTTCTTTGGCTAGAAAACAGTCTAGATGCAGTCTAATTTTTATGACACCACGTTGGCATAACTAAATTCTCTGCGTTCATAACTTTGTCTTTTGTTGCAGGTGCTAAAAAGTGGCGATCCCTTTCAAAGCAGGTGGGCAATAATTCCTGTGCTATCTTATAACCATAGATTTTGATACAGTTTCTTTCATGGTGTAAACTTAGAGTCACAGGAGAAATAAAGGAGGTTTTTAATCTTTATTTGAGAGAGAGAGAGACAGACTTTAGTTTCTTCGGTTTTGTCACTTCAGACTCAGCTGAATCTAGAATCTCAAAGATACTTGAGCAGCTGTGCCTGTTAACACTGGATTTACTGACTTTCTCAAGCCTCTGTGAGTTCCTTCCTCAGCCCGTATCTGACTGAGTTTCTTTAGTGTTTAACAGGTGTCTCCAGAGCTGCCTGAAATACTTACGCCACTCTCTACCTTTTGTGATGTTTAAGTGCCTCTTACTTTTTTTTAAACATTTGTACAACTGCAAAAAGACTCTGTGTCCCTGTATTTTAAGTAAAGTACATACGTGTTCATGGGTGAACTTCGCTTTAGTTCAGGTTGAGTGTTTTAAAAGAACAGTTGCTTGGAGCTTGTATGAAAACCTTACTGAAATCCAGGGGGACTTATCCTTGGCTTTAGTGAATATGAGCAGTGGTGAGTAATTTCAGCAACAAATACATTACATGTCTCTCTCCAGCTCTGCAGACACTTAGTATTCATGCAGATGAGCGATTCTTGGAATAATCATGTGTGCAGATCTGTATGTGTGCTTGAATGCTTCCAAAGTCATTGTGGTAAACTGAAGTTAAATTAACTGGTAGATCTGCATGCAGTTCCTTGTCTTTTATATTGATTTCCTAGCATTTAATCTGTTAACTACTTCATTAAGTATTTAAATACATACTTTTATCTTTTTCAAATCTTATTGTTTAGGAACTGAATCAGATCCTTATGGAGACACCACCAGTTTGGAAAGGATCATCCAAACTCTTCCGTAATCTTAATGAGAAAGGTAAGGGATAAGAGTTTATTTTCCTGAACCAAGTTATCACTTGTACTAATGTATTGTGGCTACAGTGATGTTGTACTTTAATCTGAGTCACATCTTTATAAAGATAAAAAGTGTTTGTTGCTTTCTACATTTTACAGCATGGAAAAGTTCCCTTTAGTCTCTACAGTGTTTTAATCATGCCATCTTACAGCTAGCCTCTTTAAGTGAATTGGTATCATAGAGTTTGTTAAACTGATGCTTGAATGTTTCAGGTTCAGTTTGTTGTAATGATCTGTAGACCACAGATAGAATATTCTAATAAAGACAGAATCTCTCTTTACTTTTTTAATAGGTTAAATGATGTGATTATTTTTAAAGACAGTAATGGTATCTTGTATCACTGAATAAGCGTTTTCTTCACAAGACAAAGAGACAGTTTCAGAAATGCTATATATCCCTTTGGATTCTCCAGATGAGGGCTTTGATAGCTTTTAAAACTCACACTATTGGTAAAGGAAGAGCCAAGAGCCACTCCTGGTCTCCTCTTTTGTTGTTTGGTGTGGTTTTTTTCTTTTCTTTCTTAACAACCTTTATCACTTCAGTAAGAAAGAAACACAGGAAAAAAAACAACCCTATGATGGCTTATATACAGACATTTAAAAGCTATTTGTGGTAACTAATCCACTTGCTTATATTCAGAATGGCAAAGGTCTGGTGGAGCTTTTAAAATATTTTTAAAAGCAGCCACAAGTACTTGCTATAGAATAAAGACACTTTATGAATGTTTAAAATAAGCATGCCAGCAACAAATTTCCTATCAAACGTGTGCATATAATCGATGCATCTAATTCAAATGCAGCTTAAATTTATTAAAGGAGTAAGTATGTGCCTACTGTCAGAGGAGGGTCCTGGGCTCCAATCTCCAGTGCATGGAGTCACTCGCTTTTTTCCCCGAGTCTGCAGCCAGAACTTGAGAGGCAGAAACTGTCACCTCTTTGTACTGTGTTTCCTTGTATTTCCTTGCTCTAAGCTGCTCGCTGTATAGTCAGAACAGCTGACTTTTGAAGTATTAATTACATAAAAATTCAACTTCAGAATCTGTTAAATCAATACATTATCAGTTAAAAAAACTGTATCTGGACGTTGCTTATTAAGTCTGTAATAAAATGTCTGCAACATGTGCTGTCTTGATTCAACAATATCTTACTCCAGTTTTCTGCCAGTGAAATTCTACATAAGTTGGTGGAATTAAGAGGACTCAAAACTGCCATAATAAGCTGGTAAAAGTAGTAATAAACTTTAGCACTTACATAGCTTTTCAGCATGCTTTATGAGAAAGTGAGTTCCATTATCTGATTTTATAGATAATATAAGAAAAGATGATGGGTCTTATGACTGATAAGGTCTTTCAGTAAGCCAGTGAAAGGAATGGGAATAAAATTCAGGTCTCCTTATTTCTAACCTAGTGTTTATTTTTTTATTTATTAATTTACTCATTTTCTTTAAAACATGCACATTTTAATATGAAGCATGTCGCAAAAGCCTGTGTCCATTTATTTTGCCATAGATTCATTTAAATCAGATGATCCACATAGATTTATGCCTGTTTCCCTTAAGTTTTATTTTTATGTTTTACCCTTGAGTGACCTTACTCTCTTCTTTCTGATCTTAGTGTAAGCTTTTCTTTCTGTTCAGTTGTCATTTCGGAGCCTCTCTCCCATAACACTCAGAGCAATCAACCAGAACTATCTGTCTACAGCTACAATATACCAGTACAAACAAAAGGAGAGAACGCTTTCAAGGCCTTTTATATTGCTGTCTTCATACCTGTGATGGACTACTTGACAATTGCACTTTCTTCCTCTGTTTTACAACAAAGAAGGTGTCATGAAACAAACAAAAATACATACTTACATTTATTGACTGGCTATTAAAGAGCGTTTTACATCACTGAAAGAGAACCTTTGAGGTAGCTGATTTCTTGATAGCTGCTTGTCCAAACAGATTCAAGCAGGCCTTTGAAAACTAATTTCTGCAAGCTGCTGTATAAAATCAAGAAGATAAAGCATAGAGCATGCCTTACTTAAATGCCTGCATTTAATCTTTGCTAATCCTCTATGTGGTCCTATGTGTAAACTGAGGAAAAGAGTAAGTGGTATTAAAATACTTACTAGCCTTCCTGACTAGATCTACTAGCAGTAGTAAAATCTTGGTTCTGAAGACTTAAATTTGCTCTTGGATCAAAAGGTGGCAAAGTAACTTTTTTTCCATGAATGGAATGGAAGTTGGGAGGGCAGCGTTTCAGCTGGTAAAGATTCAGGGGTTTAGTGATTCTTTCTAGTATATGATTTGGTTCCAAAGACAATTCAGTTAACTGTCTTTCTTTTGTATTGCCTTTATATTCCAGTTCCTGTGATATCTGTGGATATCTCTGTGGTTGATTATTTTTTCTTTTATGTTTGAGGATAGGAGACCTAATTCTCTTGAAGGTGCTGCTCTTTCAGGACAATTGGCTTTTAGTATTGTATGAGTATTGTATGATCAAAGGTTTGGGGAAGCATTTGGACAGATCCAAAAGAAATATAGCTGAGATTTTCATATCTCAGCTATTCAAGAGGACAGAAAGTCCCTACTGAGTATTATTTCAGGACAGAATTAATTTAGAACTTTTTGTGCTGTAAATATTAGTAGAAGATGCCAAAGTTTCTTACTTTGGCAGTGTTCGAAGTGCTGATGTTAAATGTGTTCAATAAAAGTAAAATCCACGTGAATGATACCATGTTTTGAGTTTTAATTGTGCAGGTTTTTCAGTGAAAAAAATCAGATGACTGTTTACATAGTTTGTCACATATTCAGTTAAGTCAGATTTTAAAAGATATTTAAACATCCAAAGATGTGGCTGTTTTTAGAAAAACTTTTGCACCTGACTTGGACTGAAATCAAGGAGACAGCGAGCAACTTTTGAAAATCCCAGCTGATAGGCATCTTTACTCTCAGGCATCTAAATACTTTTTTTTTTTTTACTCTTTTGAAATAGTGAATATTTGAATATTGTGGACTGACTTAACACTTTTGGTTTTGGAGGACAGAAGAAATCAGTTGGTTAGAAATCAGGAACCAGTTTTGCTAGTTCAGCCTCAAAGATCATTAGAGCTAAGGGTTTTGGGGAGAGCTGCAAGTCACTGTTTTCAGTTCTTACTGAACTGTAAGATGCTTCTCTTCACTGGTACTGTGGGCATTCTGCAAGGTTACCTCTTTACCCCAGAGCTAGAAAAGCAGAAGTACAGCTTATGGTACCAGACATACTATTTGGATATTGACTTCAGCTCTAATTTAAATTTTTCCTTAATCACTTCTGAAGAGAAAGGGAAGTGCCATTCCACAATGTGACTGCCTTTTGCCATCAAATGAAAGATGAAAAGCTTAGAATGTATTCCTTACAGATCTTCTGAATGTAGAAGAAGAGATTGTTAAATATTTTTAAAGCCTGTTAGAGACATTTGTACTAAGTTTACACATTCATTTAGTAAGAATTTTAATATAAATTTCAGGTGATGATTATGAAAATGTGCATAAAGACAACTCAAAAGCCCAAATCTATGCTTTCATAAGTAACAAGAGGCCAAGTTTTCAGTTAATATAGGATATGCACTTGCAAAGCACGTATTAAAGTCAAGAACTGTACTCACATGGTACGTATCAGGAGGGAGCACTATTAATGCTCTCAGAGTACATGTTCTCATAATGTTAGAGTCTTGTCATGAATTATTGGTGGGGTTTTTGGAAAGAAGATTGAATAAATCATTTATATTGGCTTCTAAGAATTTAGCCAGCTTCTGTTTAATGAGCCATTCTCCGCTGACTGTAGTTGTTTATTTGCCATATTTAATGTAATCCTCCCCTAAAATACTGAAAAAGAAACCCAAACAAAAAAACCCACCCCATAGATCAATATTTTACACAAATAACTCATTGACCAGGTTGAATACAGTCATATGCACACAAGTATGAATATGCATATGCACATGTACAGAATTTCTCCTTATTATACATAGATTTAATATTTTCGAGTTTAGGATATGTAGACAAGGTGAAACTAATATGGCATAACTTTTTGTTTTTGTCTTCAGGTGTGATATCTTACACAGAATATTTATTCCTCTTATGTATTTTAACAAGTAAGTAATTTTGGAGAAAAAAAACCGCTAAACTTCCTTACAAATTTCGAAACTCTGAATGTATTGCTGTATGTTACAATACTGTTTTGGGTTTTTTTTCCCCTCTCCCCTCTCCTGCATATCCCAGTATGGAAAAAAACATATCGTGCATCTCTGTCTGTTTGAACCTCTCCTGTTCTACTGGAAACTTGTGTTGTTTTTTATTTGAGTGCTTTATTATCTAGAACACCTTTTACTGACTGTTGAGAAAGTTGAGCCATAGACGTCACCTAAACCTCAGTTAAGAGCTTAAATTTATTTTCTTTTTTGAAATTCCCACAAAAGTGCTAGCTGAATTTAATGAAGTTCATAAAGGGCACTGAACATAGGGAGGAAGGAAAGACATACATTATTACTGGTTTGTTTAACCTATTAGTGCATAATGGGTGACATCAGTGAGACAACGATAAAATATAAAATATGTCAAACTAAAGTTAATGTTTGTTTATGTTAGAAAACACTAACAAAATTGAATACTTACTCTACCACCCATAAAAACAAAGTAGAATAACTTACAGTTAGAGTAAACGAAGCCTGATACAGACTTTGTTTTCATATTTTAAGAGGTGTTTTTTGGGAATGAGCGAAGTGTTTTACTTGTCTTCCATTTGTATGTAATTAAAACATTTCTGTTGGATTCATTAGGGTTTTTTTCAGACATGATCTGAGTTCTTACTATGAATCAGAGCAGGAACTTGACCCTAAACGCTTACAATCCCTAACTGCTGGATCGATGGGTATTTTTTCCATCATTTTTTTGTTATCTGGACTAACTTTTGGCCGTAATTCATCCATATTGCAAATCACTGAGTATCACCAAAATGCTGCCTAAAGGTTTCACTTAACAGTTACCTTCAAAGTCCCCATGTTTTGGAAATAATTTAGAATTCTAACCCGATTTCAAATTTCAATGACTCTTAAGCATGTAAACAAGAAAATTCTGGGTCTCTTTCAACACATTTGTTTTGACCAGAAGTTGCATCCTGTACCGTTTTTGCAAAACTTTTTAAAGTGTCTTTTAGAACACTGTTTTCATAAAAAATTTATTTTCTACAAATTTGGGGTTTGTAACATGAAGTAGACTCTAATTATGAACTAACACTCTTAACTACCCAACCGGCCGTTACTGTGAGATATTTTTCTTGGATATTTCATGTTCTACTTCTACTGTCTCTTTCCCCTAATTATGAATTTGTGAGCATGCCTTCTGTTTTCATAACATGGATAATAATGTTTTACAGATGTTATGATTTACATTTACTATGTACACAAATGTACTAATTTCAGTTAGTTGAGAATATGGCTTTTATAAACAAACACCAAATAATTTCTTAGAGTTTTATATTTGCTTCCTTTCCAAGCAAATAAATAATTGAATGGGGTTTTTTTTTTTGGCAGAGCCACATGCAGGTTTTAGAATTGCTTTCAACATGTTTGATACTGATGGCAATGAAATGGTGGACAAAAAGGAATTCTTAGTGGTACGTATATTTTCAGTCTTTGAATACTTTCATGTAATCTTGAAATTCATTTTTTTGTCTGGATTGAGACTCATGATGATGCCAGTAATCATGAGAAAATGAGCTACTCTTCAATGAATGTAGTTGTTTACTTGCCTTATTTAATGTAAATAGTAAATGCAATGTAATGTAAATTGTAAATAGTAGCTCATTATAGTTCATGGGTGTGTTGTATATAATGATATTTGAAGCTTAATTCCAGTTTTTATTCTGGCTCTTTTTAATTGCTACTACATTCAGAGATAATTAGGCTATTAAAGTAATATTGCTGTATCAACAGTCAGCAGAATTATTTAATTGCCATAATGATGGAGGGACTTGTGAAAGAATCTTCCTGGGAGACCTCTTTCACTTTGTCATTCATTCTGCTTATAATCCCAGGTGACCTGACAATACTGCCTGACATAGCGTGACACTATCATCTGTTGTGGACAAGATTTGTAATGAAATAAAACATACTGTGCATATATCTAGCTCAGCCCATTAAATCCATACGCTGAAGCAGTTTGCTAAGCTGGAGTTCAGTGATTTTTTTTTTTTAAGGAGAATATTCCTGATAGCAAAATTGACTTTGAGATGAATAATTTTGATGTGCTTTGGAACAGTTGGCAGGACATCTAGAACTTGGCAGTAGTTGTGTTGCATCCAAGGTTTTGTTACATTACAAATCTGAATTACAGTATTTTTCAAATGAGAGCTTTACTTAGTTTCTTGCTTGGAAAAAGCAGTTCTGTAAATTCTTCTTACTAATTATTTAAGCCAGAGAGTTTATTTGTCTTCTGGTTAGAAATTTAAACAGTTCTAAAAGACCCAGACTTAGAAAAATTAGCTTATTTCATGTATCATTGAGACTTGTGCATTAAGAAGAATTTGGCACTTGAGAGAAAATCCTCAAAAAATCTTAAATCATCCACCATATTTCCATTTTAATCATGATAAATCTGATAATTGCATCTTAAAATTTGAATACATCATAAGTTTTCAGGTGATAGGATCCACTAAGTACAGGAGAATGATGTTTGCACTGACAAGTCTAAAATTAAAAAGCCTTGGAACAAGAGAGCTATTTCAGATTTATGTTCAATTATTTTCTGATTTTAAAAGAAATGGGAGGAATAATTAATGCTATTCTAAATGAATGTCAGTGATGAAGTAAAAAATTGATCATTTTAAGAAACATCATGAAATGCAGAAGATTGCCCACTCAACGTTGGGACTTCTGATTTTACAATGACTACATGGCTTTACATTAACAAATTGCACAATACGGTATAAATCAGAGTTTTCTAGATTGGTAATGTCCATACGCAGCAGATACCTGGGATTACACTGAAACACTCAGTTATGGCAAACATAGTCTTTGACATTTCTTTAGAAATTAACATTTAAAATTTTGTTGTTAGTGATTTAGACAAGCTTTCTGAAGACTGCACGAGGCCTTTATTTTCTACTGAAAAAGTACAGGCGATTAATAGAATAAAAAGTATTTATAAAAATTGAATCGGATGTTTGTTAAAAAAAATATTTGCAGAAGACATCAATTCTTATCTTCATACATTTTTTGTGTAGTTGAGTTTATAAGTAAATACCGTAAATACATGTAAGAAAAAGCCCACTGCCTTACTGAAGACTATGGAACAAAATATAAAGAATGAAAAAGACATGGAACGGATTTAAGTGTCAGACCACAATTTATGTAAAACAAAGACACCCTAATTTCCTGTGTGCTGTTTCTTAATTGTTTTCAAGTCAAGGTATAAGGCTCGATTCAGATAAGCTGTGCTAACTAACCTAAAGAAAATAGAAATGTGAAAGAAACTGTCCTCAACACACTGAACTTCCCTCAACTGTGCTTTCAAGTGAGATGTGAGGGCTTGTTTTCTGGTGGCATAGCTTAAGCAGAACAGGTCTCATTTATTCTGGAAGCTGTCACCACTTGCAAATTGTGGCAAGCTGATCATTTTTTGTATTCTAATATTAAATGTACAAATCCTTATATTTGCTAATTCCTAATAACCATCTCCTCCAGTGGGGGGGGGCGGGGAAGGGGGGGAAAGCCCGCAAACGTTAGATTAATTGGCCAGAGGAAAAATAGAGGAAGAAGGAAAAAAAAAAAAAAGAAAAGTCTTACATGATTCAGTAAAACAGAACGTGGTGGAATAGACTGACAACTTTAAAAAAAAAAAAAAAAAAGGCTTGCATTACAATAGCTAAGTGGGAGGAAACTGAAGCAGGAGGCTTTGTCTTTCAGAAACTGACGCTGAAAATGAAATCAAGTATATAAGGCAGGAAGCAAGGACAATATTTAACTCTGGATATTGCATCTTTCTTTCTAACTATGCTTTTGTAGTTCTCTTCACGTCCTGCTTTTTATTTGTTTTGTCATGGTCCCTGATAAAAATTTTTCCTTCTTATTCTTTTTCTGTTGCCAGACTTGGTGAGTAGAAGAAAGGAGAATTTTCAAACATTAGATATACTGTTCTCCACCTATTACTGTATTTAACAAATTTTTATAGATTAAACCTGACCCTAACTCTGCTTGATTACCGTGTCAGTGACCCTTCAAAAGTTAGCTCAAAACCTGTAAGTCAGAATGTTAGATCTGAAGTGAGAAAGACTAAAATAGATAGGTAGGCAAATAGATAATGTCTGGGTAAATAAAAGTAAATATGAAAATAAAAGTTGATTCAGTGATGCTGCAGCTGTGATAGACCTGGCCCCAGATCATACATTTGGCATCTGTATTCACCTTGCTTGGGTATGCATCATCTCCTGCGTGCCTGGAAGCAGGAGACTGTAAGGGTTGCCATTTGAACTATATCCAGCATTTGCAAAATACTTCTCCATTGATTACAGTCAGCTATCATAAAATTGGAACTATAGTTAATACTATTCAGTTTTGCAAATGAAGAGAGTTTGAAGAGATTGGTGTAGGGATCACATGTTTCGTGATTCTTGAGAGTATATATAGTGAAGAGTTGAAAAATACTTAATTTTTCTGGTAACAGCTTTAGTGTTTTTGTAAACTAATTCCATGGTGTTTATGCTTTCTTCTTTGCTTATGCCATAGGGGTGAGGTCAGGGAACAGAAGGATTGTGTTGCCTTGTTACAGGAAATCTTGGTTTTGCTGCTTTCAGCAGTCAGTCTCATTATCCTGTTTCAAACAATGTTCCTATGAAAGTACTCCTAGACCTTTTTGCATTCTCTTTTCTACTGGCTGGTATCTTATAGCACTCTTTCTGAACAAAAGATCCATTTCCAGAAGTTTAGCAAGTGCTTTAATGATGAATGCAACAGAACCCTACTCCCTTTGCCTCTATGGCAGGGGAAATACATCCGAGGATGCATTGCTTTTTACCGATCTATTTTGGTTTTTCAATTACTGCCACTCTTCTCTCCTACTTGATGGCTTGTCACTTCACTTTTCACAAGGTATTTTCTTCCTGCTTCTCTCTATTAATTTACCTTTCTTCTTTCCACAGTTTTGGGTTGCAAACTGTGTAATACTTTAGGCCATCCAACTAAACATCCTATCATGACTCTCTCCTTGTCAGCATAGGTTACAGTAATTTGTGCCTGTAGGTTTGCAAAAAATTAGAAAACATACCAAAATTTGTAAATTGATCCCATACTCAAAAATAGGTACAGTGACAGTTACAATATTCTGGTCTGTATTTGCCGTATAGGCAATTTCAGAACACAGTAGTAAATTTTGCAAATTCATAAAATGTTATTTATAAATGCATGTGCTATATTTAATCACTAAACACTGTATTCATTTATTTCAGTGTTGTCATACCCCTGCAGCAGAGCTTGCTGATCCTATTGTCTTAGTCATCTGCCTTCTCTGAAATATGGTATTCTGAAATTAAATTTGGAAAATTTGCTTGCAAAATTTATCTCAGACACTTTATCTTTCACATTCTGATCCCTGGGGAGCTCTTTGTGCATGTCATTACAGTATCAGGTTTTCATCAGACTTCCAGTAGGTAAAATTGAGTCTTTGAAATGACTGCCACAATTGTGTCTGTATGCTATGATGTTTGGTTCTGAAAATACCATATTCTAGATAGGACAGATTTGTCGGCCACAGTGTTTATTCTTTTTCCATCCCACTTTGAGATTAGCAAATGCCACAAGTGGCAGTACAATATTTTCATGTGCAATTTTTGAAAGCTGAAGTTCACTGGTAGAGATATAGATGGCATCATAGTTAATACTGCTCTCTCTTGCTGTGAAAAGTAAACATTGTGACACTTTTTTCTAATGATTTGGGACTATTAATAAGTATTACTGTAAATAAAAATATCTAAATAAAACAGATACTTGAAAGAAAGTACAGACCAGTTCTTACTCTGAAGACTTTATAATTTAAAAAAAAAAAAATATGCTCAGGAATCTGTATGTTCTAAGTCTCTCTTATTTGAGGTTTTCTCAGAAGTCATGTTTAAAGCTCTTAATGTAGAGAAAGTTGTGAAAGGGTATCTTACAAGACCTGAAGGTATTCTTTGAACAGACTTGAAAGAAAAGGGTACTTGATAAATTACTCTTGAGTAGTAGTTTGTTGCTGCTGAAGGGGAATGTTTCACCCCCACCAGGTGTTTCCACCCCTCCCTTATGCCAGCAGGACTAAGAACCGATCTGGTTGGAAACTTAACAATATGAAAAAAAGATTGATCCAGCTGAGCACATGGCCACACAGATACTAATTAGTACCCGACAAGAAAGGATTTGGCTAGAGGTGGTGAAAAAGGTGGAACTCCCCCTTTTTGTATAGGCTGGATTGACTAAAATGTAGAGCTAAAGAGGATGTTCTTAGTATTGTGCTCCCAAATAGAATTATTAGCCTAACTTTGTGGAAAAAAATATTTCCGTTTTCCTTTCTGTATGATGGTTAAGGTCACAGAAGCAACATGAAGGCATGGACGTGAACAATAATGCATCATTGAAACACTGGTATTTTAGTAAAGAACTACATTTTAATAGTTTGCAGTGTTCCTCACATTGAATGATTGTTATGCATGTGAAATAGCCTGAAAACTAAGTAAGAACAAAATGGTTTGTTTTTTAGCTACAAGAGATTTTCAGGAAAAAAAATGAGAAGAGAGAAAGAAAAGGAGATGAAGAAAAACGTGCAATGCTGGTAAGTAAAATTAGAATAGTTGCAGCTGGTAGCTGGGTTTGTTTTCTTCGATGTAGGACAAAATTGTGTGTGTGTATATTTCACTAATCACTTTCAATTTCTTTTGAACAGTAAACTCATATCATTAAAAGAACATGCATAACCTTATATCTAGAAAAAAGCAATATTTAGCCTAAACTCCAGTTTATACTCCTGCTCTCATAACTAACTGAAGCTGTTCATGTAGACACACTGATCCTGATGCTTGTTATTGACATAGTAGTTTTAAAATAGCTGATGAAATGTTACAAGTGAACTTAGATTTTCATATTCAGATTTAATTTTTTTTATTAAATACTGCTTATGACCAATGCAAAATGGTTTTAGTTGTTTATATTATCTGAATAGATTTCTGTGGAATATTGAATACTTATATAATGTCAAATTTGCATTTCTTGTGTGCGTAAGAAAGGTAAGTCAGAAATATACAAGTCTGTGGTGGTTTGTCTGGAGGACGGCAGCAGCAGCAGGTACTTATTTTACTGTGGGGCAAGTGAAAATCAGGGACAAGTCTCTGTCAGGCACACAGCAGAAAAACGTGTTCATTTGCAATTTGCATATTTATGGCAAAAACTTCATATTATAAGAAATGTTTTGACATATATGCAGAGCTTCTCATAGTGTCTATTATCCTTTTGGGACCATAGATGCTTGATCTCAGATCTTTGTCCCTGAAACCATAGAAAGTTTGAATTTCAAGAATTAATACTTTTTAAACCTTCCTTGAGTATAAAAAGGGACCTTTTCTTCCCACCCAGAGAGACCTATCCCTCTCAACTTTTCAAAACTGTAGGTCAATTGTTGAAACTCTCACACACTGTTTATTCTGAACAAAGGAAACTTACACCCAAGGAAGAGCTTTTGGAAAAAGTAAAGATTGCAAAATGGGACATTTCTCCTGAGAGTAATGTCTGCAACTCTGTACTCTTTTGAAAATTTGAAGAATGAGATTGAAGATAAGCCATTTTTTCTTCACTGTCATTTTAAAAACAATCAAAAAAATCTAATATATAAAATAAAGATTTGCTTGTCTTAACCTATTTTGTTGTCTTTTTTTTTTTTTTTCCTTCCCCTTCTTTTGGCTTCATTCTGACATGATACTTGGCTTGGCCCGTTTTTGCTGTATGTCAGCGTCTTCAACTTTACGGATATCATACGTCTACTAACAGTGTATGTACTGTAATTATTTTCAATTTATGCAGTCTTCACCAGTGAAGTGAAATAATATGCTATAAGAAAATTTACTATATTTGTATTTTTCATCAGCTAAATTACTTGTGCTAATCAGTAAAAATGTGATGGATCTTTACTTGCAAAAAAGATTGTGCATGCTTGTTGCATGGATTCTGAAACAGGCAAGTCTACCAGGAAGAAAGGTTGCTCTCTCTATTTATATAAAATGAAGGAAACAATATTTTTAAGGGAAAGGACAAAATATATCTTAAGAAATACAGACTAGTTTGTAATTAATGTATGTAAATCAAGTACATCCTGCATGAGTCATTTGATCCAGGTCTGTCTTGTCGTCTTGTGTATGATGTGAAGTAATAATGAGTCAAACGGATTTTTCACCTCTTTGTTTCCACACACCCCCACATAAAAAAGAAACCAGAAGGGAGCTTTTATATTTTTGTGCTTCACTTACAGAACAAATAAATAGGAACTTTCAGTGCTGAACTAGGATAGGACTTTACAGAAAATAGTCACTGTATTATGTAGGTGACAGTAAACTTATTTTCAGTAATTTTTGAGGAGTAGGAGAGAGAATCAGCAAGAGAGAGATGTTCTGGGGGTTTTAATGTCTTCATCATGACCTGATTAATTTTTGGATCACAGGAGAAGTAAAACAGTTGGAAAAGATTGATTTGATGGTAAAACAGAAGAATTAAACTTGTTTTGATGTGATTATTGTGATATTCAGAGTGAGGGGAGGGAACTTACGAGAATCAGATGACTAGTGAAATTCCACTTTTAAAGTCTGTTTCTTTATATAATCATTCACAGGAATGCACAGGTTTATTTCCACTGAAGTTAGCATATACAATTTGGGTAATGTGCAGGAAGGAAGTCTGTTGAATGAAAAGGTGCAGGGACATGATGTAGATGCTGCAGTGTTGCGAGAATAATGCAGCAGGAAATGTGAGGCCTTATGATTCAATGGATTTTAGATCAGGCTTTCCTGCAGTGAAAGATGCTGTGCAGTGGTTGCCGTGTTCTGTGCTGCCTCCAATTTTAAACTGAAACCAAACTAGTCAAGCTTTCCTACTCATATAATTTTCAGCTTTAGTAAAAAAATCATCTTCTAGGCTCTAGCCACATCCAAACGCTTTATCAAGATGATGCCCAGGTGTGCACCATCCTTTTGTGCCCTCCTACTAGCTGAGTGGAGGTCTCCACACAAAGGAGACGCAGGTGTATATGAATTCACAGTATCAGACAAATCCCCCAGCCCAGAAAATTGACACTTTGGGTTTCTGTTTTTCCAACTGAAACAAGAAGTGTAGCAGCCTTTTTGGTTTCCCTTGATGTCCTGGGGAGTTGAAGATACTCAAGACCAAGGAGATGCAGCCCTAAAATGTCTGGGATATTCCAAAGTGCTGTGCTGGGCCCTTCTCCTCACTTCATCCTACAAAACAGTTCTAATTTTTTGAGAAGTGTCAAGGTCTATAACCCATAGAGTGCATACACAAATGGGTTAAATATTTTTGTGTTTTCATTTGCATAGGTTAATTCTTTCAAGTCATGTTCTGGTGCGTACTGCAGTTGTGTGTTAAGGCTACTTTGGCACGTATTGCACGAGTGCTTTCACTAGACAAATGCCAACCAGAACATGATAATTGTGATGACATGCATGTAAGGAAAATAAAATGTGCATATCCAGAAGTACTAATTCCATTGGCTAAAGTCAGAGAACAAATTCAGTGAATACTCAAAATAGATAATTACAGAATTGTACGCATAAAATAATGAGGTGTTGTTCATTTACATGACTCAGTAAACATCAAAGGGATAAATAAGTGTAAAAGAAACTGCTAAGTACCTAATCCTGTACACACTGAAGTAAACAAGTTTGTTTATGTTTAGCAATTTAGGACTGAATGGAGTTATGTATGAGAATACTGTGGCCACAACATAGGAACTGTTACTCTATAATAAGAGAAAGATAAAACCAGAATTTTTCAAAAAGGAAACAAAAGTATAATATACATTAAGCATGGGTATAATTCCTGGTAGTTTGTCATGTTTCTTTGATGACAATTTACTGAAAGAGCTGAGTTGAATTGGTTAGTGGAGGAAGTATGTAACACAACTTGTAGAAGCAGTATATATAATATGTTGACATAATGTAGAATACATAGAGACAATAAACCTTCAACTCTGTACAGTATTGTTTATAATAACAATGTGGTTTTACACATCTCACAGCAGCGTAAATCTTCTAAGAGAACAAACGGTATGTGCTGAGTAAAAAAAAAAAAAAAGCTTTTCATTTGTAGTTAGAAGATAAAACTCATTCTGTCTTTGTCTTGCCTGCCCAGATGGACGTGGGTGGGGAGCCGTGAAAGTAGGAGACCTAGTTTAGATTAACTTGTGGAGAGAAAGGGGAAAATTCATTCAGTTGCAATAACCCTAACCAAGTCCAAATAGACTTCTGCTGTCTTTAGGATCACCTCCCCTAGATTCTTTGGGGAGAAAAATAAAAGAAATGTATTGCATAGATCTTCCAAGACTAATTGCAAGATAAAGGAAGGCCTTTTTTAATAAGAGGATTTTTCAGGCTTTCAAAAATGAAACATTTCAGAGCAAAAAGGTAAGCATATTTTCCTTGGAGAGATTAAACACTTACTTTCTGTTTAAACAAGGTAAGTTTGATCATCAGATCTGCATAGTGTTTTCTTGATAAATATGTTACAGTTGAAGTTGGACTTACTAGGCTTGTTTTTTGCATTTCTTTATTGGTGCAAGGATGTTATCCCAATTATTGGATGAAATTAATTTTATATAACTGGTTGTATGGTGATATTTATATTTTGACCAATGAGAAAACAAATTTAAGTACATAAATTAATATTTTTTTGGCAAAACAAAAACGTCAGGAAAACCAACAGCAAAATACTGAGTTTAGATGGACATTTTCACATGTACTTTTAGTATTTTCACTTTATGCTTTCTCTAATTAATTTTGTTTGGGAAAGTGGAGTCTGGTGATACTTGGCACAGCTAAGTTATGAGTAATAAGCAAATAGCTGTCATAGACCAGTGTTCCTTTCATTTACAAAGTGTCGTGTAACGGGGTAGAAATTTCTCTGTGTAGAAGCAAAACAATCGAGCCGTGCTTTTGAAGATCAGTTGGAAAAAATTTTAAAGTCTGTAAGTGGTTGTTTTATTGTTCTTTCATTTTCAAACAATTGTGCTTCTTGAAACTTCTGCAGGTTCTTAAAACAGAAGGAGAGGACCTTGTCCCCAGAAGCTATTGGGATACTTTGAGACGTAGCACAAGCCAAGCACTCTTTTCGGACCTTGCGGAGGTATAAGACAACCTCTGTCTCTGGTCCATAAACAGACTGCTATTTTATTTATTTCTGTTCTGGTTATTTTCCTATTTTATGCACTTTGTTTCTTGTCTTCCTTTTAATCACTTTTTTTTTTTTAAACCTGAACGTTCTCAGGTGAAATGGATTTGGTTCCATGCAGTGCAATAATTCAAAGTTGTCATTTCCAAGTGAAAGCAAAGTTGCTTTTTGAAAGAGTTCAAGTCCTCTTCAGTCCTTACTGTAAGAAGGATTTTCTAACGCTAATAGTGACAATATTTCACAGTTAGAGAAGTAATTCAGGAAACTTTTGTCATTTAGGCTTGGTCCAGTGATATGACAACTTTAATGAGAGTTGTAGCCCTTTAAGCTTTTAATCTTTAGGTCCTTAATGTGCTTTTTATGTATGTTATCAGAGCTTATCTTCAGAAAAACAGTATTATGCAAAGATTGTTTCAGTTGTTGGATCAAACCAGGAATGTTTTAAGGTAACCAAAACATTAGTCAATCTTTTTTAATGTTACACGATCATCATGGAGGACTAGCAATATCACTGAGCTGTCAAATTAATTTCCACAGTGCTTTAAATTCTAATAAGATTCTTGTTTCATGATCCACTTTTAGACAATTAAGACATTTATTTGTATTGATCATTTAAGGCGGTCAGAAAACTAGATCATTTAGGCTTTTCTGTGCCCCATACAGTGAGGGTGATTGATCTGCGGGTTGTGGCATTAAAGGATATACAGCAGCTCCCCACTGACCCTGGTCTCAAGTCCCATGCTTCATAAGCAGGATCATAATGAGAAAAGAACAAGGAACTGAAACGGACCTCCAGGGTAAAACAGTCTTTTTCGTTGCTTCATAAGCAATGTGTGCTCCCTATTAAAAGTAATTAGCATTTTGTCCCTGCTGTTCCTCTGCGGAAGCTATTGAATAACCTGAGGACTTGGATGGACGTTTTCTAATTTCCGGGCTAAATTTAGTTATAGTCCCTTTATACCAGTCTGTTGTCCCTTAATTTTCATAGGCCTTTTTCTTCTTTAGTGTTAATCTTCTTACTCATGGTTGTCTTTATAAACACGGTCATAGCCCTCAGTTTTAATTACCATAGGCTAAACACCACAAGGTCTTTGATTTTTCTTTTAAGGTAGAACCTACATTTCACAGGTATCAAATAGGCCTTCTCTGTACCTCTCTCCGCTTGAGTTCATTTGCCTTTGAACAAAACAAAATGTAGTGTTACAGAATTGAGTTTTGTACCAATATTTATAGCAATATTCATAGTAATAATACATTCATAGTAATCTTGCAATAAATCAGTATACCCAGGCTTGCATTCCTTGCTTTTAAATTGATGAGGTTCTGAGCTATTAGTCCAGTTATTAGTCCTTATTTATTCCACCAAATTTGAAAACCCAGAACATCAGTGTTCTTGTCTAGTCAGCTAAGGGAGACATAGAGGGGAGAGAGGGCCTCTCTTTTCATTGCCTGTTTAAGGAGCTTGGGGCACTGAGTTTTCTGAATTCACTGTCGTCTTAATCTACAGTTAGCTGGTATGAATTCAGTCCCAAGTATAGATGGACTTAAGTTTGGTAATCTCTACACACCTTTAATTTGAAGAGAGAGAGGTTTTTTTAATTCTGGTGCCTCAGACTAATATCTGTAACTACAATGTAATTGAAGCTTAACAGCAGCTGTACTAAACATTGATTTAAATTTTCTGTAAAATGTGTAAAAGTCTCTCTGCTCACTTGTAAATCATTTTATGAAGGAAAATCATGTCCTGCATTTGCTCCACAGACAATTTCCCACTTCTCACCATAATCATCTTTATCTTGCTTGGGTTAAGTTTGAGCCAGCTGGCTTTCATCCATATTCTTATCTCTCCTAGGTACTTTAACTTCTGTACTAAGAAAGTGGCATAAAGCTAGGTGACACTGGGGTCTTTGTTGTTTCATAGCCTTTTGAGAAGGCCTTGTGTAAGTTGAAAAGTAGAGAAAATAAAGTTTGTTGTTGTGAGAATCAACTTACAAGGTCTCTTTGGAGGGAAAACAAGTTATTCATCACATCCAGTTTCTTTCTAGGACAGTTTACAGTACTGTTTCTGGTATTCCTGATTTAGCAACTACACCATCCTGCTGGAATATGCCAGTTATCACTGAATTCAGTTTGTGGATTTATTCTTAAATTACTAAATGAAACCGGGAATCAGATTTTTTTATCGCTATTGAAAAATCTAGGACTTGCAGTAAGAAAGCTGTTATTAATTCCAAGCATAAAATACATACTTCATTCTCAGAGTATGTTGCTGCAAGTAGATCATTGCTCATGGTCAATCAAAAGCTTAGAATTAATTTTGCAGAATATAAAAGAGAAAAAAAGATTTACTGCTCTTAAGGTTAGGAAATTGAAAAGAAGAGATGTTGCTATTATGCAGCAAGCCAATAAGGTGACTGAAACACTTGTGTCTCCTGTTTCTCTCTTTACCTGTACCTGTATTACAGTTAAAGTAAAGGTAAAGAGAAATGAGGCAGGCTTTTATTCTCATTTAAATGACTGCAATATATATTAGATCCAAATAGAAGCTTGTATTTGTATATATGGAAAGAGGTATGGTCATTTCATTTTCACTGATCTAAAATACAAAATTCATTTTGTTGTGAACAATAAATAATAGTTTTAAATGATAAAGATTTGTTTTTATCCTTACCCCTTAAGACAGAGAATTTATTTAATGCTATGAATGCAGAAGGAGCACAGGAATAATTTTCAGTTGCCTGCAGTTCTGCAGAGAGGCATACTGGGTTGAGTTTCTACAGTGAGGTTTTTGTTTGGGGTTTTTTCATTTAGTGAGGCTGACCAAATGGGAATTGTGAAAAGGCTTGTGGACTGTATTTTTTTTTAAATGGTTCTTTAGATATGGGTGAATGCAACCTAAGTCCAAGGTTTTGAAAAGTTTTTGCAAGATGAAAGGCTGTAATTTAACATTTGATATCTTTTCAGTGTACTTGAGGGAAATTCTTTGAATGTGCTTAGGGATTTAATTGCTTAAAAGACATAAGAAATCAGGGTATCTGCATTTCAGTATATTGTGTCTTGTAGTGGAGGATAACAATATTAAAAGACAAATAGTGATTACTTTCTGAATTAGTTTGTTCACTTGAAGAGCAGAGCTGTCTTAATTGAAGGACATGAAATATCTCTGTACCTATGTATACACTATGTCATCTTGCTTCTCCCTGGAGAAGAATATGAGAATAAACAGGAAGCTGGAGTACATGAAATACAATCTTGAGAATCCTAATATACTAAAGTACAGAAAAGTCTCTCTCATTTCTTTAGTTCTTGGATGTTGAAAGGAAAGGATTTGTGTTGTTACTGCCTCATGTTTTTCCTTGTTGTTGATACATAAGTGCTCTTAATGGATATTTACAAATCAGTATGTAAATTTGAAATTAATATAGTGTATTTCAAAGACTGTAGATATGAAGTGGTTTTTCATGGTACATGATGTTGAACTACTGCATACTGTTCAAAATGTCTTTGTTTAGAGTTTCTCCATCTGTTATAAATTTATAGCCTTTTCAGTTAGGAAATAAAGTCAGACTTCCAGGACTCTGAGAGCAGCTTGCAGGTTTGTATATGCAGATCTTTATAGATCTGTATAAACAGTTTTCTATACTTAGGGTAAATCCTGTAGGTTTATATTCTATCATTATGGTGATAAGTTAGTACTGTTACATCTCCCAAATACTTACTTAGTTTCTCTACTGTGTATTCTGTTTTGTACTTTAACAGTAGAGTCAGCAGGCACACTTCCACAAAAATACGGTGTTGCTGATGGGTGGTGGCTTGCCTAGGAAGAGCAGAGACTACTGGCTCCCACTCTTTGCTTTTCGTAAGATCTTGTCTTTGTAAAAAAAGAGAGCTCGGACAGAATGTTCTCCCTAGGCAGGTGCAGCAAGGAGACTAAATATATTACTTTTTGAATTTCAAATGTAGGCAGACGCACATAATGCGAGAAGGACATTGCCATGGTGGAATACTATGGCTTATTTAAGAGTCTTATATTCCTGGATTATTCTTCTAGCTCTTCAGTATATCAAGAGTTTCTTTGTAAAAAATGGTAAAATCAATGCAGATACATGACGGTTAGAGGTAACAAATAGGTAATAAAAAAGTGGAATGTTGTACAATCACTATGCACAGATTATAGTTACTTCTGTTTATATGCGTGTCTTCCTATTTACGACTCTTGCTATTACAAATGGTCAAAATTAGTTGATTTTGCTATTCTAATTCTGTGCCTTCAAAGTTGATATTTATTAAGGAAAAAGTATTAGTACATATTCAAAGATTCCTGTCTGATGCAGAGACCACATACTCAGTAGATAAGGAATATTCTTAACAGAATGAGTCAGATTTCAAATTTTCTTACAATTCTATTGTTTTAAGTATATTTGGGCAATAAAATTTAAACTGTAGTGATCTGCTACTTAGAGAAAAGAATCATATTAAGTACACCGGACTGCTCTGAGTGGTTTTGGAATACAATCCCATACTTAATAATCTTAAAGTATAAAATAAGAGTATAGGAAGTAATGCCCTTTAATTTCTTTGTAGTTGCATAGTAGAAGGGAAAGGAGATTGTGTACAAAGGGAGTTACTTTTATGGTTTACCTCAGCTGACTAGAACTTTTTTTTTTCCCTCAAGAGTCTCTGGTTTTATTTTTCATGCTTTTCCCCCCTTCATTGCAGCTTCCATTATATTATATTGTTATTTTAAGTGTTGTCTACTAAACGCAATTAACAGCCTAATGCTATTTTGTGTGAAAATTGCATGACTGAATTAATTTAATGGATTTTAATACTAAAGTCTTTTTTAAGGCTGTAAACATAAAACACAAACTCTTTTAATAGAAAGGTCTATTGTGATGACAGGCATTCTCAGATAATACTTCTGTAACTGATCCAATCATGGCCTTTAATTTTTTTTATTCTAATATTTAAGCGTGCTGATGATATTTCAAGTTCACTGTCAGATACTACACTGCTTGTACATTTTTTCGGCAAGAAAGGAAAAGCTGAACTGAACTTTGAAGATTTTTATAGGTGAGTCTCAACTTTATTGATTCCTTGTAAAAAATACTTGCATGCTTGTTCTAATTAATGTGTATTATTTTACTATACACATAGTTTATGCAGACATGTACATAAAGTTTATTCCCTTTGTGTGTTATATATACAAAGAGCAAAATAAAACAAGTGGACCAACAATAAAAAGTCCCATACTAACGCTGCTGCATTTGTAAATTTTGTTAGCACTTCTGTGCGTCATTGGTTTGGGGTGGAGAGGTCATACCCAAACCCTGTCCTTATTGGTATGTAGGAACTTTTTTCTTGAATTTTTTTTTCCTCCTGTTTGTCAGTGCTTTTAAAAAAAAACTTTGTGGGCGTCTCTGCTCTTAGGGACATATTTAAATGTAAAGGTTTTTCTGAAGATATTGTGAGGCATTTTAGAACAAGCTTCTTTAGGAAAAAGTGAAAACACAGTGGAAGCTATTGGCTTAATTATGCCAATTAGAATGGAATTTTAAAATACAGGTAGAGTGCCATAAAAACAGTTATAAACCTGTATTTTTCTGTGTGATTGAAAAAGATACAGTCCTCAGTAAATACTCCCAATACTTATTGTCTTTATAGTTATCACTTAACTGTGCGTTCTAATCAATCAGATGTTTGCAAAATACTTTGCCTTAAAATTATGTATGTTGTGAAAAGTATTCAGTATTTAACATAATACACTAACTGTGTCATCAAGTGAAATCATGATGTGAGTTCAAAACAAGAACCAGAAAAGAAGGTACTTGTTCAAAAGGCATCTAATTAAAATGTCCATCTATTGCTGTAAGATGTTGTGAATGCTAAGGAGGTCAAAACCTAGTAGACATGTTCATGAAAGAGGGATCCATCAAGTTTTATTCGACACTACTTTACCAGCTCAGAAAATCATTAAACTATGGACTGGTGAGAGAAATGCTATTGTATGTTTAGCTTGCACTTGTACTTTTCCGTAGATACCCTTTTGATTTGAGCTCCTCATAGTTCTTAGAAGTCAAGTTATTTATTAGGATGGAGTGTTGCAGACAATGTCTAGGGGATGGGAACTCTTGGGAACCTCTTAATGGGGAAGTGTTATGGGTTGTGGTTGACAATTAGATGAACATGAGCTCCCAGTGTGGTACTGTGACAACAGAACTAATTTAATCCTTGGTTGTATAACTAGGACATCGAGCAGAATCAGAGAAGTTGTATTTCCTTTTTATATGTAGCTGTTTTTACACTTTATCTGTATTTTTTGGTGTCCAAAATATACTAAATATGTTGTTAAGGTGGAAAGAGTTTATAGAAATATAATAAGAATAGTGAAATATTTAAAAAAAAAAAGTGTAGATTGAAAGGCTGCAAGACCTCATCATAATTACCTTGTTAGAAAGGTAAGGTTTATTCACAATCTGTAACTATATGGGGAATAAATTTGGGGAATTAATTTAGTACCATGATGGAATTTTCAGTCTAGCATATAAAAATAAAGATCAGTGACCCACTGAAGAAGAAAACTAAGCAAACACAAACTAGAAGTAAATTAGAATTGTAAGTGTTCGGTCATTTTAATCCTTACTAAACCACTTCATTTTTGAGTTAAGACTGTTGTACTGACTAGAAAATATGTCAACATTAGATAAGGGATTTACCAAATTTCCCATCAGAGCTACAAAAAGTAACTACTTTGTATAATGGTATATTTTGAGTCTTTTAAGGACATGGATAGTAGAAATATAAAGTATTACTATTTGTTCATATTTATGTTTGTGCTTTAGATTTATGGATAACCTACAAACTGAGGTTCTAGAGATAGAATTCCTTTCCTACTCTAACGGGATGAACACCATCAGTGAGGAAGACTTTGCCCATATTCTTTTGAGGTATACAAACGTGGAAAATACATCAAGTTACCTGGAAAACATGCGCTGTAGGATTCCTGAAGAAAAGGTAATTGTTTAGCTAGGACAGCAGTGGGCCACAGCATCCAGTCCCAGTGTCCTCAAGATGAAAACATAGCCTTGTTGGACTGAATGAGATTCTGTCACTGAATTAATTAGCACCAGGATTTTATTCTGATCATAAGATGTGTGTCCCATGTTTTTCAGATTACTTGCTGAATAAAAAGTAGAAGAGTAAATAGCATAGAATTATGTTCCATAGGATTTAGCTAGTAATATTTTTGAAGTTTAGATAAAAAGCTTCATATTACATGAAAATTCAGTTTAAACAGTTTAAAAAAAACTGTAAGACTTGAACAATTTTCTAGCAATGAGGCATTAAAAAAAATTTTTTTTCTTACTTCTCTTTTGCACTGCCACTGGGATAGCATCTCTTCAGAAATAACATTGACACCCCATATCTAGTTGGTTTATAGTCTTAATAGTGGATCACTTGTATATAATTATTGATGGGTATGTGGTTCTTATTAATGGTTGAAGAGACAGAAAAAATAATAAAAATAGTAAAGGTCATAAGGTAGATAGTCCTTCATTTGTTTAACAACAAATGTGTTGTCAGAAGTGTAGCTGAGAGAAATGTAGTGGCAACTATGCATCAATGGTAATCAAAAGGATAGCGTTAAAAGTAGCCCTTCAAATAAGGGATGTTTGGATATGCTCCTTCTGATTGTGTTTACAGAAGGAGATCAGATTAATCTGTCCTAGACATCTCTTTCAATAGCTATGTATTTTAATAGAATTGACAGGAAAGCTTGGGAAGAAAAGTAATAAATCAGTTTGGACAGTTTTGGGGGTTTTGTTATTTGAGAAGTTACATTGTAATTTCAGTCTACAGAGTAAGTAACATCAGTCAGGTGACCTGATAGAAACACACTCCAAAAATCAGCAGTTTTCTGTTCAAATACCTGGATTATCTGATTCTTCTTGTGGTTGTACAGCAGTTAGGTCCATTGAGAGATAAATATAGCTGGGGAGTGGAAAGGGAAGGCAGGGCTGTCTCTTTTGCACCAGATTAGGTGTAAATTGAAGCAATAAGATTAGGATCAGAGTTCCTGCTCACCGACCCTTTCTGAGTTCCCGGTGTACCCGCTGAGCTGCTCAGTTCTAACTACTCTAGAAGGTCTGTGCAGCTTTCAATATTCAAAGCCAAGACAGTGCAACAGAAATGGTATAAAGCTCTTTATGCATGGTTCCCAGATGTTTTTTGTTTAGGGTGAAATCAAGATTTCCATATATATGGAAATACGAAAAAAAAGTCACTTTGGGGCTTGTATAACAATGACATAAGTATCACTTGGGTAGCTGAAAAATAATGACGGTCATAGGCATAGAAAAATACATCTTTGAATGGCAAAAGTGAAGTTGATTAGGTAAATATAAATACAGACACTTTCTTTTAAACACAAGGAAGTATTCTTTGAAGTTCATCTCTTAAGTCTTCCAGTGCCACTGTTCTGATAGCAAGGCTTCCACAGTAGTTTCCTCTTCTTCATCTCTGGTGGTACCATCAGCTAAGGAAAACTTCCACATAGAAAGCTGTGTCACTCAGTTACAGATTTGCTTATGCTGCATTCTGGCAATATCCTGGCACTTGACTAGTGCCATGTATCTGTACGTCATATGCTGTACCGCTATTAAGGAAGACAAGACATTGCCATTTTCCAGAGCTCTGTATCACTGGCTTGATAAATGTGCTGTCAGTACAGTGGAAAAAGTAAAGCCCTGTGACATCTCTTGTGCTGGCCTGGCCACAGGCTTTTGAGAAGCCAGCAGCTCCGCACCACCCAGCCACTCGCTCACTTCCCCCCCACCCAGTGGGATGGGGGAGAGAATCGGGGAAAAAGGTAAAGCTCGTGGGTTGAGATAAGAGCAGTTTAATAGAACAGAATGGAAGAAACTAGCAATGACACTAATAACAATAATAAAGTGACAATAATAATAATAATAATAATAAAAGGATCGGAATACACAAAACAAGTGATGCACAATGCAATTGCTCACCACTTGCCAAACTATTCACGAGCAGCGCTCCTCCCCCAGCCAACTCCCCCCAGTTTATATACTGGGCATGACATCACATAGAATCCCCCTTTGGTCAGTTTGGGTCAGCTGTCCCGGCTGTGTCCCCTCCCAACTTTCCTGTGCCCCTCCAGCCTTCTTGCTGGCTGGGCCTGAGAAGCTGAAAAGTCCTTGAATTAGTCTAAACACGACTTAGCAACAACTGAAAACATCAGGGTGTTACCAACATTCTTCTCATGCTAAACCCAAAACACAGCGCTGTACCAGCTACTAGGAAGACAATTAACCCTATCCCAGTCAAAACCAGGACAAGATGTTTGCATTTTTCACACCTGTAATAACATTATAATTTGAAAATTATAAAGTGTGCTCTCTATTTTATTAGAGAGATATGCTGCAATACTAATACAAACCAGAGGAATCCATTTAGAAGAAAAACTAGTCTAGCCTGTAAATAGGCAGCTACACTCACAGTTGGCAATGTTAATCTTTCGGGGCGCTGTATGTAGAAGCCTCTAAAGCAACATGATGATCATTTGGCATACTGTAGTCACATTAAAATGTTCAGCCGGCATGCTGCCTGCTCACAGGATGTTTTCGTCCTTTTACTAACTAGATGCCAAGCAGTGATTCATTTAAGCTGGTATCTTGAACTACTACAAATATCAGCTCCTAAAGAAAGTCTATGCATTTTTAACAGCACTGGTGCATTAACATAACAGCTTTCTTTGCTGTAGTAAATTATAATATGTCCAAATAAATTAAAAATTTAGCTTTCTTTTGCATAGGAAGTAAATAGTTTCCAGTAGGAGAATTTTGGGATATCTACACGTAGATAACTTCCTATGTCAAAATGCAAAACGTATGGCAAATACGAAATGTTGTTACAGTTACCAGTTGAACAAAATACAGTCCTAGGAAAGGAGAGAGACAGTAGAGTGCTGTATGCCCAACTCTTTGAGTGTCATTTTGCCTGCCTTTCTGCCTCTTTTTTGTCCTTTGCTGTTTTTCCTTGAGAGGAAATAAACATGTATGATTGCAGATGATTTCAGCAGAAATTGTAGAACTCTTAAATGAAGCCAGATATTTTTCTCATTGTTAAAATGTTGTGGAGTATGTACAGTTTAGCCATGGACTGCAGGTGTGAGTCCTTTATGTCTGTGCTTCATGTCCAGTGTCAACACATGGCAGCAGTTTTCATCACTACTAGAAATACAGAAGCTGCAAAAAGGCTTGTTTGTAGACCAGCGGTTCTCAGCCTTTCCTAGACAAGGGCTACTTTCCATCTAGACTGATCATCTCCTGTCTAGTTACATGGAAAGAGCCAAGATTTTTGCAGTAGCCTGACCTCTTACAGTCCACATTCAGAATCTTTACAGATAAATTGGTACAAATTAAGGTTTTTTAAAAGTCATCGTGAACCTAAAACTGTCAGCTCAAGACTTTGATGGCCATTTTCTACTACTGCTATTTTGCCATAGTACCTGAGGGTCCTAGTTGGGGAGTGAAGTTACACCAATCTAGGTATTTCACAAATATCTGACAAAATTATTCCAGTCCCAGAGAGTTTTCTGTTTAAACAGAGTGCAAGAAACAGAACTTGGACATAAACTATTAGATGCCAAATGCAACGAAACAAGAAGACAGAATTGGTTAGTATTAGTAAATAAAGCTTTTAAGATAAAAATTTAAAGGAGAATAAGGAGGTGGTTCTGCTTGTGTCTACGAGAGTTTCCTCCCAACTGCAAGGATGAAACAGAGGACAGATATGCTTGTTGAGAAAAGCAGTTCATGATGGAGATGGATCAAGCTCTCCAATCAAACAGTTTATAAATCTTAGCTAGAGCTTAGGTAGAATCCCTTAAGCAGTGGTTTACATCTCAAGTGGGTGGAGGCCTATTGAAGTCCTTTATTTTAACAATATTATGTTGCTCTCTGCATTTGCCACAGTAGTTGCTGTCTCATATGGGTCTATGCCCAAACTCTGCCATTTCCTCCTCTGCCACAAACCTACTTCAGTATGTTTTGTGTTCCACCATACCATAATGACTATGTATATCTTTGAGGAGAGAGGTAGGTCAAGATTTTAATTTGAACAGAAAGGCTCACAGGTCTTTCTATTGTCTTCAGGTTTGTTTTCAGAGAGAAGTAGTTAAACAGGATAAAAGGATAAAAGCAGACAGAAGAGGAGCCAGGAATGATAGTTAAAGGAGGCCAAAGAGATCAAGGTTTGACAGAGAATGCCGTCCCATGTTCAGAATGGCTGACAGATCATGGAGAATGAGATACAGGCAATGGTCCTGGCTTAATTCAAAGTCTCTGTTTAAGGTCACTTTCAGAATTGATTTAGAGATAGTTTATCAGGTCTTTGGATTTGTAGCTAAGACGAGAGAAAAGCAGAACAAGTATCATAAGGAAAGTAGAAAAAATAAGCTCTTTTAACAACAGCACTTTCAGAGAAACTTTCACAGAAGATACGCTGATGTCTGGCAAAATGCAAAAGAATTTTTAAAAAGCTGGACAAACCCTGCAATACGTAATACTTGGAGTATCAGCTGAAGAGACTTAGGTGTCTAAACTTGGATATGTAAAAACTTCACCTTAAAGTACAGAGCTTAAGTTAGATCATAACAAGTATTTATGAATTCGTATTTACGTGAGCACACACACTGACATATATATAATAGGGGCTTGAAGGTTTTCAGTAGAAAACATACTCCAGTATTCATATAAACCTAGGCCTTTATTCTTAATATTAACTATCATATCGTAATAATCCTGGATAATTCTTAAAGATTGCCTTAAGCAATGGAACAATATTTTTGACTGCTTTTTGGGTGAGAATTGCTATCCGTTGCAGTGGTGAAGAGGAAAGACATCTTGCATTCCTCAGGAGAGTCCAATTCTTTACTTTATTGACTTTCAGTGCAAATCTCTTATTTTTTTTCAGTGGGTGTAGTATCTATTCTTAAATGAAGTAGATGTATGTAACTGCAGAGTTTATTCATTCAGTTGCCATCGCTACTGATAATTCTTATGGTGCATATTGTTCTTCTGTTTTTTTAGGGTATCACATTTGATGAGTTTAGATCATTTTTCCAATTCTTGAACAACCTAGAAGACTTCACAATTGCAATGCAAATGTATAATTTTGCAAGTCGTTCCATAGGTCAAGGTAAGTATTTGTGTTTTTATAAAAATGTGTTGATAAAGATACAGAACTATTGACAAAAATACAAAAATGTTTTGTAATTCCTAGTTTGTGGTTTTAATGTCTCTTCAAAAAGGCTAAAAAGGCTAGGACTCCAGCTCTGAGAGAAGGCTCAGTCACGTCATGACACATGGTTAAGCTTTACAAAGTCATGTAAGTGGTGGATAAGCTGAATGCAGAACAGTTGGTCACCAAATCCTACAACGCAAGAGTTGAGGCACTTGATGACATCAATAAGAAATCAGTTTAAAGCAAACAAAAGCATTTCTTTACATATGGGCATCTGGAATCTGGCCATCTGCAAAGGTTGTAGAAGGAAACAGTGTCAGAAGGTCCGCAGAGGGATTAGACAGATTTTTGAACAAATCAGTAAGTGGGTGCTGAAAGAACTAGGCAGGTATGTACTGACTAAAATCCTTAATACAACAGCTAAGATGCTTGGGGAGTGCAAGGTGAACAATATGTGAAGTGGTCAGACTTGTGTGCTCTCCTCAAGTAGCATCTTCATGGGTCTGACATAGTAACACCAGCATAGTCCTGCCTCATGTGGCCTTCCCAAAGGAGTATACTGTTTTCTCTGTGCTCTGTTTCTTAGGTTGTGGTTTGTGTCAATTAAGTAGATGCCATCAGTATATATGTAACATAGGTTTAATTGTAATATGATTTTCTAATTTTGTTACTACATATAGTATAGTATATGGACTGTTATCTTTTGTGTAAAATAATTGATAGCAGTCAAGCAGTATCATTTTATATCAGTTGAGAACTACTTGGTTTAGAACTATGAAATTCAATCCTAATTTTCACATTTTCTTATTTTTTTGAGCGTTTAAATGTGAAAACTCAAAAGTTTATTTGTATTTCATAATATGTTGTCCACAAAGTAGGATTAATGGTTTGGTTTTTTCCTTCTGATGTTCTCTTTGTGCAGATGAATTCAAACGTGCTGTGTATGTAGCCACAGGTGTGAAGCTTTCACCACATTTGGTGAACACAGTGTTCAAGATTTTCGATGTTGACAGAGATGACCAGTTGAGTTATAAAGAATTTATTGGCATTATGAAAGACAGACTCAATCGAGGGTTTAGGGTAAGGATTCTCATTTTTATAGTTATCTTAGTTGACTTGACTACTTGCCACTACTTACTTCAGCATCTGTAGCATTAGTAGGTTGCTAACCAACAGTGTGCCTGTTTAAAGACATATTCTTTACAGAAATCCTGAAGCAGTCTGTAGGAGAAATTCCTTCTTAGATTCTTAATTTTTTTATTAGAAAGCGATACATAGACAACATAATGTACCTTTATAGTACACAAACCAACTTAGAGATGAGAAATCCTCTGCATACTGTCATTTCTTCTGTATTGTGTGATTGATAGATTGGCATGAAGAATTTTAACAAGGGTAGCAATTATGTCTGGGTTGTTTGCAGGGAAAAGAGAGTTTGTCTCTCTCAAACTCGGGCAGTTTAGTTAAAGATCAACCATTGGCTCTTCTAAAACATTATTTAAAATGCCAAGTGTTGATAATGGCTGTTGAGTTGCAGCAGCAGATAGTTTTAATTTTCAAATAAAGAATTAGTGAAGTGGTGCTGAACAATGCTATATTCTAGTTCAAAGTTGCTTTTGATAATTTAACTCTGTCTGTGATAAATTATAAGAAGCTAGATGACAGGAAATTACTTGCAGAAAATTTTCATAGGGAACAAGCTTGTAAATCACACTTTGCCTTTTAGGTGAATGTACAGGCTTTGCTGCCCTCTTCAGGTTCTGTGTAGTACAGGGAAATTTTATAGTAGAAAAAATTTTATTTAGAATATTATCAATAAAAGTCACATTTTTTTCTTCATATGGCAGGTGTTAACATTTTTAACTAAATGTAAAATGGTGTTCTTACTGACAACCTAATCCCTCAGACATAAATCCTAAACTGTATTATGGTTCCTAAATTCACATTTCAGTATGTTATTTCTGTAATATAATTTTAGTCATTTTTACTTAGCTTCCTAAATATAATTTTAGAACTTTCTGTGAAGTGGTGTTGAGTCTAATAGTTTACTTGTTATTTTTGTGATATGATCGAATGTAAAATGTGGATAAAACCACTGCATTTGTAACAAACTTATTTCCTTGTTGGTCCTTAATTCCTTTTATTATGGTGTGGGAATGATGATTGTTTCATAACTGTTTCAAGATGTTCAGCTATATGTTTTAATTGTTTACTAATTGTAAGCGTGCAGTGTATGTTTAACCAGACTAAGTAATTCTTGTAAATGTATTACATGTTTTTATTTCACAAAATGCATGACAGAAATCACACAAAATCCTTAAGAATCTATATCATCCGCTACTATTCAGTTTTATGCATGTATCTTTCTTTTGCCGAGGCCACTATAAAATATTCCAGTGGACTGTAAAAGAACTATAAAGAATAGCCAAGGATGTTCAGAAGAATAGCACCGTCTTTCATAAATGATATGTCTAATTTTAATAAATCTCCTGGATTGCATAGGAGATGATTATTATTTGTTCCTATAATTCAGTTATATTCAGACATGCCTACATGCAGACTTGTTAGATTATTCAGAAAAATGCATTCTCTTCACTAATCAGTAGTGTTCCAAGACAATTACAGTACCAAACTTAGGAATTACAATTGCCAGTAAGTATTCATGTCACACAAGCCTGATTTTTTCCAAGAGTGGGTAGTAGTAAAAACTCTGCAAAAATTTGCCTTTTCAGTTTAATAAACATCCCACACACACCCCAATCTTGGTTTAGAATGAAAAGAAGAAAATACATAAGAACCTTTTGCCCAGAACAAATTGGTGGAAAGTGTCACTAATTGCTTCCTATTGTTTGTACATTAAAAGTTACACAGTATTTAGTGTGGCCGGAACAAGTAAAAGTTTACCCTCTTGCTCCTACAATATGGAGGGCTCAAATGTTGTCTTGTGCTAAATCAAAACTAACAAATCACTAACCTTCTCTTTGTTAATAACTGTGTTTCAAATCCATATTGAGTTGGTCAGTTCCATTATACAGATAAAAGAACATTATAGCTTCTACTTATGCAGTATTTTGTAGCAACATGAAAATTTTTGGCATGAGAAATTTGAACCTGTTTATAAAGTGTAAATGCCTGATTTTCATGTTAAGTATTCTACAATTAATGCCTGCCCAAATCGGTGTAGTCTCTGATTATCACTCTAAAAATATCTAAAAATAGCAGTTTAAAATAGGGCTATGATTTGAAGTATGATTTTACAGTTAACATCTTATACTTAGTAATTCAACTTTTTTAAAAGTTGTTTTACTGAAATGTTTGCCCAGAAGAATCTTGAGGGCATCACAGAGCTTGGTACTAGGACCATGTACTTTAGAAAAGGGCATTTTGTAGTTACATAGTCTGACTAAAGCAAACGTATTCAAGAGCAAAGAGTTACACAAGTCCAATGAAGCTGGAGTTCTGAAAGGTCAGTCAGTACCTACCAGTTTTGTCCTATTTTAAAGCTTAGCCATAAACTTGAGGAAGGTCAGGTACTACCCTTTATAGGAACATAATAGATATTCATTTTGACATATATTTTAGATACGTTTTTGGAACAGTAAATGTCTTAAAGAGTTTTATCAAATGAAATTTCTCTCTTTCTGGAATATAGTATTAAAATCTGAAACCTTTTTTGGTTTTAGTAGTTTGAAACAAACTAGTATCTTAAGCTGCCATCAAGTGGTCAGTCAGAGTATTACCATAAACTTATCAAAACGTGCAGACATGAGAAGCTTTATTTTTGCTTGCTGTTTGGTTTACAATAGTTATTTCCTTTTTTATTTTTTTTTTTAATTTAAAAATATATAAGAAGAATCCCTTTCTTTATAAATGCCATTTTTAAACTGAAATATTTGGAACTTAATGACTAAATGACAAACATTTTACCTAGCACATACTATACTGTATCTTGTAGCTATTCGTCACTTAAAGCCATTTTTTTGTATTTTCATGATACTGTTGTCTTATGCTTACCTCTGGCTGCCTTCACATGTTGTCTGCATCTGCGCACTTCTCCATCTTCTGCTCCACAGGGCTACAAACCTATACAGAGGTATACTACTTTCAAATCCTGCGTGAGGAAGGAACTCTATAGCAGATAAATGACGGTATGTGTTAGTTGCCCAGTCTGAGTGTGCTGGCATGCTTGCAGGAATGGCTGAATGTTAAACTGTCGCTGCTGTGTTTCGTGTTTTGAAATTCAGGAATAGGTTATCTGACTGTAAGCAATGTAGCAGCTAAAAGCGTCACGTTGTGTTTTTGATTGAAGCGATAGAATTTTGTTCTGGAGTTGGCAATGACTGACTCACGCTGTCACTGTTTTGTAAGCCAGTTGTGATTTTGTGCTATGTTTGGAATAGAGGAAAGTATTCTTTCATAGTTTCTGTTGCTGTTTTCTGTCTGTCCTGTGACCACTTTTCAGTAATTTCTCAGATAGCTATAGCTAGTAAGTATTTACCAATGAAGACTGTAAAGGCAATTTTTCTTTCTGAGAGTCTGTTAGTAACTCGATGCTACTTTGGTTTATAGTTACACTTTTGAAAACAGTAATGTGGTTTTGGCACTATTAATGTTGTACTAGCAGTTTTCAAAAATAAGCACTGTGCCCCCACACGACCACCATGCCAGCTTCTGCGTATCCACCACATGAGTATTCATTCTTACAATTAGCTTGTACTGTGGAGTTCAGTGTAAAAACTGTGGTGTGGATATTCTGGAGCCATACTGTGAAACTTTGTCACATGGTGGACACAGCAGAAATACGTTAGCAGACATTTCTCTTCTTACATAATGCAAGAGTTTGCTCCTTTGCAATTTAAGGTTTTGGTGCCAGCACTTTTTTCCTGTTTGTATTTATAGACTTCGCAGTAGTTGCTACGAAGACTGTTAATAGCTGATGTAAGTCGCAGACGTATTATTTTGCAGTGGGGAGGAGCAAAGAGATGTACACCATGACAAACAAGGCCTCATAACCAGTGGTCTGGTGTGAGTGGACCCCGTGGAGTAGCCAGCACATCTCATGTGCTCCTGAGCCAGGAGGGTTTGACTGTTGTTCCCCACTGTTTTTAATTCTGAGGCACAATATTAAGCTGGGATTTCTTGTCGAATAACCATCTTCAGATGACTCCATACATGAGCATATTGGCATCTAACCTTCTGAATCATCCCCCTTCCTATCATTTGCCTCTCTGAGCACTTGTATGCCACTGAGCATGCTGGGCCTCTGGCTTAAGTCTTTCTTCCCTAACTCTGAAACGGCATGGCAGGAAAGCGAGGAACGTCGGTACACTAAGCAGAAGTTTCTTGGATCCTGTTTATCTGGGGTGGCTTCCAACACAATGGAAAAGCTAAGTCTGTACGGATGAGAGGTGGGGTCCACTTACCCAGACTGGTAGCCCACCAGCTCACCAGTCCCACTGATGCTTTCCTTTTGTAGACCCCTGTGCAAGATAGGTAAGAGAGAGGGAATATATCTAAAGTGTTGATTTATTCCGGTGGCACAGCATGTCATGTACTCCAAGCTGTGTTCTTTGGGACACTTCATGCCAATTTTTTTTTTTTTTTTTTTTCAGTGAAGCATCACATCTTTTGAGCAGGCTGGTTCTCTGAAATTCAGCAGTAAAGCTGGCTGGGGCATGTCCAGGCTTACATAGCTGATTTTTCCTCCTAGAAAGAAGAGTTCGTTTGCTCTGCATACACTCTTCATAGGATTATTTCTTTAGTATTTTGATTAACTATTAATATTTTTTTAAATTATACTTCCTCTTTATGAGTATAACCCAGATACTGAAGCCTTGTACTCATATGTCAGGAACAGAAAAGGAAATTTGATCTTAACAAACAAAGCATCTGCTTTCTGGGAAGTGGGACTGTGTATAGGGAAGTGTAAACCAACATTTTAGTAATCCAACTCACCAGTCACATAAGAGAAAATTCATGGCTTTAGATTAATTTTATGTCACTTTATCTTTTTGAAACTTTTGATTCTCAAAACTTCCTTTCTTCTTTTCCCATGTCTTTTTAAAAATCACTCTTAGGAATATTTTGTCTTTTTGTCCCCACTAATTCTGCCACAACCTATATTATGTTTGCATATCAAGTAGTGTTTAAACTAAACTTTTCAAGATATGGAACAGCTCTTACAGGAAACTGGCAAAATGCTACACAGTCATGATGCTTTCCTGATAATTTCAGTGAAGGGTATGTGACCAAGTGGAATGAAATGCAGTGACAAAAGAGAATCCAATATCTAATCATCAAGCCTAATAACATTAGCTTGGTGATAAAAAGAGGGACTGTGGTAAAAGCATCAAGTTTACATACATTGACACCTTGACAGAGATCTGAATTCAGGCAATAAATTAATTCATTCTTCTCTTGAGATGGAGTAAACTACGCACTGGGAGACAGACAGAGAAACCGGGTTAGTTCTCAGTGCACCAACCTGGCCACAGGCAGCCTCACTGACATAGTGTAGATGTTGCTGGTTATTTACCCTGTTCTTCTTCCCCCCTAGAGCTCCTGGATGCTGTAACAAGAATGCTTCTGGTACTTAAGCTTGCCTGTGTAGGTCTGTATCAGATATCTGTTCCCTGTGCACTCAAGAATGCAGTGTAAACCTCAAATATATAAAAATCCCTCTTCCCTGCAGACTCATTTGCAGCTACTGCTCTTCACTTGAGCAACTGCTCCTTGTCTCTTGTGATGAATGACAGTAACATATCCAGTCGTTAGCTCTTCCGAGTTACTTTTTGTGCAAAGTGTTACTGAACTTACAGTATTTCTTCCAATTTGTTGTAAATATTTATTAGTTTGTTGCAAGTGTCGGTTAATGGAAGTGGACACTTTAGCCAAAACACAGGTGAAGTGATTTGGAGTTAGTTACTATGGAGGAGAAGGGAACTAATTGTGTCTTTGCCATACAGTGTGGAGTGAAAGTGAATTTACATAATTCTAAAACCAATTCTTTTCTATTTAATTTATAAATTGAAAAGATAATAAAGACAATCATTGGAGATTTGAAACTGAACAGTTTCAACAGGGTAATTAAATTTGTCTGATGTACAAAAAAACACATAAATGTATGCGAAATAAAAAAATCTGCTGCAGTTACATCCTGATGTTAGGTGCAATACAATAACTCTTAATTTTACTTTGTTCCAAATATAAATGTACAGATCATTGTCTGTGCTTTGATATACTTTCTGTGGTAAGCGTAGAACTCGGATGAAAGAGATTAAGATACTTGGCATAGATTATACCATACTTTGAATCTGCACCCTGAAAAGGGATAAACAGCACATTGTGCTGTACGTTATCTCTGAATTGCAGTAATGCAACTTACTTAACAGCGTAAAGAATGTTATACCCATATAATGAATAAAGAAAATCTCTCCTCCCTGGGGAACAACTGTACAAACTCTGTATGGTCCAAACAGCTGGCAATGTTCTTGGAGAGCTTGCCTTTCTGCATTGCTCTCGCCGCAGGGCACGCAGCCTGACTCGGCATCGGCAGGTACTCTGTTGCGTGTACTGTAGGGAGAACAGAAGAAACCTGTCAGTAGGGAGCTGCCAAGGAGAGCTGAGAGGAGAGCTCTATGTCGAATGCCTTATGGAAGGGTTGTCGAGGAAATTTCTGACAAAACCCTTTCGGAGTTCATTTCCGAAGAAGGATGCCAGAGGCCAGCTTTAGGAGGGATTCAAGTCCATCTGAAAGTACCATTTGCTAAACTATTTGCGTGCTCAGTAACTGTAATAGATCCTAAAGCTATAATTCTGGTTTTGTTCACTTCTAAAGTATTGAAAGTAAATACTATATGTCACAATTGTACATCTAGAAATAAAGTTGTATGTCCCAGTAATTTCTTGAAAATCTTAAGATTTTTCATTGAAATAACTGTTTTCTAGATGTTCTGGATTTTGTGGGGTTTCTAAATTTCTGATTGAAGGTTTTTGGGAAGTAATAGTCAATAGCTAAAACCAGTGCCTTGGGACTGATTGAGGAAGGAAATTTCATTTTGAGAAAGACATGAAAGACTGAAGTGTGGATTCAGAACCTCTTTCCTAGTCATGTTTCAACAATAAATTGCTGTCTTGTGTAAATACTTAATTCAGTCTAGTGAGATTAAGATTTTTCATGTAGTTTAATATTTTGAAAGCTTTTAATTTGCATACTTCCCTAATATACAGTAGTTGAGTACATCTATCATAAGAGATGGTTTTCGGAAAAAAACAACGAAGAGGCTGTTGCTTACAAGTTGAGACTGTTGCTTACCTCTTCTCTAAAGCAGATAAAGTCAGAAGTCTGTGATAGGCACACCTTACTTACTCATCTTACAAAAGTAACTGGAAGTTACAGAACCCAGACTTTTGATGCTAAACCTGGCTAGAACCTTAAAAACATACCTGGATACACTGGGAGGAAAATGTTCCAGTGAAATGCGAAAGCATTGCAGAGTATGTGGACAAAATGTTCTTTCTATGGATTTGGTACACTGAGAGTAGATACAACAATAATACATACATCAAAAATAAGCAGATGAACAGTTAATGTACTTCAGTGTTTCTTTCACTGATTTTCATGAATATTTCTCTGAACCTGTTTCATAAAATAAAAAATAAATGTGTATCTTAAAGCACTGGTTTAATCAACTGAATGTGCCTTTGTTAAATAATGCAATGCATTTTGCAAGTAGTGCGTTTTTTCATAAGATTGACTATAAATCTCAACTAAATTATGCGTTCATGTAAGTATTGTTTCTAATATTTAAAGTCTGGATTATATACTGCTGTGGATTAGATTGTTTTCTGAATATTTACAACTTCTGCATAATGTTCTAGGCTTTTTAATTATACAAGATGAGTATAAGAATAAATGGAAAGTAGGCTTTACTCTCTAATGGTTGGTTTTACTATACGACAATGTCACAATGTTTTTAACTTCTTCATTGAGTTCAACCAAAACAGGCTATCAGACAATCTCTCACCTTGACACTGTAACTATTTACCTCCAGATACTGGACTTAATTTCTAAGGTGGATTACAATTTAAAATGACTTGTAAATGCTTCTTACTTACCTACAGTTATAAAACCTGTTCCTTACTCTAGCCTCTTTCCCCAGTTGATGTAATATTTAGCCCCTCTCCATCTTTCGGTACTTAACTATCAAAATAGGCTTGTGAAGTTAGGAATAGCGGAAGAACTAATGAGATGCAGTGATAACTACAGACAGCGTAGAGTCTGGTGAATCTCCCAGGCCAGCCTTTGGCCAATATTCCTCTCCATTCAGTGGACACTTATTAATGTCAATGAACTACAATGCAGTTTAGCATTAAGGTAACCTACTATAAAGAAGCTTTCCTATCATCTGCCTGTTTTGTATTTGGCTTTCGCTAATGCCTCAGTTTCAAGAACATCAATAACTTTCTATGCTTTTTATTTACCATTAGAGGTGAATTTTTTAGTACAGCGTCAACATGAAGAAGCAAGAAACGACACGAGAGAGAGAGCAGGACGTACCTGAATAGAGGGAATCCTTTCTTACAGCTTTTAATATACATAGGCTATTCGTTGAATGCTAAGTGTGTGCTGTGAGGTGAGGATGCATTCTGAATAGTGAACCTGTGTATGGATTTATAACCCTCATTTTACAGAAGTACTTCTGAGCCATAGAAGTATTTGATCTTTCATGATTTTAATATTAAAACATGTATCTAGTTTATATGAGTCTGAGTCAAATTTAATGTAATATTAAGGAATTTAGTGAACAATATCTTTTTCCAATTGTATGTTTTTCACTTCTCACAGGAGACTCCAAAGTATGGTTGGAAGGAATATTACTCTTGTGTGATGACTGTAACCAGTGAACATCTGAGAGATCTATGGAAGCAATTTCGGAGACGAGATATGCTGAGATAAAGAAAGAAAGAAGGAATATCTGCACTGGTTAGAACTATTTATTCCTATGAATACTTAATGAAGAACAAACTAACCCAGGTGAATCGTCAATCTTCCAGCTGCAGCAGAAAACACAGGACTTCTTTTCCACGTAATGTAGTGATCATTAAGTCTTACAGCTGCTTTTCAGTATGTATTTTATTTAAACAATGAACTATCACCTGATTGGCAGAAGTCTTTTTTTTAAGAACACATTTTGAATATTATTTTTTATTATTTTGAGATATGTTTGTCATTTAAAGGAAAACAAAAGTAAGTTTTACACCTGGGTAGACAAACATTTTGGCAATGAAGAGAAATTGCCAGTGTCAGCTTAGACTGTGAATTTGCTTTCAGAAGAGCACTACTGAAAGTTCGTGCTAAATTGATAATGAGAATACATTAAGTAGCATAACAATTACATACAAGTTGAATGTACAAATTAAACTCTTAGAAGCTAACAAAGCTGTTATTTTAAAAAGAGTAAAGCTGTTATGGTTATAATGTGAATGATAGGAATTTACCTAGGAATGGTACTGTATGGACTATAATGTTCAAATTTTCCAAGTCTTACTGTTATGTTTATTAATTTATCCTTTAAAAAAATTAGGACTCATTTTAAGATGTCTTACGAGCAGTATATTGAAGAAAAGTCAAAATGTTCAAATTCACATTAAGTAACACACAGTTTGTAATATTTATTATACATTTTATTGCCATACGTATAAATTCACTGGTATATTTCTGGTAGATTAAAACTTCCTGTGTTTCTTGTGAATAGTGCACTTTTCTATGAAGTAAGATGTGGCACTAAATAGAAATTACAGTTGTCTAATTTGCTACTCTGGAATGCAGTATCTGAAGAATAGATAAATAATTTGTGTCAAAAAAAAAAGCATTCAAAACATGAATGCATGCAGCAGTACAGAGCAACACTCACCAAGTAATGTTATTTGAATATTACACATCAAATATTAGACACAAATTAGGCCTTACAACGGTTATGGAGACTAGAGGCAATGAGTAGCCACCATGACCTTTCGTGCCCTCTAGGTTTAGATGTGATGGAGACAGTGGTAAGGACACTTGTTACATTTGGGTTTCATATTCTCTGAATTTTTTCTTTGCTATTCAGGAGCAGCATTTTTCCTTACTGCCTTTCAAGGTGATTGTTAGTTGGTGGGAATTAAACCCAAACAAACACAAACACCTGTTTCTTGTATCCTTCTTGAAAAGGTTCACTGGACATCAGATAAGTCTGTATCTATTTAGGAACATCTGTGCCTTGAAATATTTCTAGCCGAATGCACACATACCAAAACTAATGTCAATAAATTGCTGTCAGATATTTGGAGGAGTCTGACAATTAAAATAGAACCAAAATAGTGGTTTTAAATCTCTTATTACTCCAAATACCTGTAAGCAAACTTCTCAAAATTGTATTTAGTGCACATGTTGCTCAAATGCCATCTTACATCACATGTAAATCGGAAAGATGTATAGCACCTGTGTAAGTACACCTAAGTTTAGACATGTTTAATTTATAGTAAGGTTTATCTCTGCTAAAAAATCAAAACAAAATGAAAAGGAATATATTTTTAAAGAAATTCCACTCTGGGAATCTTAGAAAAAAAAAAGTCCTAGGTGTGGTTTTTATCTGAGAAAAAGCCAGTTCAGAAAGCTTTTGAAGGATGCTACTTTAGTTAATATTTCATAATAAATACTTACCAAATTTCCACCATGGCATCCTTAAACTACCGAAAACAAGAAAATTCAAATTGATTGGGATAAAGACACAACAGAACATGGATTAACTGCAATCCCTGTGTGATCATTTAGGGAGTTAATTGTATTCAGTGTATCGACTTGGTACGCGGAACTGTCTCACTGCTCCTCGTCAGCATATGCAAAACCCACTTTGCTACTTAAGTGATGAAGGACAAAAAATGGGAAGAAAGGATAGGAGTTATTGAAGAGGTTCCCCTCCTTCCTCTTCGCTCACTACTGCCCACACACGGTGATCCTCCCCTTGGAGGAAGCAGCAGCACCATCGTCATTTTGCTTCTCCGCTGCCCTAGGCAATAGTGCACTTTGCTTTTATGGCTGGCTTGAGACAATTTTATCGTTTTTCTATATATTTCCTAACTATGGTCACTTAATATAAAATAGAATGTGAAAGTGTCAGATTAGTTTTTAAGAGCATTGTTTCTCATATTTAATAAGTTATTTAATATAAATATGAATATATGCATATAATATTCTTGTTTATTTCAAAATAAACGCACTTGAAACTAATTTTCTTTGCAATGTATATCATTCAAATTCTTCTGTCATAAAAAAATCTTCTTTTGCATAACATGAATGTACAAGTGTTTAGAATTTGAGCATCTCACCATCACAAAAAATACACTTTTTTGCTTCTTTCGGTCGTTTCTTTAGAACGCTTTGCTTATCTGCCAGAGAATTCTGTATAAAAGAGCTGGAAGTGCAAGGACAGACAGGTGAAAACAAGGCGGGGTAATGGGACATGCCATCTGCTCGAGAGGCACCCCTCGGATAGGCAGCAGTCACTGTGCTCTGTAAAACCTTACTCAAAATCCGTCACATTCCTGGCAGCAGAGAAAATGTGTATGCCGCAAGTAAATTATGCGATAGTTGCGTAAATGAAGGCTTTTTGTAAAACCAGCTGTTGTTCTCTTCTGTAAATTAAGAAAACTGTAATATATAAGAAGATGCTCAGTGGATGCTTAGGAACTGCCCACTGATGCCCAGACCAGCTGTAAATTGTGGTAAAATGGCAACTATTAAACCTGCAGCTTTGGGCAGCTTTGTGATACTAACTTTTGATTGAGCTCTGATGAATTCCTAGTTGCCAGCAGAATATCCTGTACTGCAAGCTGCTCCCTGCTCATCTTCTGATGTTTAAAATCACACGGGCAGTTTCCCTCCTTGCATGTTTTGACAGTAAGTCGACGCAAATTACTTGCACTGCAAGTGCATGTATTGTATGCCGCAGAATAAAGTTACCAGCCTGAAGAAAAAGAAACGCTATTTAACAGTGACTTGCAGCATATTGTTGGTCATACTGCCTGCTTTTCTGTAGTTATTTGATCTCTTTTCCACCTGAGTATCAGGATAAGGATGCTTTGAAACAAAATGAGGAAAAAAAAATACAGAGGAATTTTTCACTTTGCTTTGATTCAACATTGTGTAATATTCTTTACATAATGATGGTTTTTGCTGTCTTGTCCCACTGAGGACACTTTCAAGACAGTTTCTAGCAAAAGAACTCCAGAGTAATACTTGCAGAAGGAAAAGAATCAGACCAAAAGCTCACTATTCAAAAAGTGAATCTCAAACAAAACTAATTTGTAGTAATACCAAATCTGAACTCCCCTTAAAATCAAGCCAAAACTAACATGAGTATTTTCTAATGTATGTGAGGTCTGAATATACAGTATTTTTCCCTATATCTGAAAATCCGGGAAAGCATTTGGCACCCTGAACCTGTCAGCAGATGGTGCCCTTGGATATATTATGTTCTTTTTCTTACACACACAATTAAATACAGGGAGGTGTGCTTTAATCTTGAATGAGTAATGTTAATTTTTACCACTAGTTTGACTTACAAATTCCTCCCACAGAAGAGCATTATTATTAGCTAGGAGCGTTCCATAAAAATATTAGTACCCACTTGAAAATCTTAATATAAAATGTCTAATTTTATATATACATGTATATATATAAAAAGTATACAGAGCTGAGTTACCTATTTATATGTCTACCTTAATTTAAAAATAAATGAAATTAAATTAATATCATTGCACAGGAACTGTTTCAGTTCCTGTTTCACAGCTATCCATTAGGCATTGGAACAGGTTGCCCAGGGCAGTGGTGGAGGCCCCATCCCTGCCTGGTTTTAAAAGTCATGTAGATGTAGTGCTTAGGGACGTGGTTTAGTGGGGGACTTGTCAGTGCTAGGTGAACGACTGGACTGGATGATCTTGTAGGTCTTTTCCAATCCAAGCAATTCTATGATTGCAAGTAACTTTTCATTTACAGTTTTCTTCTGACGATAAATTTATAATCCTTCTCCTTTTTAAGCAGCCATACCTATATGCCAAATTTTTTAGTAAGTGGGTTTACTGTTAAGTGGGTTTAAGTGATTTGCCTGAGGTTGTAAGTTCTGGTTTGAAACAATGAACTTTAACTCACTCTAACCCTGATGCAGAAGCTACAACCTAGATTCAAAAGAGTGTAGTGCTGTAAAAATAAACTTTCCGGTATTCAGCTCTGCAGTAAAAGACTGAGTCTGAAGTTAGTCACCTAGGCTCTCCAACACGTGCAGAGAATTGCACGAGATCCAGAAATACCACAAACTGTTTTAAATCGGCAAACTAGCTAAGCTAGCTAACTAGGCCGTGCTGAGTATAGGGACGTCCTAAGATGTTGCTCCTGAGAGCTGTGTGTTCTCATGGGCTTGCTTTCATGGCCAGTAGCATGTGTGTGACAGGGGGGTGAGATGGCTCAGTGAAGAATTAACACAGCCAAAAAAACCACACACGTGTGCATAGATATGACTCAAGGAAACACCTCCCCGTTACAGAAGTGCTGGGGACAGCATATGAGAGGGGGTAGAAATACATTGCCTGAAGCAGAGATGAAGAGCAGGATAATGGCAGTCTGGATTCAGAGAGACTTAAGCTGCTGTGGTAGTTGCTATCAAATTATGCTTCTTGCCAGAGATAACATAGCTCGTAAAGAGAGTATGTCCTTGCACTTGGAAACTGCTTGACAAAACCCAGTACAAGGAGCACGGACTGGAATCCAGAAGTCCCGGTTTTGGGCAGATGTCCCAAGAGGCTGCCGGCGCATTTGCTTTTTCTGGTCCCATGAATCTTACATCCTTTTCTATATCATTTTATAAAGACAGTGGACAAAACTGGCCTACACGCTGGCAATTAAAACACTTCCATGGGAAGTGGAAAGGAAGCAATTGTGGCTGTCACTGCATTTTGTGCAGAGATATATTCTCAGGAACCCCGGCAAGAGAAAGCACAAACATGGGAAGGTGTCTCATCCCTGGACGACGATCAAACCTGGGTGTGTGACCAAGGTACTGAGTTGTTCAGCCCTGTCAAGGCATTTCAGGGCATTAGCTGTGTAAAAGTGGGTTTAAATTGCCTGATCTGAAAAAAAAAGAGGCTGTCAGGCTGATAGTTTTACATTTAGGTGCCTGCTTTTGGAGTCAACCATTAAGCCGCATAAGTTTGTTCCAAAGGGCAGAAACCACTGGATCAGTGCACACAGCATGGGATGTCTTTAGATGAGATAAGGTTTCTTACATACAGCTCTTTAGGGGCTTTTCACTCTAGAGGTTGTGATTTTTGCCTAAATACAGACATATACAGTAAAACTGGTTTAAATATTTCCCACCTTAAGTGGCAGAAGGGGAAGCAGCAGGGGAATGAAAACTCCCAAGATGAATACGTCTGGGGAAAAACAATGCAATGAAAAACTTACTGCTGAGAGTGACAGCAGAGTGGGTGGATAATAAGCCCAAATACGACTTTAAACAACTTCCCTGAAGGCAGACTGACAAATACAGTATCAGTCTAGGGGTAGCAATCAAGAAATTCCAGGAAGGACTTCATTACGTGAAAAGGAACTAAATGAGCCTCTCCTGTGGAGAATCAGGCAAATTTCCACATTGTGGAAAAGTGAAAAAAAAACACAAAAAAACCTCCAAAAAAAACCCCAAAAACACCATATGACAACAGTTATGTTTGGGTATCCAAACAGTTGCAAATAATTAAGTACCTAGCTAGGATGAAGGCAGAGCAAGAAGACGAATATATCTGGACCAGCCCTCCAATTAAAATACATCTTACAGCTAGACTGAGAGTGGAGAGGCTACTAAGCTTCTTGTTTTCATGTAGCTGGGAGCCACGGACTCTACACAGATGGTACCTGACTCCAGCTGGGATGCAACATATATTTTCTAAGTGGTATCTTATGCCAGAGACATTGCAGAGAGATTTCTTTTTCTGCATGTGGTAAGTGTGGTCCAACACCCAAACATTCTGGAGAGAAGCAAGCAGCACAGTCGCTGTCGTGAAGGTCGGAGAGCATCCCTGCAGAGCCACGGGTTCACCTAACCGGTGCCGTGTGCCCGTACGCCTGTGCCTGTGTGTATTCCGGCTTCTAGCTGCTGGTCTGTGTATTGCCCTTGGGTGGAGGCAAATATTTATAGTCCTGTCCTATTGTCCCTCCTCCTCTTGCTGCTCCACTGAATATGTGGGACATGTGGTGGGAGAGGGAAGTATTCCACCATATCAGATTGCTTACACAGAGGAGGAGATGTTCAGAGTATATAAGCCATAAATTCCCAGTCAGATTCTCTGAAAAATACTTCTTAAACGAAGTGCATTTTGCTTGTGTGTTTATCATTCACTGTATTCTGCACGTATGTAGTTTGGGATTTTTTTAATTGACCAAATAATGAAAGAAATACTGTGCTTAAAATCATCAGAAAGTTACTGTGATGTAATTATTAGCATACTAAGTAACAAAATTCTGATTATTGTGGAATCTGAGGAGGTTGTAACTGGCCGTGGAAAAGTTAAAAAGCTGGACTGCAGAAGCCCATTTCCATGAAGGAGTAATAAAAAGCCTCTGACCAGAAATTGTATGATATAATTTGAGGTCTGTGTAACACATCATCTTTTTATTCCCACATCTCTGGCAAACTGCCACCTCTCTATATACATAATTTTGTGTAATAACCATTATTTCAAGGAATTAATTAGTATGTTAAAAAGTATTTTCCACTGTTTACCATGTTTCCCTGGCATGTGGTGTTATTAATAAGCCCCGTATCACATGCAACATTTTAAAATGGTTTATAGGAGAAAGCTTTCCATAGCCCCCAAGTGCGAAGCAAAAACTAATTCACCCTTATGCATACAGTTTCCAGCTGCTAACTTCCCCTGGTACAGCCATGTGTCCCTGGAAACACGCAACACATTAGATGCGTTATCCTTTGTACCTGAGAGGGGTCACTGCCAGGTGGTTCCTTCAAATGAATTAAATTGCCTTCATTTCTTTTAACTTCTGCCAGTAAAGCATGGGGTATGCCTTCAAGGAGTGGTAATTTTGTTCCTTATACTTCTAAAATCTGTTTTGAATAACCATGGGTGTTTTCATGAAACATACTAAAGTCAAAATCCTTTAAACATTCTGGTAAGATGTTGGCCTCAGTGATGATTTGCATAATTAACTACAGGTAAAATAAAATGGCTTTATTTTCTGTGTCACGTTGGTTTTGGTCCCTTTCCTCTTGTTTTGTGAAATACAGTATGTAGGAAGATCACATCCAGTTTTTCCGTACCATTCACTGTATCTCTACCTTTTTAGTGTATAATACCCCATCATGCAGAATCTTTTCCTACGTTATTACATTCCAGTCTTTCCATGGCATCATATTTTGGTCATTTCTCTTCTATAACGACTATACATTGTGGAGATGGTTTCACTGAGCCATTCCTAATGACATACGAGTCTTTTTCTTGAATAGGCACAGATAATTTACTGCCATGGCATATGTAATATGCCCCTCGATACATCACTCCGTACTGCTCTTTCACCTGGTTCACTGTGGCTGACAGAAATTCCTCAGCCTAACCTTACAATACTGAGAGGTGGGTGACTTTGCATTACATAAAAACATTGCAGCCATATGGTCAACTTCTTTTTCTGTCTCTTCAATAAGCATGCTAACAACTCTTGTTTCATACTCTGGAACCTGGCAGCACACCCACTATTTTTGTCTTATTTTCTCTATTTTTTTTTTCTCTCTCGCAGCCTGTTTTTAATCAATGGCAGCCATATGCCATCCAGGTTGTGATTACTTTGCTTCATGCGTAGTCTCCTGTGCATGACGTTATACAAGCCTTTTTTCCGAGTCCAAACACATCTTCATCGACCAGCTCTTTCCTACCGACCGCGCCGCCGATGCTCGGAGAGACTCTAGCAGATTGCAGAAATACTACGGGCCGTGCTCGGCATTCCTAATCCTGGAACGGTAATTCAGCAGCAATTCGGGTGCACGTACTGCAACGCAGCCTGGCCGTACGATGACATTCCACAAGCCTTTCATTACGATGGCCGTAATGTAAGGCCTTTTCGGGAAAGAGTGCGTCAGCACAACCCTACGCCACCTTCCCT
>JAVKLA010000053.1:14532430-14548171 GCA_034782735.1 Sagittarius serpentarius | reverse complement strand
GGGAACATTAAATTTCCTTATTTTTAGCTGCTCAAAGCTTTGGTGAGCTTCAGCCAGTCAGGAGAAATTTACCCTGGCTGTGCTTCTGCCCTAAGTGTCTTCAGGGGTGAAAACTGAGGAAATGGGGCTCAGCCCTACTACAGGGTGCTGCAAATTTCCAGGCAACTCTGGCTGTGCTAGCTATTTGTAAATGGGTTGCCTTCAAGCAAGGGATATGCCATTTAGTTGTTTTTTTTTTTTTCTGTTGGGTTTTTTTTTTTTCAGAAAAAATATAAAATAGGATTTCTACCCAAAGAGCTGCCGACAGCTCTTCTTTTTCTGTCTCAAGGGAACTGAGGTTCTTGTGTTGGACTCTCAACACCCACAGACCCAGTGGAACAGCTGGGTAGCCCCGAGTCTCCACTGCGGTGCAGGGAAACTGGTGGGTAGGTAACCTGGGAGAAGCGACTGACTGGGACCTGGGCCAGGCTGGAAAACTGAGGTGCAAGAGCAAACAAGAAGAGCTGAAGTCTTGTGCAGACTTTAAAGGGGAAACATGGGATAACGTCTTTAGGCTAAAATTTTGTCTTCCTGCAGTAGTCCTGTTTTTTAAGGGATGAAAAAGGAATTTTCTTATCAATCATGGTTACCATTATTCTCGCAACAATAAAATACAGATGCAGATTAGTAAACGCATAGTGTACAGAACTTAAGTAACTTGCCCTACCTTGCCCTCACTTTATGCCATGAATATACTGTTGTTTAAAAAAATACTGATTTTGTTTGAGTAAGTCAGTTTTTTTTAGAGTTGATAGAAATATTGTGATAAAAATGTGGACTGTTCCTGCCAGATGCTTGTGAAATAACAAGATGGTTATGTAGTGTATTGTGCTTGATGTACAGTCCAGTTCTGTCGCTTACTTATACTGATGAGATTTCTTTCAGTTTATAGATATGGCATATGGCTCTTTTCCCCTGTCATCCCAAAAGCTTTGTACAGTGTTGCTCCTCAGACTTTGTTAGCTTTTGTTTGTTGTTTTTTAACTGCCTAGCGAATAAGAATAAATATTTACTGTGTTGCTGCTTTTTTGCATAGACAAACTTCAACACCAGGAAGATTTATTCAGCGTTACTTTTGAGGCAAAATTACAAAACCAAGAACATGCTGGGCTATTTTTCCTGCATTTATACACACTGTCATGCATGTGTTATAGAAAATTCTCTCGCACTGAGAAGCATTACATATATAAAAACATGGGCTAACCATACAAGGGCAATATTTCAGATTGTGTAGTGGAAGTACACAAGTTTCACTTTATGTTTTTTGACGATCTTATGAATTTATAGAAGTTGTATATAAAGACTATTTGACTGTGCAGCTTCTGTATAACCTTGAGCTCTCTATGATGTGAGTTCATCTGTACAGCGTGGAAATAATGTTTTTCACTGTTGCTGTCCTAGCTGTCCTTTATTTGCTGCTTCTCTGCCTGAGGAAGAAAAATCCAAGGAAATACTCTTTCTTGTACATTAGAGCAAGTTAATCAGGCGATGCAAGTTTTGGATTTACTATTTACTGTAGTGAATTGCTTAGTACAGTGGGAGCTTTTAAATGGAAACATCTATCCATCCATGACAGGCTCTTTGGAAAAGTTAATGTTACCTTCTGTATTCTAGTAAAACAACTCAGCATGGTACATGTTGACTGGTATCCGTTAAAAAAAAGCTAAGAATAAATCACTGGCTGTGAAGAATATAAAGTAATGAATGAACATTTGAATTTCAAGAACCTGCAGGTTTTTAAAAACCACCCTACTGTCCTCCCTCCTAAAAACCTAGCAAAACAAATTACCTGGTTATGGTTACTTCTCAGGTATCATATGCAAGTCCACTCAAAGACTTCCCTTACTCTAGTCGTTGTTCAGCTAGCTATACTTCCTTTTGGGGGGCTTTTAGGGGTTTTGGCTTTTTGTTTGGGTTTTTTTTTGCATGGCTAGCGGTCTCCCTACATGGTTTATAAAGCTAAAAAGCAGAGATGCATCAGTTAAATAGGATTTAACAAATGCATAAAGGGAGAGTGCTTGCTAAATAATTATGGGGCTCTAATAGGCTATTAACTGTTCCCCTCAAACTTTTGTAATACATGTAGCCTGTATCATGACTTTCCCCACACAGTCTGTATTTGTCTCATGTAAAGTTGCGGTGCAGTATTTTTGTTGCAAAGCTTTTGCAGAGCCTCTGTATTTACATCTGTTAGAGTAACTATCTGTGATACGTACAGCATCCATTTGTAAGTACTATAATATCACTGGTCTGTTTGTATTAATTCTGTTCCTTTTTGATTTTAGTTGTGTGCCTGGTTGCTTACCACATATTTTTCATGCTGTTCGTCTGGTCATATTGGAAAACAATCTTTACGCTACCAATGAATCCTTCAAAAGAAGTAAGATAAACTTAACTTTTGTTTCTGAAGTAGCCTAGTCAAATGCCTGATTTTGTAGTACTTGAATAACTTAGACTCTGATCTCATATAGTTTTACACTGTGTAGAAAAATATAGATGGTAGTTACAGCTTCTTAATAGGAGTAAGTCAGGTTGCAAACAGCATAATGATCAAGACAAAAAAAATTACACCTTCTCTAAGTATTACAGGTTTCTTAATAGATTTTTAAAATTACATAATATTTATGATATTAAGAAGACAAAAATCTCTTCACTTGAAAAATATGAGTTATTTGAACTAGCAGCTTAAATCTTTGCATGGGAATATACTTTTATGTGGGAAAAAAAATTTATTTCCCTGTGTTTAAGACATACTGCATGTCAGCGTCTGTCTGTTGTCCTCTGAATTAAAGTTTTTTCCCCATGTGTTTTGGTATGAAGGAACTTGGGTTTGTGGCCTGAGCACACAACAGGTAAGCTGATGCTGGGAAGCCACAGCTGGCTAAGCAGTAAGGGGGCTAGTATAGAACAGCTGCATGGAAGAAAAGTCTGAGTAAATAGATCCCTAAGTCTAAGTCCAGCTAGTACAGAAGCGTTAAAGAAGGATCTAGTTGTCTTGGAGAATATTAAGATACAAAATCATGTTCAACATGATGTAGCCTTGAGATAGTTGCTTTTAGTGCAGTATTGGGGGTTTTTTTATCCTTTTAATTTCACATTCTTTCTAACATTAAAAAAAAAAAGAAGATAAAACTGTCAATAACCTTGATGAAAATCCTCCCGATGCAGCTTGGTACAACCAACGCAACTTTTTGGCCTCTTCCATCCTGTCTGTACAGAAGTCCCACCGTCCTCAGTAGGTGCTGTGTCACACAGCCTCCAAGGTCAAGAGGAATCATGCTATGGCTGCTCTGGAGTTTGAAATATCCACAAAACCAATACTTATTTCGGCATGGACTCATAACTCTAGCTCCTATAACTACCATGCCAACACAAAATAAATAGCTTGTGATTTCTACTGTCTGTTGTGCAGAGGTTCTTTTCTGAATAGTTTTCATTCACTAATAAGATAATGTAATTGTGGAAACAAGTAGATAATTTAAAGTAATTGGCATCTTCCTTGAATTTCACACTGCAGTCTGTACTATAGCTTGGGGCGGAGAAGAGCTGAATAAATTAAGAACCTATTTCATTTGATAATTACATAGCAAAATATATGCATGTATATGGTGACTGTAGTGATAATTAGAAGGTTTTTCAAATCAGTGGGCTGATGCCAATAAAAGACTTCCAAAACATTTTGGCAAATCTTTAGTAATTATAGTGGGATTCCAAAGCCATCATACAATGCTACTGGAGAACTTCAAATGGGATATTAAAAGTATTGAAGTTGGGTAACAGAAGGCAATGTGTGGTGTTCTGTGTTCTTTGAATTTACACAATGTTGCTGGCAGTAAGTGACATCTTCATTGTTCCGTGTCTTTTTTCCTAATCTACTAGAGCAATATTTTTAAAATTTAACTAGAGTATTTTGTAGTGTTAAGTTACTGCTTGGCTTCCAGTTTCTAGGGTGAAGTCTGTAATTGTAAAAGGATGTATTTTCAACTTAACTGAACTGACTTATCCACTATAGCAAATATTTATTAGAAGACTGAAAAACAGATAAAGCTTTTGCACTTTGTTTTCATGAATACTGCAGCTGGTGCAAACCACACAGCGTCTGTATTTCTTTTTAAGATTATTTCAACTTTTCACATGTATGAAAAGCACTACAGTTCTGACTGCAGTTTCTCTTTAAGAGGCTTTGAAGGACTTCGCTTTAGTATGTGCCATTCTGTACCTGTGTGTACCAGCTATATACAAGCATTGCATGAAGGTGGGAGAGAAGATGGCTTCCCAGGCAGGAAGGTTTTGTAAGCTTAGGACTACTCTGAGAACCAATGCAAAATGATGGAGCAATAGCTCTGTGCACATCCAACAGGAAGCATTAAAAAAAAAGTATTCTGAACCAAGTTTCTGCAGTGAGAAATCCTAGATAATTCCTATGTATCCCAATATAAATCAGTTCAGGTGTTGGCAAGAGTGTACTCTTGCTAGGGAAAAAAAATGAAAGGTGGCCTGAGAAACTCATGCTAAACAGTGAACCTCCAGCTTCTGCTGGAAGATGGTGAGCTTTGTCAGGAAGGTAGGGTGCTGCCTCCTCTATGGAGGTGCGAATAGGCTCCTAACTGTGTGTTTCTGTCTGCTTCCTTAGTTTTACATGCATCACGTTCATTTAGGAAAAAAATTAACACTATTGTAATGACTAACCTTTCTGTAGACGTAAACGCTATGCAGAGGGCTTCTGCTTCTAGGACAGGTTAGACACTCTTCCTGCCAAATACGGGCTTCTTTTCAGAGGTGATTTTTGTATCCTATTTCTCTGCTAGATACCAAAGACTTCAGCATCTGCCCATTTCTAGAAGCTACAGTGACAAAGCTGACTATGTTGCTGTGTTGCAGAGGACTTAAGAGTATAAGAAATTTGGACTACTTCATGTATACCGTGCCTCTCTTTCAGTAATTTTTACCCTCTCAGCTCTTACTAGAGCAATGTTTGTTACTGCCATTTTGGGCAGTGACAGAAGTTGTCCTTTTATGCAGGAAGATGCTGAGATGTGGTTATTCTGTCATACAGGACACCCATCTCTTCCTTCTCTCAGCGAATCTCTGAAGTAAAAACACATCCTAACACCTGCATGAAGAGAACAGCAACTCCCCAGCAGCAAAGAATAAAAGGGAAAATGCCAGACACCAGAAGAGAAATAACGCTATCTTCTCTGCTATTACTAGTAGCCTATTTTCTTTAACTGAAAGACTGACATCCCTAGCTTATATTCACTGGCTAATACTGAGTGTTACAGAAGTAAATTAACTGACCTTTCAAGGGAATGGTAAGCTCTTGATCCTCCTCTTTGAGTGTCGCTTACTACTTCTAGAAGCATTCAGCATTGCATCAATACCAAATCAGAATTAATTTTAATTTTGTCTTCAGTTGCCATAAACTAAATTAGTGGTCTTAGGAAGACTGGGTTATTTGCTGTAGTACCTTGTACATGCTGCTAATCCATCTTTATATAATGAATATTTATTTCTCTTTACATCTCTACAGATACTTATTTAACTTGAAATTTGCTAACATATCTTTGATTTTAAAAATTATTCCAGTTTCATCTATCGTATTCAGACAAGGAATCCCTAGAGAGGGAGCCTAGAGGTGAATCCCAGCAAGAAGTCTTAAGACGGGCAGCCAAGGATCTTCCTATCTACACACGGACAATGTCTGGAGGTAAATAGGTGTTCAGGAGACCACCAAAGGCAGGTGTCTTGATGTACTACCTAAACTAATTAAAAAAAAAAATACAAAGGTTTGGATTGTAGGGAAGAACTGCTTTTCATACTTCATAAAATAACAAAGTGACCCAAGGACTTAACTTTAAGGTAGCTTTGTGCAGCTACATTTATTCAGTGGAAAGATTGTTGGAAAGTAAATTGCTGTGTACAGTTTAAGATTTTAAAGTGGATTGACAATGCCTTGCTAAATGTTTGCAAACTGACATTAACAAATAGCTTTTAATACTAACAAACTGCAGAAGAGGCCATGGCAGTCTTTAACTGCATAGATTTCTTCTTTCATGGGTTAGAAAAAATTAAAAAATAATAAATTAATCACTGTCTGCATGTCATGTATAGCTAGATAGATCACACTAAGAAACTGTTTTACTTGCTGGTTGTTCAGTTGCAAGAATAAAAGTTCTTCCGAACTAAGAGTTAATCTTAACCTACTGATATTCTGAGTTTGTGAAGGCTGGCTAGCTAAGCAAATCCAAGAGAGAATCTCATATAGTAACTTAAAGCTGTTAGAATAATAGCTTAAAATAGCTGTATTGTTGAACATTCTTTAAAGGTTTTCTAGTCTAGTAAGGGTTTTGTGGGTTTTGTTGGTTCGCTGGTTGTTTTGCAGAGCTGAGGGGTTTGGAAGAAAAAACCCTGATTAGCAGGATTAGCAGAGACTGCAAAAACTGAGCTTTCTGGGTTCACTCTGCTGGATTCAGCATTGCAAGTACTTTAAAAATGCTTCAATATTTGCAGCTGCTTCTGATCATGCTGAAATACTTTCCTGGGAGTTCTACTGGGTTGAGCTGCTAGTGTTTACTTTTGTACAGACTTCAGGAATCAAAATGCGTAACTAATCTTGGAACTCTTTTTCTTTAGCAATCAGATACTGTGACAGATGCCATCTTGTAAAACCAGATCGTTGCCATCACTGTTCTGTATGCGACAAGTAAGAAAATATTTAAAATAAGTGGTTTTCTAAATCAATATTTTTTTCCTTGACACGGAAGCTTTTATTTTTTATGCGTAGATTTTTCAAGTTTAATGTTCTGGCAGGTAAGCTTTTTCTATTTTCCTTAGATTTTTTTTCAGATTTAGTTTTTATTTACTTATTTCTAAGGAAGTCTGTAACTTACTCTAATTCATTTCATGGCTTTCTTGGTGCAACATGGACTACGTGGTCTTATACAGTCTTTACATATGGTTAAAATTATGAATATTAATAAAGAACTTTCCTTAAGAATGTAACCAAAAATAGCTGATAAACAAAAATTTGCTTCTTTTGTTAGAATCTGAATAAAGATCACTACCCATCTCAGTCTAATCATGATGTCACTTACATCTTACCCGAGGTAATAAACTTAATATCCTGTTTTTCATTGGATAACTTGCAGGTTATTTTTGTTTAAAGAAAGAAACAACCAAGCATCCCCCATTTTTAACTGAAGCTGTAAAATGAGGTTTTTGTTTTTCTAACACAAAAGAAAGTTCATCTCCATATTCTCCAGAAGTCTAATTGCTTTCTAATTTAATCTTTCTTTCGGCTGTTCTTCTCTCTGACCTTTCTCCAGTTGGCTTGGATGTCTGTGTGTTTCTCTACTCTTGCCCCCAGGGATTTAAATTTCTACCTTTAAGAGAAAGGGCTTCCTCAAAGATTGGTTTATTCTTAGCTTTAAGGCTATTCCAAATACTCTTCAGCTGATAATGCATCAAACTGTCCAATATGATTGTGAGGCAGAGAAGACTTTGCGTTTTGTCCAGCAAAACAGCAGAGGCACTGAAAGAGTAACTGAGTTGAGACAGAAAGAGGATCTTGGTTGTGTTGGATGGGATGGTGGTTGCAATGTAAGACAGGAACATTCTCCACCCCTGTCATCTGAGCAGGGTGGAGAAAAAGGGTGACCTGTGTTATCCTGTAAAATGTGAGTGAAATTTGCAGAATGCCATTAGTTAATTTTGGAGACTACCTTAATTTTGTCCTTCACCTTGTCAATATTCACTTGCTTCAGTTATATCTGATTTTCTTGTACATGTTTTATTAATGGGGAGTGATTAATTGCAAAAATGTTTGGGATTTTTCATACAAGGTAAATTCTTAAAAACCTCATGTGCATCTGTCCGTTTCTATGAAAGCAAATCATGTACTTGGAAATATATTTAGTTGTATCACTAAGTATATAATAATTGAATTAGCCCAGTTTCTAAGGCTCTGTCAGAGAATAAACAGTAGTTGAAAAACCTATTTAGAACGAGGACCAAATCCTAAACTTGAAGTTATAGATTGCATTTTCTTAAATCACTAAGCTCTTGACAGAACGAGTGTTTTGAGTTTGTGTTACCTACAGCTTACTTGTAGGTAAACTGTATTATGTGAATTTAAATAGATATCTTTGTTAAATAGATTAGGTAACCAATAGTATGTATGGCTTATTCTTAATCTGTATGTGAATAATTTAAATCTGACACGTAACTGCCCTTCTGACTTTGTGTTTTTTTCTTTTGCCTTTTGCAATGCTTGGAATTCTCTCGGGGTTTTTTTAAGATGCGTTTTGAAAATGGATCATCATTGCCCTTGGTGAGTGTACCATTGGCTTTCTTTTCTTACTTTCTGATTTGGTAAAATAAACTCTTGAGGGCCCTGTTACAAAGGTGATGCTTCGCTATTCCTAGAGTTAGATGCTTGTGTGAAGTTAGTGGTCTTGGAGGACCATTGGTGTTATTTACTGTATGTCCTCTTTGCCTAGTTGTGAGATGCGGAAAGAAGTTCATGTATTATTTTTCTTAGACTTTTCAGTTGGGTAACTCCATGTTTTTACAGTTAGGATGAAGTGGACTTCTGGTCAGTAAGAAAACTTCTTTTAAGAATTGCATGGACGTTGAGTATTGCTGTGGCTTAGTTGCATGGAATGATGAAATACTACCCTAGGTTAAAAACCAGTGGGAAGGGCTGTGCCTTGTTCGCCTTAGTGAAGCTCCCAGGACAGCTTGAGTGGGCTTGCTGGAAACAGCAAGTCAGCTCTTTTAGTTTTATGGGTTCTCCATTTTCTCTCATTTTTTTTCTGCCCTTTCCCTTCCACCCTCCCTACTTTTGCTGCTGTGTCAGCCTGCACAGTGGTTTTGTTTTCCTGTCTTTTCTCAGCAGCCCTTGGAACCAGTGGGTAGGCAGGATGTGTAATTGCCGTGGCTTAACCCCAGCCGGCAACTCAGCCCCACCCAGCCGCTCGCTCACTTCCCCCCCGCTCGGTGGGATGGGGAGAGAATCGGAAGGGTAAAAGTGAGAAAACTTGTGCGTTGAGATAAAGACAGTTTTAACAGGCAAAGCAAAAGCCATGCACACAAGCAAAGCAAGGAATTCATTCCCCACTTCCCACAGGCAGGCAGGTGTTCGGCCATCTCCAGGAAAGCCGGGCTCCGTCACGGCTAACGGTTAACCTGGGGAGACGAACGCCATCACTCCAAACATTCCCCCCTTCCTTCTTCTTCCCCCAGCTGTATACATTGAGCATGACGTCATATGGTGTGGGATATATATATATCCCTTTGCTCAGCAGGGGTCAGCTGTCCTGGCTGTGTCCTCTCCCGACTCCTTGTGCCCCCCCAGCCCCCTCGCTGGTGGGGTGGGGTGAGGAGCAGAAAAGGCCTTGGCTCTGTGTCAGCCCTGCTCAGCAGTAACAAAAACATCCCTGTGTTATCATCACTGTTTCCAGCACAAATCCAAAACACAGCCTCATACTAGCTACTATGAAGAAAGTTAAGTCTATCCCAGCCAAAACCAGCACAGTAATTAAGTTTATGTCAGTTTGCCAGGTATCTCATGGAAATAATTAAAGATAATTGTTTAGTAAGGTCCAAGTTAAGAGGACCGAGTGGTAGATGGCAGTTTGTCACCACATGAAGCCGATCAGAAAAGAAGAATCTCCTTCATTGGACAAACTGGATGGTGGATAGTTCTAAGCAGCTGGTTTGGCCTTCTTAAATGAAATTCCTGGGCAGAGGAGACTCTGTCCTGGGGGAGGAAGAGAGGTGCTGGGCTCCTCCTGTTTGTCTTGGTCCTGATGACAGCCTCTGACGTAATGCAGTATGATTTAAGAATCTCCCCTTATTTTGCAGCTACATGGTAGATACAATTGAAAGAAATATTTAACAATACAGGGTAGTGTTACTTCCTGCATGTTTTTTTGCTGTAGGATATCTTGATGATGTTTACTGTTAGTAGTGTGCTTCTTAAAAAACAAACAAACAAAACACAGATAAAACCGTTGAATGCAGAACAAATTTCTTGTAAGAAAAAAGGCTGTTTCCTTTTTTCAGCCTTATAGCTTGTAGAACGCTATAAGAAAAGTAACTGTCAGGCTATTCCTGACAAAGTATCAGTGAAAAGTCTCAATAGTACTATTATTATTCAGTATTATACACACTTCTCATAAGCTTTATGGTCTGTTTGGGATTTTTTTGAGTTGTCCTGCCTTAGGATAGTACATGAAAATGTCCTTTATGTAAACTTCAATTTCAGAATAAAAATCCATTGTGTCAAATAACAAATCATAAACTGAACACTGAAGTGTTGTGTAAAGGACAGTGAAGTGGTATTTCACTAGGGCATAGACTTCTAGAAAAATAAACTGTTTTCCTCTCAGTAGCATTTGCTTATTTTACCTGTTTGCAGACTCTGTATCCAAACGATGTAAACATACCCAGTTTGAGAGAGTATTTACATTGCTCATTGTTTTTAATCTAATAAGCAATGGGTGCAAAAAGAAAAACTAGAAATGGAGAAGGTACTTGAAAGACATGTAATGCCTTTTGATGGAGAATTGTTCCTTTTGTACTCCAAGTAACAGAAATGCACTAGAAAAAGAGGTATTGTCTTGCTTTATTTTTCCTAATTTGAGTGAATGTCCACAGTTCCTTGCTCACCCTGGAAAAAAAAACAACTATGTGGAAGTGACAAGACAGTTTTGAAACACTGCACAGATGCTGATCAAAATTTATAGTTTCCTTTAAAGACCCGTGTTCAAGGGTTCTTTGGGAAATATCATATGGCTATTTTGCCAACAAAAGTAAGGGTGCAAATCAGTGTAATGGGTAGGTTTTAGCCCCCCTGAAAACATCATTAGGTCCTGCTTTGCTTTTCATGTTGAGATTTTTTGGTGGGAGCGAGTTTGGTGGGAAAGAACGGGGAAAGAAGCCATGTGATCCTTAGGGAGAGGGAAACAGTAATGGGAACTACTACTATTTTAGTATTCTGCTAGGAGAAGGATTTCTGGAGGGAGGACAGGTAAAGCATTTGGAAGGCAGAGGTAGTAAGACAGTAGTCATGTCCTAGCCCCAGATCAGCTTTCTTCTGCTTTTCGGGAGGCTTTATTTTGGCTGTCACTCCTGTGCTAAATGGAAATATTTAATGCTAATTGCCCTCTAACTACTCTAAAAGGTTTAAGTGAGGCAGAAATAAAAGCATTAGTGATTTCTATGCTAGTGCTGCTGCTACTCGTATTATATAGAAATGGAACTGCAGGCAGGAATGCAATGGCTTGAGGCATCACCAAAAGTATAATTTGTATATAACAACTCTAATACTAACAAGGTGCATTAGGAACACCTTAGGAATCATTTGAAACATCTCTCCTTTGTCTTTTGAGCCATCCAAAAAGAATTTAGCATCTCAGTAATTCTGTCATGCTTTTTGTTAACTGAGTTGCCTCACCTTCAGTGCCTTGTAAGTAATTTCTTTGCCTGGCGTTTTCAGTAAACTAAGTCTTGAGACAGAAAGGATGATACCTCTTCTTTTTGAACTTCAAAATTAAGTGTTTCAAATGTTATTTGTAATCCAAATTGTTAACCTGGACTGTTCTTCTGTAAGAATGCTTGTTTCACTGCAGTAGCACACCATTATTTAGCCAGTTGTCAGTGCATTTATCAATTTCACTCTTCCTCAAAAACATTAGACCTCAAATCTAACCACCGTTCTTGGGTTTTATGATTTGATACTACATATTCAAATAGTACAATTACAAAACCTTGGTGTTTACTTTTTCTTCAATCTTCTGATGAACTATTCTCTTCCAGTAAGAACTCCTCAGTCTATGGCTTTGTCAAAATTGAAGGGAGCAGAATAATTTATGAAAGTTTATTTTAATGTGTGTAGCATATGCAGTAGTGCAAAAGAACAATGAGAAAGAAATCTGTCTTTAATTCAAGAAATTTCATCTTTGGGCAGTAGCGTTTCACTTGATATTTCTTTTCACACACTAAACAGTGTCATAAAGTAAAAACTGTCCTAAAATAAATACCATGAAAGGAAAATAGAGTTATCGTAGAAAACTTGAATCTGAATTGCTTGCAATTTATCATGGGTTTGCTTACTTTGACATATTTAATGAAAAAGAACACTTCACTGTAGAGAACTGTAAATTTACTTTCCAGTAAGAATCATGATGAGCTTAGCAACATCTGCTGGTTTTTCTGATTAGAACAATCTGTTGTGAGTCCTTCTTAACGATAGTTAATACAGATGCTTAGCTATTGCTGCATGTTTAAATGGTGATGCTAAATGTAATGTTTAGCCAAGGTGGCGTGCTTTGTAAAAACAAAACCAATAACAAAACAAACAAACCCCTTATCCACCCTGAGGATGGATAATAGTAGTGTACAGTGGAAGTTTATTTGGTATTTTAAGATTTTTACTGTATTCTGATTACCTTGTACCCTGCTGTTACCATCACTGTCTCCCTAAAGAAGAGAGTAGTTGCAATAACTTGTCCTGTACTTCTAGAACCTAAAGTTGAGGCTCGCCATGGGTTCTTATTTTTTGAGAATTATTTTTCAACATACAAGTGCTTTCATGGATGTAGTCTTCTCTTAATTAGCTGATCTTTCTGACAGCAATATCAATTAGTTAAAGAAGGTACGTGGAATGTTCGGGGGTTTTTAACTCGTACAGAGAGTTATGTCAAAGTTAGCAGTGCAGTGATAACTTTGGTTAGCTTCTTAATGCAACCAAAAACAAAGAAAGAGGAAGCTGTTTACCAATAAACTGTCCATGGGCAGTGCTCCAACGTTCTTCATGTGGTGGATGAAATATCATTACATGCTTAATAGAGCTCTAAAATATATATTGCCTCTAATGGGAAGCTGCCATGGTACTAAATGTACCCTCATCATGTCTCTCTGATGGTAGTGTATACTAGTTGCTCATTATCATGGATAAATTCTTTAAAAATGGGAAACAGGGGAACTTGAAGCCCATAAGAAAAAATGATAAAATGAGACTTACTTTAACATTTGGATGTGTATATACATGTTCCTAGTCTCTTTTATGTGCTGTCATGTTGTCAGTGAAATGGAACGCTTTCTGTTTATTCAACAGTGTCTTTCTCTCATTATTTTGTATAAATACTTTTAGGAATCTCCTGGGAATACCATTAAGTTTGAGAATCTTACTAAGAAGTTTTAGTATGTAGTATGATAAGTGAAGGAGGATGTGGATTAAAGGAGACTGCTTTTATTCTCACAAAAGTCAGTCAAGATTCAAATTCTTGGCTTGTAACTGACCCAGTTGTTATGTGCAGTATGCCTAATGGTAAACCATGGATACTTCAGCTTCCTTACGAACTAAAAAAGTAACTGTAACTGCAGTCACATTTACATCAGATGTGCTGGGAACAGATGTCATACTATAAGTGAAAATTAAATTTCAGTAAGCTGTGGAAAGTGGCATTACCTGGTAAAGTTCTTTGGGTTTTTTGTGGTGGTGGTGGTTTGTTGTTGGCTTTGGTTAGAATTACTACACGGATTTGGGAGTTGAAGCTAAATACATTTCAGTAGCTTGAGGCACCAGAGATAGGAAGCAAACTTGTTTTGCATGCTGGTATTAACTTTTTTTAGAGTAAATAAGTTTGCTTTCGTCTGATTTAAAATTAAAGAAAATAACTTTCATTACATTCCATTTTTACTTTTTCTTTTTTTTATCAGGGTGAACAACTGTGTAGGATTCTCCAATTACAAATTTTTTCTTCTTTTCTTGGCTTACTCGCTACTGTATTGCCTTTTCATTGCTGCAACAGATTTACAGTATTTTATCAAGTTTTGGACAGTAAGTATCCTAATCTACGTACTGTCTTTAAGCGTGTGAAGTTACCACTGTGCGAGAAGTCTAAGATTCCAAGGCATTACATTGTAATCTAGTATCTTCTTAGATGAGGTACAAAAGCTTATTTAATAATCATAGCCCTCTTTTTTTTTCTGTTTATCATAGTTTATGAAATTTCACTTATTTCTTCATTATTTTGAAGCTGCGTAGAACAATATGCAATTACCTAGAAAACATTTTACAAAGGAGTTTATATTATAGGTAGGTTTTGTTAACTTCCCTTAATGCTATGCTATGAAAAGCTTCAGAGAAATTTTCTAGTATTTTAATTATGATTATCTGGGTCCATAAGTTAGGATATTACCTTCTTAGATTTGCAATATTTATGCTATAATGTAAGTATTCTGAAAAGGCTAATTAAACATGACAATTTTTGTAAAGATAAATTATTCTTCACTAAAAGACACTTCAAAGTTCAGATCCAAATTTCAGATTCTTGTTGTCAGTATTTATACTTTCTCAAGAAAGGGCCCGTTTCTTTAACTTAAATGCTGTCAGCAACCTAATTGCATGGCCCTCTGTATGTAGAAGGTGTATAATTCATTTACTCAGGCTCTTGTGTGGTACGTTTGTGTCTGCACTGAATTTGATTTGGCTGAATAGAGGATTATTAATAATCAAATTAAACAGCTATTTCCCCAATTCTAACGGCATTTTTTTTTTTTTATTTTTAGAATGGCCTTCCTGATACTCAAGCCAAGTTCCACATCATGTTTTTATTCTTTGCTGCAGCTATGTTTTCTGTCAGTCTGTCTTCTCTCTTTGGGTATCACTGTTGGCTTGTGAGCAAGAATAAGTCTACATTAGGTAAGTAGATTTTATGCTTCTGTGTTTGACAGCAAAAAATAAATAATAAATGTGTATTATATGTATGGGGGGGTAATGGAAAAAGTGGGCAATCCTATACACGTTCCTTGGATCCTGGTTGGAAGTGCCCAGATCTGGCAGTGTCCAGTCCTGACTCCCCAGTTCTGTTGCTCCCTGGAAATTCTGACTTTTCCTCTTGCCCCAAGGGGCCAAGCTATTAATGAACTTTTCGTCTTCCTCTCGCTTCCTCCCATCCACATCTCGTTAACACAAACTGAATAAACTAAAAAAAAAAATAAAATTGAAATCACTTTGTAATAAATGTTAGACACATTAATTGCATGCTCGCACACGTGCTTCTTGTTTGGCGTTCCTAGCCCCCGGGTCAGAGTCCTCTGATGTGGTGTCTCCGTCAGGGCAGTGGCTCTACCGCTTCGTTCCCGCCTGTGCCCCCTGCAGAACCAAAGTTCCTCTGTTCAATTTGGCTACAGCTTTGTTTAAAAGCTCTGAAGGGCATAGTTACTGAGTCCAAAACTTTGCCTGTACTGGAGGCAAGGAGAGAAAAGAAAAAATCTGGAAGGCAGGCTAATTGTGGCCCTAGTCGTGTTAGTTTTGATCGACGTGAAGAAGCACAAAGAGCCAGTGTCGGAGAATGATCTGATACAGAAGGAAGAGACTTTAAGGCAGTGCTTCTATATTTGGTAGTAAATGAACACAGAGATCTGAAGGGTGGTTTCACAGTTGGGAGTCCTGTCTACCACGTAATCATAGATGCGTAGAAAGGACTCAGTTATCGGTTAGTTTTAAAAACCTCAAAGAAGGTGGCCTGTGCCTCTGCTGTGGGAGTGTGTATATGTCGTGGTTTAACCCCAGCCAGCAACTCAGCACCACGCAGCCACTCACTCGCTCCCCCCGCACCCAGTGGGATGGGGGAGAGAATCGGGAAAAAAAGTAAAGCTCGTGGGTTGAGATAAGAACAGTTTAATAGAACA
>JAVKLA010000053.1:14494057-14529411 GCA_034782735.1 Sagittarius serpentarius | reverse complement strand
GACTGAGCAACAACTGAAAACATCAGGGTGTTATCAACATTCTTCTCACACTAAACCCAAAACACAGCGCTGTACCACCTACTAGGAAGACAATTAACTCTATCCCAGCCAAAACCAGGACACTTACCCGTCATGGATGTGACATCTTTAAAGTGTGAAAAGTATGCAGATGCTCCTTAAACTAAATAAATATAATAGCTTCGTATTTCATATTGTAACTTTTTTGCCACACTTATGAATGAAGAGTGTGATAAGTACAGTAGACTTGAAATGTGACTAAGAAACGATAATGGAATCATATTGACAGTCTTTTATTCATGAAAGAAATACATTTTGTTTAGCTAGCTGTTTATTGATGTTTTAAATCTTACCGCAGTGATCCATAGCTTGTATTAGGCAAGAGATTTTGGAGGTGTTCTCGCCACTATTTATCATGTCAGGTTTGTTGTAGTGGGAGAGAATACGGACAGAGTGCGTTTGGAACTGAAGCACATGTATTAATATATAATAGCTGTCAAAGAGAAAATCAGAACGTTTTCCTGTCATGTGCTAGGAAGTTGCTTTTTAGATTGTGCTTGCACCTGTGACAACTACATACAATGTAATGTAATGATAAAAGTGTAGTCATTATCAGAAAAGCAGCAAGGTAAATAGGAAAAATACTGCATACGACAAAGTGTTTGTAATGTGTGGGAAGATAAGGAAAAATTACTGCAGTTTACGAATGTTCTTTTTATTGGCGTTACAGTGAGAACCACCTGTTTCCTGCAAAGCCGTTGCGTGATTCCCAGAGCCACCTTCTTACGGATACACCATCTTGGTCAGAAACTAGTGCAAAGGCTGAAAAGGGCAAAGTTGGTAAGGAACTGATTTATGCTGCACTGATTGTTTTGTAATAAACTAGTTTGGGAGGATATAGTGTAAAAATGACCAATCTCATTCGGTTTGTATTGACAAACAAAAATTCGTGAAGCTTATTTTAAATGGGTGTGTAGGAAGTTCCATGTATCAAGCTGCTGTGCCCTTCCCAGTTAAACCTGACCAAGAGATACTGAGAACACTAACACCAGTGGGGCTAATTATCTTTTAGGCTGAGCCTGATAATTCTTTTGGCGACAAATTGCTTCTATCAGAATATGATGACACCTTGTTGCAACTAGTGAAAAGCTGTGTAATGGACACGGGACAGGAATGGACTTGGTAATAGTGGAATCGTGTTAAGATGGATTGTTAATTAAAGGTGGTATTATTTGCTGAAATAGACATGAGACCTTTTCCTGTGGAAATACCATTTTCTGTCTTTAAAGGTATGAGCAATCCTGCATTAACCATGGAAAATGAAACCTAATTTCCCTTGAAAGAAACATCTGAATATGTAAGGAAAGGTATGTTAATATTCTCTGTACTTAGTATGTTATTCCACTTGAAGAATGCACAAAAGAAAATTACTAAAGCAATTCCTATCTGTTTTCTTCAATTTAATTCAATTTAATTTTTTTTACCACAAGTAGTGGGACTTGAATTCATAGTTTTAAACTAAACCTCCTATTTCATGATGTGTCATGTTTGCAAGATAGTTTAACCTTTATACCCATTGCCTTCAGGTAATATTCCAAAATATTATCATTATTATCATTATTATTATTATTTATTATTATTATTCCCTTTCTTTAGAAAGATAATGAAGTTGTAACTATTTGAGCTGTCCAGCAAATATTTGTAAAGCTAAGTTTGAAAATGTAGTTAGTTCTTAACACTGAACACAAAGATCATAGCTTGGCCTGCTAAAGCAGGTAAAGGTCTATCAGATGATGAAGGAAAAAAGATTTATTCTAATATGTAAGCTATTAGCAGCTTGTTCTTCCATGCCAGGTACTGAGCTGCGTCCTATTTAATAACAAAAAAGTGCTGTCTACTGAAGACAAAAGGTGTTCCTGTGACTTGCTCACCATTTAGTTACCTATTGTCAAAAAGAGCTGAGATTTTTTTGACTTCCTGCATTGGTATCTTGCACCATAGACTTCTCAGAAGGCAGGTTTGAGAAGCAGCTAGTAAATTCTGTTATGTACATAAGAGGAGGAGACCTTAATAATTGGGTTGTGGGGAATGAACACAATAGATCATATTCACTTTAGTATTTGAAGATTTCTAACTCTGCTAAAGCTTATGGAAATCAACTATTTCATATTTAAAGCTGGATAAAAAAATTGACTCCAACCCTATGAATTTCAGCACACCAAATAACTTAAAATTTTCCAACAACATTGAAGGAGTCATTCCAGCAAGGTCATTTCCATCTCTGCTATTGGAAGCACCCTTTCAGTCATCCTGAAAAAGTGTCTCAAATGAATGTCCTTCATTTGTGTGTGACATAACTCCTGGACATGCTGTCACAGCTGTCAGGTTGCTCTCAGTTGCTCCTGGAGGAATTGGAAGGCAAGGAAAGCCATCAGAGGACTGCAGTGGTTGTTAGCAGGCCCATCAGGCATGTTATTGCGCTGTCAAGGCAGATTATAAAAATGATGGGTGTGCAGATGCCAACAGGTGGCCTGTAGCTTGTGCCAGAAAGGTCCCAAAAGTTCAGTTGGATTCATCAAAGAAACTAAAAAATTCTTGACCCTTACAGTCTGGTTTTGTGTTAAGCAGTGGATGAAGACACATATAGGTACATCTGCAAACTTGATGATGGTATGAAGTGTTAAAGTGTTGGAAATGTGGGTTAGAGTTAGAGACAAGCGAATAAAATTCAGCTGGTCTCTGCAAGTTTGACTGCTCTGTGTAGGGTTTTTTTTAATAGAACCTAAGAATCTCGTTTCTAACCCTTTGTTCAAAATGTAAAATGCCATGCTTCTGCCCTGTTTAATCCATCAGTTGTTTCAACAAAACAACAGTTTCTGGAAAAGAATAAATTATTCAACTTCAATTAATGTCTTACACGTCATCACTACTCAAGAGTAAAGCATTGGAGGCAGGCTTTAAAGAAACAGATTTTTGGATTATGTTACAGAAATATCATTAATTGCAACTAGTTTTGTCAGGTTGGACTTACACTTTCTGAAGTCCTAACACTTTATTTACTTAAGTAATAACTTTTAAACTTTAATCTTTCTTTGAAGAGTGTGTACATTTTATTGGCACTTTGTCATTCACATTATTCTGAATATCAAACATGGTCTGTGTTGTTCTTAAGATGCTGTAAGTGTTTTTTTCAAGCTGTTTAGCTTGATAAACATCTCATGCTCTTTTTTTGGTTGTTGGGGTTTTTTTTTCTTTTAGTCCAGTCTGAGAAAGTAGCAATTAGATTTGTGTTTGCAGTCTGATTACCCCACTCCCTGGGTTTTAGGGGGTTCGTTTGTTTGTTTGGGGTTTTTTTGTTTGTTCTTTTTGTGAGCATCCATTTTGAAGTGCAGCTTTTTAAAGAGAGATGACTTTCAGAGGAGGTTGTGTTCCAAAGAGTAAGTGTAAAGCCACATAAAAAGGGCTCCTGGAAGTTAGTTTTGCCTCAGATCGATGCATGCACATCTCAAAAGTGCAGTAGCTAAGGTCTGATAATTTCTCTGGCATGAGCATAAGGGCCAGTTTGGTTGTACCCTTAGCTCTGTCTGAGATATTTGTATGTGGGACTCAAAAGACTTTCTGGAGATGTAACAAAAAAGCTAGATGACTGTGTGCAGATGTAACAAAAAAGCTAGATGACTGTGTGCATATATGTATATATATCTGACATACAGATCCTTATATAAAAACATTTTTACATTTTATTTTAACTACTTTGCATTTAACTTCATTACTTTATTGTCAGTATTTGAGTTATATTTGTTCCTTGGGAGTGAATAGAATACTTTATTAAAGATGCTGAAGTCACAACAACAAAACCAAGTAATTTAATCATTGACATGAAAAATACAGCCCACAGCCCCTGCCCTGCCAGTGTGTGAACTTCTGTCCCAACTAAGGATATGTCCAATATACTGTATCCTGTAATCCTGTATTGTTAATCAGAGGACTAATTACTGAGAGTGCCAGATGTGGTTTACACAAATGTAATAGAGAATTGTTTATTAATGATGTTGGTACCTGGAAGTACTGTAAGAATAGCTCACTTCATTTTATAAACTGGTGGCCTGCTTGCTGCGTAGTCAGTTTTTAATCACTGTCATCCTGAAGTGGATTAATAACAAAACTATGAACGGTCTCACTGTGTTCCTCTTCAGGGTGGGATTTTCATTCAGCTGTTGTTCACTCTCCCCTTTGAGTTGATGAGACTTGTTGCAGTAACTTAATTTGTAAGGTTTTGTGATTAATGTTCTGTTCCAGTTCAAGAAAAAGCTGTCATTGGAAGGAAGACGCATTCTTCCAAATATCAGCCCTGTGGGCCAGCTGCTCCTGTCTGCTCCTGTGTGGATGTGCTCAGAAAACAAACTGACAGATGATTAGCTGTCTCCATGTCACTGCTTGAAACATGAAACTAAACATACTACTTCTGAACCATATAAAGACTGTTTCAACTTAAAATTAGTGGTTTTGAATGGTGAGGGATGATTCTGAGTATTAGGGGGGAAAAAAAAAGGAGTCTGAGTTTACAATTGTAAAAATACAGTGGCTGGTTTTACTTTGATATTCAGCACAAGAAAAATGTGACCTCCTTACATACCAGTGTTCTTGCCTTGGTTTTGAAAATTCACCCCTTAATTCAAATTGCTGTAAGTAGCTGACTTTACAATCAAATTTTTGCACTACTGGCTTTACAAATTGGCAGAACAGCTAGTGTCGATTATAAATAATTTAGTGGCTTTTGTTTTAAGCGCTTGATAAGCAATTTTTGAAGATAAGGAGACCCAAGGGAAGTGTCTGACTATTTTTGGAACACTTTTGGAAAACACTGTTGCAAAAGCTCTGTTTTCCTTCAGTCTGCACTACCAGTAGTTTGAAAAGCTGCAGAGGGGGGGAAAAACCTCCTTTGTTAATTGAATGCTACAGTGGGTCACTGGTAAATGGAGCGATAAAAAGCCTGCGTTCATTCAGGTAATACATAAACGAAGCTGGCCAGCTGGGGATTTTGATGGGAGCGGCACAGGACAGTGCTATGAAATGGGGATTTTATTGTCCCATTTGGAGCCATTAACCCCTTCGGGAAACGAATGCTGGCACTTAACTTTGAGCCAAAAGGCTTTTTAGCAGCCTGTGTTCCTGAGGGCCACTGTCTTTCAAAATCCTAGTTCCTTATTAATCAGTAGTTGTCTCCAGATTTCTTTTTTCACTTGTTCTTTAAGACACTGCCTTTCTTACTGCATAACCTAACGAATACCACGTACAATCAAGGAGACTTACTGTTATAACTTGTGATACTTGCATTTACAGGACAACAGACTTCTGATTGCAATACCAAAAAGCCAAGCTGCTGCACGTAGGAAACCCCCTTCAATTAAGTAAGTTAGGAGCTAGCAGCTGTCTTAGGATCAGAGTTTACTGGCCAGCTAATAGAAGATGCATTATCAGCTTTCAAAGTCAAGGAAGTTTCAGCAACACAAATCTAATTGTCTTGTGCCTTTTGTATACACTACATTTATGGTATCAGTGTTTACATTTAAATGCAAATTGTTATTCTGAAAACAACTTCAGGAGGAACTTAGTTATGCTTTCTAGTCCAAAAAATAAAAAAAGTTAAAACCTCTCAGACTAAGCTCAGTTCGGTTGAAGCAGAAAAGTACTTCTGTTAGCAAACCTGAGTCACTTACTTACTTAGCAGGGTCACACTGTAAAGATGCCAGTTGTTTGTTCAGAAGACTGGCAGCAGGACTAAGTGACAGATTTCTGAAATCTTATCATTAACTCTTCTACAGGCAGGTAACTTTAAAATTTGTGTTTCCTGGGTTTACAATTTAAGTGATAGCTGTTGGAGCACATATGTGGCTTTTTTTCTAGTGAGGGAAAATGTATTTATTTTATTTTTTTTCTCTAATCTCAACATTTTACCAGCCTGAAAAATCTGTTTCTTGCCAGAAGTGCCAGAGTGTGGATCCCTTGATGTAGAACACCTTTTTTAAACTAGCATGAAGGTAGCATACAGTTTACATGATGCCTGCAGACATCTAGCAACCAAAAGTTTTTCGCAGCTATTTATTCAGTGTTGTTCTGTCAGCTTAACTTTGTGTTAGTGTTTGTTTAAAGGCTAACTTGTCAAGGGGTAAGGGGGAGAGGGGAAAATATATTTTTTAACACTTCAGGTTCTCTATCTGTATAGTCTTGTTTTTTACGTAGTTAGTCACAGGGTGGTTTGTCATGGAGCATGCATTTGAAAATACTGAGTTAAAAAGTTGAAATTCAGCTTCAGTGTAACTTGCTCCGTATTTTTACATAAAGACAAAGTACAGATTTCTTCCCCAGCAAAACTCATGATGGAAATGGATCTGTCTAAAACAGATGTCAGCCTCCCTGACTGTGTCCAGGGCTCTGAGAGCTCTGAGTAAGGCTGGGGATCAACGTAGAGAAAGGACAGGGATAAGGGATCAAGAAATGCCTGGCTTCACCGTGTCTCAGAAGTCACACTTGGAAAGCACAATAGCCCTAAATAATCTGCAGCTGTGATGTAGCCAGAGGCTGTCCCTCTAGCAGAAAACTGATGGAGGCAGGGGAAGCATATGCTGATGGAAGGGAGGAGAAGGGGAAAGAGAAGTGATGGTAGCTCAGAGGTAAATGTTGAGCAGATCTGAGCCAGAGGGCTGTAGCTACACCTGCTCTCAGGATGGGGATGAGCGGCGTCCCCCGTGAAGAGCGCTGTCCGCAGGCTTTTGAGGGTTCCAGGCGGTTCTCCCTGTATAGAGCATGGACAAAAGTGAACTGATCGTGCTCCAAAGTATAATTTCTGATATGACTATGTTCTTGGCTTTAAGCTCTCTAATACTTTATATAGCAAAGTGAAAATGGTCTTTTTGACATATTGTCATTGAGCATTGATGCTGTTACAATGCACACGGGAGAATTTGTGAAGAGGTAAGAGGAGCAAGGCTGCAGTGTTGTTTGTCCGCTTACACTGATTCTCCTGTTCTTTATATTCTTGCTAGGCACTTTACTACAGCCTTTTGTGTAATTTCTGTATTTTTTTTAAAGACTGCTTTTTACCTACTGTACAGTTACTAATCTACTTTTTTGCTAAAAAGAAAATAATAGCCCTGATACTTGTCTAGAAGTACGACTGCATTTCAAGCTTCAGTGGAAGTTGGACGAGTTCTACAGACTCCTTAGATGGGCCTGAGTCCCTAATGACAACAGAGTTAAATTTATTTTGTATATATGTTAACAGTCATATGAATGGTAGCCCCCCACATGTGTAAGAAGCTTCCTTAATTTGTAGGTTAGAACAAATCCAATACATGCCCACACCAGAAGTGGTCCACACATATTCTATGTCAGTTGATGTACTGGTGATGGAGTGCTCAAAGTCTTCACAGAGAACTATTTTTATTAAGAAAATGGAACACCTAGATTTTGGTGAGCTCCTCCCACTGAGCAATTAGACACAGCTGCTGCTATGCACTTTAATTCTTTGAGAGAAAAAACACTGTCCAGTTCAAGTTGCAGAGTGGAAGTTCTGTAGTAGCCCACAGCTGTGGGCAGGTAATTAATGAAACACTGCTAATTATTTTTAACTGTGTACCTAAAATCAGGGTCTTCAAGCAAGACTTCAGAAAGGTTGCAGGAAGTACGTTTGGTTTAGTGCATGGTATGCTGTAGCTGTTAATTATTATTTGGACTAAGAGTTCTTGCCCTGATTCGGTTGACTGGTGTGCTGGAGGGGAATACATTTCTACATAAATTTAGTGTGTGACTTTGCCACTTGTTAATGTATTGCTTACATAAATAAATGCTTCATGTTCAGCAAGTCATGTATGTAGTAGTCATTGACACACCACGTTCAGTTTTCCTGACCGTGTACCTGAACAGCAGATCATCTCTACCATAGCTTCATTAACAACATAGTTGCTATAAATGTCCCCTTCACGCTGTCACCCCTTTACCAGCAGTCTTTGACTTTTATAGGTAAGTTTTCCCTGCCCAGTTTAATCGCTGGATCCCTGGCACCTCACAAAGCACCTACAAATCCTTTGTGGTCTTTCACAGGTGAGACACTCCATGTCTTCATGCTGGCAGTGCAGACACAGCTGCACTCGTCTGGATACTGTTGAAGGTCAACAAGGTGGAATTTTGTCCCAAAACCAAGGGGATTCTTAAACTTGCCTTACTTTATAGAACTGAGGAGGTGCAAGGAAGGGAAGTATGTTACTTACCAGGGTTGTCACGCACAGCAGCTTTACTTTGTGAGGGCTCTCCAGTCCCTCCCATGCCAGCTTCTGATCTGCCCGACTTTCCCCTCTTTGCCCTTTGCTAGGTCTCCCCTAGGAAAGGGTAGGATCCACCCCTGGTGCAGAGAGGAATGAGACTATCTACTCAAGGGCCTCTAAAAATGCAGGAACAGTTACATAAAGACGAAAGCAGCTTTTACCTGTCCCAGTCCAGGCCTAACCTGCAGTGTATGCTCCAAGCTTTTCCCATTTTTTATTTAAAACCCTTCCCTAAATATGCATATTGAACCATATACAAACACTCTCACCCAAAACAAGAAGATGGAAAAAAAAGAGTGTGCTGCTATGCTGTACGGGTAAGAACAGGAAAAGCACCAGCCTTCTGGGGCGAAATTCTGAGCAAGTGGCATCTGACGTAACCTAAGGAACACCTTGCCGACTTACCCTTTGCAGTTTTTCACTTGTTCCCTTTTTAAGGTTTTGATCATTGTTCTTCTCTCTCTCGCACCCCTCCCTTCCATAGAAGTCCAGATTGAAAAGTCTTTCATTTGCAATGTACAATCAGTATCAGCATCCTCTTCATTCCTCTCCTCCCAAGGTTTATTCTAGATAGTTAATTCCCTCATTTCTCCAAGTTTTCATAATGGCACCCATCACTGGAATACAGCAACTCAGTCATCCTGAAATCTGGCCGTGTACTTTCCACTATTTGGGGCAATGATTACGTTGCTTCGTCCTAGATCACTGTAATCTCCTCAAGCAGATGGGCCCAACAGTTTAGTGGCAGCAGTTGGAAGACCATGCTGTGAGCCATGTCCCCTTCCCCACCTCCTGCATGCTCGCAGTTTAACTGACTGGCATAACTGGAACAGACCCAGCACCTCCTGACAGTCATCATTTTATGAAGTCGTTTTCCTTTTTTTCTTCTGAAAACAGAGTAATTCTCAGTACACCTAAGGAGCCCTGGTTATAAAGACAAAATACAGAATGTATACAAACTGTGTGTTACAGCCTGAACAACAGGAACCTATTTCCAGTTATTTTCTCTGTCGTATCAGAGATTAAACTGGCCAGTAGTTCAAACAGATACAACAGAGAAAATCAGTAGTTTAGTGACGATATGAGCACACTAGCAATTAACCTTCCTATAAATCACTACCGTAGTTACTACAGAAACACTCCAGAGCATGCAGAGGGACAAGAATGAAGGAAAACGGGGGGCTCGCAAAGCTCAGCTATTATACAAGGAAAGGTAAATGAAAGATACTGCCAACTGCAACCATAGCTCTGATTTGCTACCCTGTGAAACGATAAAGCATGTTCTCTGTAATGCTGCTCAAAAAGTTGAGCTGTTGCCAATTTCTACCCGCTGCAGAGAGAAGGGAAGGCTTCCCCTCTCTTCCCACCATCTCGTTCCCTCACTTTATCCAACACGGTTAGTGGAGGCAAGTGTCTCACGAGCGCAGGAAAGAGCACGCTCAGGCAAGACAATTCTTCTGTGTCAGCAGAGGAAGGGGAAAAAAAATAAAATCTCATCTGTGCTGGCAGGAAAAGGACAACATAAGTCTCTGCAGAAATCAGATCTTCACAGTTGGCATCAATGAGCGCATGTCATTCCCAACCCACGACTGCTAAAATAATGCAGGAGAATCCTCCTCTTTTCTCTACCATACCTAGTCAGGCAAGAGGGAAGAAAACACCAAAAAAGGTACGCTGAAGTTCAGACCCACCAGAAAAAGGACTTGATGATATGAACAGGAAAGTACGCCGAGACAACCAATGTGGTTTACACTACGTAAAAATTGGGTTTTGTTATTTGTGAGATGTTGTTCAAACTCCACAAACAATTTGTGGTAGTCAGATAAATACCAACAGTTCTGGAGGCTTTTGGCTTTTTTGCCGTCACTGACTTGGTGATGTTAAATAAAAATCTTGAGAAGTCTATTTAACTGAAAAATTCACTTAGAATAATTATTTTACAAGTTAATAAACTGCAATGAACCCATGCCATCCTAAATCCATTAACATCATGTGAATATTAAACCTCCAGGGAAGTTCTAAAAACTGATTCACTACAGAAGCAATTTCTTCCTTTCAGTGCACTCAACTAGTTTAGATGAGTAATTAGTTAATTCAAGGCTGAGAAAACAATTGGGAGTTTAAAACAGAGGACACAGAAACACATGTTCTGAAGTAAAAATGACACTTGAAAGAATGGCGGGGGGGGAGGAGGGGAAACAACCAAAAAACATGTCAGCAAAACAAAAGCAGATATACCATTGGGAAGCCTAGGGGAAGATGCAGGGGCTTAAGTTTGTGGTTTTTCACTTTCTTTGGGTGGCATATTTGTTAACATGTAGCACATTTAAAATAAACAAAACCAGCAACATTTGTCCTTAGAAAGCTGTGCTTCCACTCTGTGACTGGTCAATGAACCCCTTCAACGGCAGAAGGCTCCCAGAAGATAGGCAAGGACGGTGCGCTCATGGAGCTCAGAAAAGAACGCAGGAAGCGACGACGGCCGTCACCAAAGCAGCTGAACTGATCTCAACCCCAAGGGGACCAGAGATGGCCTTTGCTGTAAACAAACATCTGTATAAGTTGAGCAGGTCACGGTTACGTCCCGTGTAACTGGTTACGTAAATGACCTTCCCTAAAATAACCAACAGGAAGTACTGAGGCCACACCAACATGGGGATGTGTGTGTATGTGGCTCTGCCCAACACAGAGGATAAAAACTGAACACCCAGCAAAATCAGCTTTGAGCAGAGCAATGGGCTTGAGCTGGCTTCAGCCCACGGGTTCTTTCCTGGCAGCTGGGATCACCCAGCACCGTGACAGTGAGCACGCTATAGACACTGGTAAAAGGAATGATGTTTGTAGTGTGATTCAACTGTATATACAATTGCTATATTGTGTTTGTGTTGTGATTTCAGTATATCGCTGTATCACTTTCCAAAATCAAAATCCCACGTAACAAGAAGTATCTTCAGCTAAGTAAGTTCAGTACTAAAGCATTAAGCCCTCCTCGTGGAACAACCAGAAGAACACGGCACCCACTCTGCCAGCTGGTTTAGTTAGCCCTTCACCTATTTTTTCTAAGTGAATGCAAAAGAAAGATTAAACAAGAGTTTTACAGAGCTGGACAAGTACTACCACTCAAGAACATTCAGCCAGCACAATTAAATGCAAAGTTTCTTAAGCACTAATACTAACAAGCTAGGAAATTTTACTTGGAACTATTAAATGAAAAATACTATAAAATTATACTTTCTGCCGTGTGGGTTTTTACAACAAGGATGCCTTGAAAGACAGGTTTGATTCTGTAACTTTGGTTCTGAAGTACACCCTGCTACTTAAGGCAGTGTTTAAGGTTACTCCCCCAGCACAAAAATTAATACCACCGGTGCCATGCAACTAACAGAAACACAACTTTTAACCCAGCAGAAATAGTTCTCAGCTGGATTTGTGTACAGCTAAACATAATCACCCAGTTTCTCCCACTGTGACTTGTCATACTCTTGAGATGTTACTCAGAACCACTGTTTGCCCTCTGCCATTGTTTAGGCTCCCACATTTCAAGCACTACTAGTGGAATTCTCTTTGATACAGTAATTTTAAACTAAAGAAAATCAGAGGAACAGTAACTGATTCCCCAAGGCACACTGTTTCCTTTTGCTTCAAGAGCTTAACAAGCCCCATTATCTGAAAGCAGAACCAACCAAGTCTTTGTTCTTTCAGCAAAAGACAACTTTGCAAGGGCAAAAGCCTACATGAGGCGGCAAAGGATGGACCTCAAACAAACCAGGCTGCCTACGAGTTACATCTTCCAGTGCATGCTATAAAACATGAAAGTAATCACTCAGTCTTCACTGTGTGGACTGTCCTCTGGGTGACCAGTAAGCGTATGTACCTTGTGGGTGCAGAACACCCACACTCATGCCTCATCTAACTCATACACCAGGGTCCAGTGCAGTCAGTCTATGTAAGGGTGTTCTAGTATTGTAGAAGAGTTAGCACTGGAAGGGACCTGTGGTGAACATCTAGTCCAGTATACCTGCTCAAAGGAGGGTAAAATACAGCACGCTGGTCAGAAATTACTTCCCCTTCATAAATCCAGGCTGACTACTTCCAATCACCTTCTTACCCGTTCTGTGTTTGGAAATGGTTACTAGGATTATCTGCTCCATCACCTTCCTAGGGATCAAGGTGAGCCTGACCAGCCTGCAGTTCTCTGCTTACTCCTTTGCCCTTCTTGAAGGCAGTGAGGGACATCTGTTCTCTTTCACTCCTTGGGAAACTACCCTTATCACCATGACCTTTCAAAGATAACAAGACTGGTCTCGCAATGACATCAGTCAGCTCCCTCAGCACTTGCGAGCGCATCCTATCAGGTCCTCTGAACTTCTTTACGTCCAACTTGTTTATATGTTCCTAACCTGATCCTTCTCCAGCAAGGATAAATCTTCCTTGTTCCAGACTTTCCTAGGCATCTCAGTGACCTGGATCCTGAAGGCAAGTCTTAAAGAGTAAGAACCAAAGCAAAGACAACACACATTGAGTACCTTGGCCTTCTCCATGTCCTTTGTCACTAGGCCTCCTGCCCCCATCCAGCTGTGGCCTCGCATCTTCTCTAATCTTTCTTTGCTCCTGAAGTCCCTGTAAAAGCTTTTCCTGCCCCTCATCAGATTCAACTCCAGATAGACTTTGGCTTCCTTAACCTAGCCCCTACACACTGAAGACAGTGTCATCTGTCCCTGCTTCCACCTTTCATATACTTCCTTTCTTTGTTTGAGTTTAGTCAGAAGCTCTTTGTTCATCAATGCAGGCTTCCTGCTACTTCTGTTTGGTTGGCAGTGTGAGGGAATGAACCATTCTTGAGCTTGCAGTAAGCAGTCAGATATGATTAGAGAAAGTTCTTGGATGTCAGAGGTTATAGGTCATCCCCAAATTCATCCAGGAAAAAGCCTCAAATATTCTTAATACATTCCAGACCTATTTTCTTCCATCAAAGATCCTTCTTGCCGAGTTTCAATCAGCAAAGGGATTAAATGCTTAAAAAAATTTAAAAAAAAGAAGTGAGAGAGAGAACATAATGTTCCTGGAACACTCATCTGACTCCAGAAGCCAAAACCACACGCAAATAAAAAAAAACCAGAAAGATCAAATATAACAGGTTTTGATACTGCATTTCTTCTGACAAACCTACTCAAACAACAATGTATTTTAAATGGATTGGGAAGAGCAGAGGCCTGGAAAGAGAATTCTTGTCTCTGAACAAAAAGGTGCATGTCTAGACAGCTGGAACTGTGCCTGCACATTTATTTTTGCAAAAGCAATTAAAGCTGTCCACTTTGGAAACAGATTCAGGTTGCAGGTTCCGCAGTTTACAAGTAACAGTCCTAATACATAAGAAGAAATTACTTTTTTCATAACCTCTCCAATTCACCATTTAAATCACTCCTTAATAAGAACTAAATCTAATTTTGCCACGGAAACTGAATGATGCACAGATATCTCCCCAGCTGTAATCAGCTCTCAACAGAGAGATCACATTGATCAGACCAAGAGTCCTCACACAGAATAAAGCATAATCTTAGCTCATCGGGGGCTTTTGAGAAAAGCTTTTCTTACAGGAAGAAAACTAAAGAGTAGAATTGCTTAAAGTCAAATGCCCCATGAGAATTTCAGGCTAGGGCTTAAGCAAACTCTACCTGGTCCTGCAGACTGCGTGCTCATCAGCAGCTGGGACACGAGACGCACACCTAGCATGCATCTTTGGTTTAACTTCTTCCAAAAGGAGTCCAAGCTCTGACAGGTTCATGACAGGAAGCAAAGGAAAACACGGCACAGCATGTGGGATGCTCAGCAGTTGCTTCAAAAACGCATCCCAATCTGAACTAAAACTTTTACTGTAGACACACATTTACGAGCCTTTGATCCACAACTAAAAAGTCACTTCAAAACAAAAACCCCATCAAAGTTCTTCGAAGTCATTCCCTTCAAAAGTTAACCACAGATAGCTGTATCGGTACGCTTTAGGCAAAGCTACTAAACTTTAAAGCAAATGCATCCAACTGCAGGCGTTCTTCATTCCATGTGTATGCAAATTTTCCACGTAAGCCACAGTAAGGATCCATCCTGTTTTCCTGTTAGATAGTCCTTATCTTATTACAGCCAAAGACAACCGAAGTTAAAACAAGTCACCATCATCTAATGCGTAACGGTATTAAAATAAGTTACTAATGGGATTTGGATGCCTCAGTAGTAAATTGTAATCGCCACTCTTGCAGTTCAGGTCAGTAGGAATGAAGTGACTGGAAACACAGGAACAGAATTCTGCTCTGAAAGTGGCATCAGTCAGGGAGCAGCAAGTTAGATCATTTTATAAGCATGTGGAAGAGAAATATCATGCCTAAACAAAACAGAATACAGAATTGAACTGACTAAACACACACATTCCAGGAAAAATGTTGCAACAAAACCACCAGTCTGTTGTTATGTAAGAAAACATTTCTTAGGCCTTTATTTACAAAAGCTTTAAAAACAAATACCCTCTGTTATGCAAATTATTTGTTGTTTAAAAAGGACCACCCAGTTACATCATTGTAACTCAATGAAAAAAAGGTGTTTGATTTTTTGCTTTGAAGTACAAGGTAAAACAGAACAATTTGGCGAGCATTTGGAGATTTTTCTACTATTGATTTCCGTGTCGAACACGCACACACATATGCACGCACACACAGGCACACAATGTCGCACATTCCATCATTTCAGGCTAGTATTTAGCTATTCAATACCAAAAATCCTTCCTGCACAACTGCTCTGTACACACGCTATGCAGAGTTAAGAACGTACTTTAGGGTCCTTTAAAACAATATATCTAAAATATATTGCTAAGATATACTCAAAAATAAACTAGCATTACACTCCTCAGGTAACTTTATTAGCTATAAGTTATTTATATTTTGTTGTTTTACAACAAATATCTGTAACATCTGTCTTTGTAGCAACTACAAAAAAAAGCATGATTTAATTGTCCTAATTCAATTAAATAGTATTTTTTCAGATCTTTGGGTTTTATCTTCAACTAAACTGACTTTCAAAAATCAAGTACATAATAAATATGACTTCATAAAAAATATCTGAGGTGTACATTACTAGAATAAAAGCTAGGAAGTTAATCATGGGAAGTGTGCCATTACAAAACTCCTACTATTCCAATATCCTTCAGCTCTCAGCTTAATGGCAAAAATGCTAAAGTCATAGCTGTTCTTTTCCTGAAGGGTGTAAAGCTGTTTTTTCAAGCTTCTTTCCCCCATCACAGAGCGGTTTTAAAGCAGCAGGCCACCCAGCAGTTGGCACGTGCAGGATGTGTCTGAAGATGACTGAACACTAGTAAAATAACAGCAGTTACTATGATTTCAGTAGTTTGTTTTGCTTGAACAAACAGAGGTTATGCAGCAAATAAGTCACGTTCTGTGGGTTGAGATACCAAGGAAACACAGCATGAAGCTGCTGAACTTGGCAGATGATTGTTTTCTAGCTGAGGGCAAAAGAAAAAAAACAAAACTGGAGATAAAACAGGATCTGAGTCAAGAGTTGCTCTCTAAAGTGCAAATTTGATGGTCCACAACCTTGAATAGCTAAAACGCCTGCATACTGGAAGGAACAGACATGAATGGGGAAGTTAGTTACAATCAGTGCCAGTTAATTTGGAGAAGGGAGGGGAAAGAGACAAAAAAACCCAGAAGATCAATATAGGTAAGTTTACCAGACTGCTCGTTATGATGTAACTTTCCCCTTCTCTCTGCCACACTGATCCGATACATGCTTCTTTACAAATGGGCTAGTTATGAGGCCAAAATGTAACCCAGAAAATTTTACATATCAATAGTAGGATCAAAATCTGTGATAGGAACAGTCAAATTTAGTACATAGAAAGGCAGAAAAGAAACTGTGCTGAGAAAGAGGGGAAAAAGCCTTATTGTCCAAGGGGTTCAACCAGAGATAAAACCTATGTACAAGCACGTGGAGGTCAAAAAGATGGCCTTTCATTTCGTGTCATGACTGTTTGTTGGCTTCTTCTTCGTATGCATTTCCTGTGCCGTTTTGTACATAAGATGACCCCGAACCAAGGCCGTATAAGTGGCCGCAATATTTGGCATCGTCAATGTGATCTTCAAAGAACATCTAAAGAGTTAAGAGAGACACAAATTATTGCCAAAGAAAAGGCTCAGTTTAAATAGAACTACAGAAAGGCTTTAAAATGTTACTTTCTTTTTAGCGTAAGGTACCAAATCCCAAGGCGCAAAAGATGATATAATTAACGTAACACACTTAATCTTAACACATTATCAAAATGCGCTATATGACATGATTCTTTGAAGAAAATCTGTCTTCCTGTGCACCTTTCCTGATAAAATGGCCAAATGCAATCTTTTGATAATTTTGTATTATCAGCTATCACTCACTTTTCTGCAAATGCAACAAATATTTCTCCAACCAATTTCTGTGGAGTTTCTCACAACAGGCATATGCTTAGTATCCATCATCATCAGTGCCCATGCCCTGCTCCTCAGTGTAGGGGTTTTCATCATACTCTGTCTTGGAATGGAGATATGTCCTGATTTACATTATAAAGGTCTGGGGTGGGGAGAAGGTTTAAGCACAAAACCCATTATGGAGTTTAAAGAAATGCAGAAAGATGCATTTCCAGCTAGCTTCTCAGAGTGGTACTTCATTTAATAAGCAACAGCAAAATTAAAGTAGATTTTGTACTAAGACTGCATTTACACCTTACAAGTCTGAACTGCAAACAGAACCTTTCAGTGGAAGACATATGAAACCCCACGATATTCTGATATTCTGCATTTCAGACTTAGGTTTGCACGCAGAACCATGAATAACGCCGCAAAAATAAAAGACACACACAAAAATTTTTCACCTTAAAAACTTCACGGCAGCCCTGGGCATCTCACTGGTTGACATTCTGAGTCATCATCAATATCAGAAATCTAAGACAGCCAGAATCATGCAGGAGCAGTGTGGACGCAATACACAATGTAAACACAGAGGACTGCATATGCCACACAGGCTGAAAACTTCTCCCTTCAAGCTTTGCTCTTAGCAGCACAGTCCAGATGGAAAGTTCTATACTGCAGGAACTGGAGACCTCAAAAGTTTTAAAGCCCCCAGCAGTTCTTAAAGAAATAAACAGGTCAGAAAACCCCAAAACAACAGCTCTACTGTTGTAGTATCAATATTTAAGTATTTCTGATGGGACGAAAAAGATACTTGGCTGGCATTCCAAAACCCAGCAAGCAAACTGTAACTCCTTCACAGCAATTACGAACAAAATTTTCTGCCTTTAAAAGCATTGTAAAATGCAGTTTTTTCACTCAGAAAGACATTGTTAAACAACGAACTCTACTGAAAGGGCTTTAAAAATGCACATTAAATATATTTCTCTCTGCTGACTACTCTGTCCTTATCTAGAAATGCTGTATTTGCAAAGAATCTCTCAAAGTACTGAAAAAAAAAAAAAAATCATAATCAATCCATCTTTGTTGGCTTAATTAAGCAAGTGTTTTGCACTGAAAAAACCTCAAAGATTTCCACTTCTACCAATAAGAGATTTTGGTAAACAAATTCAAGAAGCTAACTTGCCATGTATCACAAACTGCATCTCATTAGAGAAGCGATCGTGGCTTTGAACCTTTTCCTCTAGAAAACTAACTTGAAAGGCAGTATCTTAGGCATCATTATCATATACTTCCCCTTTCTCTTTATTTGCTTTGGATTTTGTTTCAAATTCTAGAGTGAAAGATTAACAATACCAGGCAGACAGCAGTTAGCCACACTGGGCTTGGGTCGTACCAGAAACACAATCCTCTCTATTGCATCTGTAGCCTGTGACCTGCTTGACAACTGCAACAGTTCCAGCAGACGCAGGACAGCGTTACGATGAGCGAACCAGCTTAAATCACAGCATTTATTTTTCACCTGCTGTCTCATGCGTATATGTCAGGAACTCGTGCTCGTTTTCTCCTTTATACAAAAGACTGGATTACAGAAAGTAAACACCTTAGCATACAATACTAAGCCTTATTAAAAGATCAGGTTTGCTACTGACATCCATTTTGACATGGTAAACAACACTGAATTGCTGGCAGAATGCCATCTTCAGATGCACTGGCATTTGTCCAGTGCAACTGCTTTCCAGAATGTTCAACATCTGTTCGTTTGTTCTGCTAATGCAAAATATCCTAATATCTTCCTGTTGTATGCAGACAAGTAGCAAGGAAATGTGACTTGGTTTCCCTTGCTGCAAACCTTGAATTAATTGACTGATGTATAATCTTTTAGAACCTGAGTTAATCTGTGCTTTACTCAATGGTGAGGAAGAAATGCATGGACATTCTCCACAGCAGCCTGGAAGTCATTATTTAATACACCCAAAGCTTGCAAGTTTAGCTAGAAGGGGCTAGTCAACACTCTTTCCCCCCTCTAGGCCTGTCACAACCAGCAGTGCACACCAGCTGGGTATTACACTGAACAGAAGCTCAAAAAAACTTGGCTTGAGTATGGTCACCCAGAAAGGAGTCTGGCTCTAGGAGCTCATAACTCACTGCAGCAGCCACCTAAAAAGAGGTACCCTGCAAAAGAGGGAAGGAAAAAAACCCCAAAACCAAAAACCCACAAAAGATCCAAAAGCCAGGCACAGGCTGGAAACAGGAAGCTATACTCACTCACTGCAGCTAAGCAGGGCTGGTTCACACTTACTCTGGGGAAAATGCAGGTGGTCTTACTTCTGTCAAGAAAGGAGTGACCCCTGAAGCCCTTCAGAGACCTCCTTAAAATACAGCAGACTTATCAGAATCAGCAATCCAATCTGACTATCACAGCACGTTACTACCATGGAGATAAAACCAATACTTCCACCTACTTCTCTCATTTTGAAAAAGGCCATTCCTGTGAGTAAAGAATCAGATCCTGCCTGATGCTGTGGTCCTATCCTTTCCAGCTCTAACTGCTCAGCCACTTCTTGTAATCCACCCTGAAAAAGAAAACATCTTTGTTAACTGCTGAAAAAAACTGAATCAGAAAACTGAACAGCTATATTTGGGAAAATCTGTTGCACAAGTCATACAACCTCAGGTATATTTTAACATTTGCACACTAGCTGAAACAGTCATTATACTAAATACACACCTGGAGAATGAAACTTTCAGTATCAATAGTAGCATTAGAATTCTGTGTCAGTATTGATTAAACAAAGCAGTATCTGTAATCAACAGATACTCCTCCTTCATGTTCCAGCTTCTCCAGTAACCAGATGACATTACTTAACAAAATTCCTTCAAGATGTTGAAAGGACTGGCAATGCTGAAGAACAAAACCAGGTGTACCTGTTCTCCTTCTATTTGAATGAAAGTTTAAAGGTAATAAAGTTGTTCTACAAACACAATAACTCAAGCGCTTACAAATGAGGTGCCTGTATGCCTCCATGTGTTAAAGTATCTAGGCTTCCTTTGAAACAGACCTTTTTCTTTCCACTTACCTTTCAACAATTAAGTTGAGGGGTTTTCCACTTCCCTTCACAAAAACTGAGAGTATCCTTAAGTATCTAGAACACTACAGGGAGTCCAGGAAAATGTTACACAGCAGGCATTTTGGAAACCAGGTGGTAAAGTCAAAAAAGGAAGAAAGTGCCCACTCCATCTCTACGAGACATTCTACCTCTCTTTAAAGTTTGTTTCATTAGCTGCCGTAAGAGGGTAGGGAAAAAAATATGCCAAAAAAATTCGTTGCCTTGCAACTAGTTTTCTAAGATACTAAAATCCAACAGTATAGCCAGCATTCTGTTAGAGAGGTATATTTAATCGCCACGTGTAACGAAGCCTACTTCTTAAAACAGTATGTAAACATCTCACATACAAAAGGGGAACAATTTAAAGCAGTAATTGTCTGCTTTGAATGTTGATCCATGGTTTAAAAGGACAGACTGTGAAGCTGTAGACATCACTCCAAGCTGCAAATCTATCTGCTCTTAAAGGTAAAACTTTTCCAGTTTTGAAGTAAATTTTCTTCCCAATAAGCTTATGTGAAAAAAATAATGCCTTAACTGCAGAGTGACTAAATAAACCTCTTTTTAGTGCACACACACCCCCTCCCCCCCAAATAACCACTACATGTAGAAGCAAACCCATCAGAAGTTGGTTTGGTTTTACATAGATAACACACATCAGTTGAAGGACAGACAGATTATATTGTAACTGCAATCTTTTAATGCTGTAAGGTACACGGTGAGCAAATAATTTTGTGCATTTTTTTTTTTAATCATTAAGCCATAAAGCTACTGGAAATAGACTACAGCACATGCACATTCTTCTAAAATATAGAAAGATTAAAAGAAAAAAACCACACCACACAAAAAAAACCCAAACACTTTGCAAGGCAAAAATGTTGCACAGGGGCAATGTTTTTAAAGAAAGATTGCCTAGTATCAGAGTTCACCTTTCCTCACTCTTAACCCGTTTCAAGTACAGGAAGGGAAGCAGTAAGAGGCAAAACAGGTTTGGGTCCAGGTTTTTGTTTTGTTTAAAAACCTGGTATTGGTATGGCTAGTTTTACTCTAGCTTCCCCAGCAGGAATACAGTTTACAGAAGTTTAAGATAAAAGTAACTCTATACACTATACAGTTAAGCACAGAAGCTAGCTTGTTTTCTTTATGTGCTTGCAGTATTCAAATGTTGTACCCAAACATGCTCAGTTATTTAACTTGCACTCTCAAAAACATGTTGAGGGTTGGTAGGAAGGGGAAAAGAAGCACATTTCAAATACAAGCATGTTCTCCACTTTCTAACTCTAATAATGAGCTGTTAAAAGTCAGCAACAGCAGTTAGGCCCACACCCTTTCAAGGCACCATTTTCTGCTCCTAAACCCTCTACTTCCTCAAGTTGTGAATTAGCAGTGCCTCATCATCAGGTTCTGCTAGCTGTAAGACTATCTACTCCAGCTTCAAGTAAGTTTGAAGAAAAAAAACAGTCAAGAATAAAAATCTGTAATATTTACACAGCAGCTGCAAGTTCTGGAATGTAGACTTAGTAATTCACAGTTTACAGTAACAGCAGCCTACAGAAGAATGCTTTGAAAATACTGCTTTTAATGGTATATATCCATTTGTAAATATATCACACACCACTTTTTTGTGGAACTTCTTGGTCTGTAACTGCAACAATTACAGAATAAAATTTGGCTGTCTCTGAAAATTAATAGGCTATTGAGATTCACTTTCAGGTAAGACTTTTGCACTCCAGATAGGAACATTTTACTCTTGGAGGAGGAGGACAAATTCTTCCCAAATTTTCAGAGCATCCATCTTTCAAGAAAAAGGCCACAGAATAATTTACATAGTCACATCACCATAGGCAAACAGTAAATCCAGTTCAAATTCTCGTTTCATGCCACTGGTACCAGAGTTCACTGTTCTGTAAACCCCCATATTAAAAGCAAGTTTCCAACAAGGTCTATAAACCTACATTACTTAGAGTTGCCATTACTATGAAAAGGTTTGGAATTGTCTACCTAGAAAGATTTTTAGAGAACAAACAAGAGTTTAACCTATACTACATTAATATCTCAAGTTAACTCCCAGTCTGCATACCAGTAAAGTACATTCATGTCCTTTTAAGTTAGAGTAGCATACTGTAAATTCACAGACTACTTAATTCCACAAAAAGAGCATCAAGTAGCTTCCTAATCCTGAAGCATATTTCTCTTCTCAATGCCACCAATTCTTTTTTGGGTGTGTGGGGGCAGGAAGTGGGGGGCCTACAACAAGTTAGTGACTTTCATACAAAAAATAACTTAGACAAGTCAATAAAGGACAATTGCACAGCAGTTCAGTTCACTGCAATTTAATAGAGATTGAGTGACACACATTAGGAGACAGCGCATGCATTTTTAGTCACAACACTGAACTTTTAGCAATTTGTTTCAGACAGCTGCTCTCAGTACAGTACAAGTCCAGCATCATTTCATCACTGGCAAATTTGTAGGGGTAGGGTAGTCAACACCCCTTCCCCTGCTGTCATTACAAGTCTGCAGGTTAGGTGACAGGATCAAGATTTACTGCATGAAAGCTGACCTACATATTCAGCTCTGAGAAAAAAAAAAAAAAAAAAAAAACAAACCACACCACCAAAACCACCCACATGCTTGTTCTTAAAGTTTGCTGAAATAAGACCTGCGAAGGTTTTTCTTGTCTTCCAAAAAACATTAGCATCTCTAAACAATGCAGGTTACACAAAACTATATTGTAATGAAATGAAAGGAAATACAATCCCCTCTTCCCCAAAGCCACTGGGAATATAACCTCTGGAACGATGACACAGAACATCATTCTGTCACCTTTCCTACATCACTAAAGTTGGATTATACATTCTGTTCTCAGTTAAGTGTGTCACCACCACTAACACACCAGATGCTTTACTTTGCTTCACCACAAGTGACAAAGTGAGGGCGTTTTTTGTTTGGGGTCATCCCCCACCACCCCTCCTTTAAGAGTCCTGAAGTTTATGAACATTTCCTTTTTTTCTTCTGGCCTCTGTGGAGAAAAACTTTCTAAAATGTTCTTTAATAGCTGGGCAAATGGTTGAGTAATTATACCAATAACAACTCTAGACGAACAAAGGTAGGTATACTTTTCTTACTAACTGGAAGGTCTCAATTTTCAACAGGAATTTGATTAACAAAAGGATTTACACAATTTACTTCCCACGCAAGGAGACTACTACTTAGAAGTGACACATTCTTATTAGTTTATCTCAGAAACAAAGGACTAAACCCCACACATATGACTAGTTCAGCACGACGAAGTGGCAAGCCATCCCTTATAATTAGGCTTTGGTTGTACTATAGTCAGTGTTCTTTTTCCTGCAGGTTCTCATTAAGAAAGCCTAGAGAATCAAATTACTTTCCATAAAAGCAGCAAGTCATTAATTGCCTCAGATGAGCGATGCACCTCATTCCAGCAGCAGTCCAGGCTCTTACAGTTCTTTGGCAAGTAAAGCTGTTAACAATCCCTGTAGCATCTTTCTTTCACTTGCTGTCTTCCCCTTCACATACTTAGTTCCAGTTTCCATTCATTCTCCAGTCCAATAAAGTATCCAAATTTTATGCCTGATAGAGTAAGCCAATTAGTAGCCCCGCTGGCCTGACACGAGATATTAGTTTCTAGTACTGCATTTTTTTCCTAGAAGTCACATGTTGTCCCTGAACATATGCTGTTGTTTATCTTTCCTTACGGGGCCATCTGAAACATTCTTCGCTCCATTCCTCTTCCCAAGACACTTCCACAGCATCATCGTTGCCATTACCTTTGCCAAGACGACTGCAGTCCTCTAGTGGACTGCACAATGAGGAAATAAGAGTATATGAAACCCATCAATTCTTATGGTTCAAGAAGTGAAGGATTCATTCCAAACATGGGTTTATCATCTGTCAACAAAGACTGGGCACTATAAATACAGTATCAACATGCTATTTTTAACTGGTAAGCAGTTATAATAATTGATGTGGGCTCCTACCTGCTTCTATCAATAGCCTTTAATATTAAATATATAAAGCTCGAGACAACAATGCGTAGTAGGTATTATCAAAGCAAAACCAGAAAATAAAAATATATAAAATAAGTATTTTTAACTAGAAAGTACTCTGCCTCCAAACCTAAAATTTGTTCTGAGCCACTAAGAGATTACTTACCTTCAGATTTTTGCAACTCTTCATGAGATATTTTACATCATAGATGACAGGGAAAAACAATCGCAGTATCTCAAAGAAGTCTAGCTCTTCTTCAGGTAAATTAGAGTTTGTCAGGATTTTGATTAGATAGCCGAAGTCATATCCACTGCAAATTAATAACAAAACCAATATAAGCAAATAACTTAGAAGCCTCCTTCTCACTTCCAACATTAAGACTTTATTACACATTAACAGGACATTTTGCTTAATTTCAATGCAATTAAGACTGACTCTTACAAAAGACTAAGCCTCAGTGTAAGTGGCCCCATTGCAGATTCCAGAGAAAACATTTTAATTTAGTCTGAATGAGGCCAAGTGAAGCAAGAAGATCTGCATACAGGAGTTTCTCTAAATCCTGTAACAAGGCAGGGCTGCTGGGGCTTCGTCTGATAACAAGAACTTACACCAGAAAGACTCTTAGCTGGTTCCTTTCACACAGACTGGAGTTTCTCACTACAAACTGAGACAGACACCTCTACAGTTCTCAAAATCCAAAAGATTCATGAGTTTCCAGAGCCAACACATGTTTATGCCTGGAGGCAAGTTTCACCCTCAGCTACGAAGAAAGGCAGATTGTCTTTCAATTTTCCCAATTAAATCAGCACACAGACAACTGAAAAATTTAATAGCTTGTAGACTATTACTCTTTTTGGAGGCAAGGACAGAGTAAGTTGGAAAACTTTTTGTGTGTACTTGTAAGTTAACAGGAGGCAGCAAGATAACTGAGCAGTACAGGTTTGGTAAAAGAAACTGAGATATTACAGCATGTGTGTGGTGGAGAGAAGAGTTTGGGAAGATTTCCTTCTCAATAGCTTAACTGAAGAAAGAGGACATAGGAATGAGGTGTGGCAGTAAAAGGGAGAACCGTACTTTTACAAAGGGTTATGAGGGGAAACACTTTAAAGCACAGGAAAGACAGATGTTAGGTATTAAGCAGGACTGAGCACCACAACAAAAAGCAATGATGACTAGTTATGCTTTTCCCTAGGAAGGCAGAGATTACAAGCCATATTATTCATGATCTGATCATGAATCTGATTCATTCTCATCCTTGGTACTTGCAGGATTGCTCATGCATATATGCACTGAATTAGATAGGCGACTGATACGTTCTCTTCTTTGTTACTAGGTTTGCATTGAACCAACTTAGTTCCTAGGATTTATTGACATGCAATTTTAAAAATGCCTGTACTAACAAAGATGATGAAAGCACACAGCAGGGCTGCTTCTACTGAAGGCTGCATCAATTTTGCTGCTTAAGGAACCTTAGCGTATAGCCGAGAGACAATTCAAGTGAATGGATGGCCACCACAGACTCCAAATTCCTCATTTAAGATTTCATGTTCGTTCTTAGTCACATGAGGATCATACTCAAACCCAAGAATTTTGCAGCTTGGTAAATATTGACTGAGATCTTTAACCATGAGATGAGTAATACAGAAGATAAATCAGTTAAGAGCACTGTACTACTGATCCTACAGATATTTCGTACCTGCAAAGACTCATGACTTCTGATGTAGGCTCAAGGCTTTAGCTTGCATACCCAATGGAAAAAGGATTGCTTTTTGTACCTTTTGTATACCATGGGGTTCTCTACATCATCTTTCTTTTCTAGACAGAGGGTAGAAAGTCTCGAACATACTGAAAATGAATGGATTGTTTGCTGAAAGTCCATTAATACAAGACATACAAAAGGAACAGACTATTGCAGCTCTCCCATGGGGGTTTCCAGTGCTCTGAAAAGGGATTTCATGTTGATCAAATCCTACGCTGCATCTGGTGCTTTGAAGCTGTGCTGGCGGCACTCCAACCTCCACAGCAGCAGCCACTGGCCATGGAGCAAAGGAGCCAAAGATAAAGGACTTCAGCCAAGTCTTACAAAGTAAAAATTTGTAGTATACTTGGCAAAACAGTAGCTTGGAAGCTTAATTTTATTAGATCACCTATGGGGGACTTGGGGGGAAGTGGTGGGAAAGCCTCTATCGGTATAAAGCCCTCTGTAGAAAGAGAAAAGAAGAAAAAACCACATTAGCAAAAAAGACTGTTCAGGATTAAGGAGACTTACTCCTCTAGAGATTAGAGAGTTTATTAACTCACTGAATTCCTGACATCAGTCAGGAATCCTTGTAGCTCAAATGTAACAGCTGCATTAAAACTTTTAAAGTGAAAAAAACAGTATTTGTGCTCCTCTTCCAAAAAAAAAAAAAAATGTACATGACTACATTACTAGAAAACAGATGCCCTCAAACACTTCCAGTTTCTATTCAGAAGGAAGTATGGTAAGAAAAGTCAAGATTCATTTACTATTTGTAATGACAGGGAGCAGGCTATCATCAATCTGCCATTTCAATGAAGAATTTTAGATATACACACACACATAAATATATATAATTTCCCTTACAGATTGTAGAAGATTCTTTCACTCTGGGATCCTCATACAGAAAAAGGGAACAGGATATCTGAACAGTGGATTTAACAGGCATGATTACCCTTCCATGGCATGACAGCATTCAGTCAGATATCTGTTCTTGGATCCTAAGCATGGGTTAATTTTAGTCAGTTCAACCAAAGGATGTCTCACATGCCTTAAGTTCCAGCTTAGTCCCATTGTACTGATAACAACCATCACAAACCCCACTTTACTAATCACAGTGGGGTATCAAGGCATTTACATAATCTTTTCAGCATACTTTTTAGGTCATCCAAGCTTACATAGACATGGGTACTGTCACTCCAGTTCAAGACTAAGATATATCTAGTTCAAAAATTTGAGTGGCCACTGCTGAATGCTAACAGAGGGGTAAGAAAGTCCACAGTGAGCAATTATGTAATTACCTGCTCATTAAGGAAGTTTTCTCCTAATCCTCTAACAGGCAATTAGTGGTTGGTTTATACCCTGAAGCACATAGGCTTCCTTTCCTTAAAAAGCTTTCACCATTTCTAATATAATCACCTAAAGTTACTTAGTGCAGCTAGCCACAATCCCTGGAGCTATACAGCAACATAAGCACTCTTACAACCTTTTTTTTTCCTCCACTGAACATGGACAGCTGTAGGCAACAAGACCATGGAAAAGATCAAACATGCCTGTATTTCTTTCCCTTACTATCCAGAAAGAATTCAGATAGCCATTTAACAATGAATTCTACTCAAGCACCAATAGTCTCTGAAATAAATCAAAACCTGACAGAGCTGAGAAAGCTTTACTTCATTTTATAACTGGCTAGTAGAAATGAGCCAACAGATTAAATTTTACTAAAATCAGTTAGACACAAATGATTATTGAAATACAATAGCTTGGAACTTTCCAGCTTCCCAAAAACGACTGGGTTAAGAGGCATGTTTGCACAGAGCCTCCAAAGGTAGACAGAGGAGGTTGCACACAGTTGGACACTCAAAGCTTCACCAGATCAGTCAGTTGAACATCCACAAAAACAGTGTTTGAGCTGCTCTGTTTTATAACTTGTTAGACTGCCAAGCACTCACAGCTCTCTACTGTGACAAGAATAAGAAATCTGGGGCTTCCCTCTCCTCTCTCATCCACTCAAATACATTTTAACACGCACAAAAGATTTGATGGAGCTGCTTATGAAGTTGCTGTATACAAGAGTTGGTGACAGTGCAAATGTTTCTTCGCTTATGCCTGGCAGAACTGCAGGTCCACACAGACTTGCTAATGGGACAGGATGGCAAGGCAGCTACATCAAATGCAGAGATAAAAAGCACACAAAGAAAACTATTTGAGAAGCTAAGAGCTTAGAAATAAACTACTTAAGAGTTCAAGGAAATCAAAGACTGCAAAATGAAACAAAACCAAAATGTAACCTCACACTCAGAGGAGTAATTCCCCTCTGCCCACTTCCTAAGAGACTCATAAATTTGAGGGTTAGTAGTAATTAAAGCGTTTTAAGGAAACAGAAGCAGTAGCACAGTCAGCAACTATCAAGTACAGCTCTTTGAGTAGTCAAAGAAGTACTGCACGGAGAGCCTACATGAAATAAGTTTTCAACTGAGCTGTCCCACTGTTTAGTTTCAACTGATAGAATATAATCACAACCTACAATATATTTAGAAACAGCTGTTTACTATTCTTTGTGGCACATTGTGACCCATGCTCATTTACAGATTTGTGCAATCTTAGCTTTCTCAGTACTTAACCCACTACTCCAGGGTTTTGTGCTCAACATACTATCAACATGCTCTGTCAAGCACATAAGCCTTTAAACACTGACTTCAGAATTGTGGATAATCAGTGTTTGACAAACATTTGCTGGAATAGCTGTCTTAAGAGGATTTCTAAAGGCATTTTCAGTGAAGTCCACTACAGAAACTCATTTTAGCACAGATGAAACTGGACTTTAATACAGCCATTTATAAGCTGCACTAGTAAAAGTCACATTATTACACAGTTTGCACTACACTTTGACCAGCATATTAGTCAGGAATCACACACAATCAATATAATTATGCTTTAAAAAGAATCCCTAGTGTAGAAATGGCTCAGGTATTCTTTTGGTAGGATAGCTTACACTGGGCCCTTAAAAGTTATTAGGTGATATTGGAAAAACACCACTTTTGTAGCTGTAGCTGCTTCTACATTTTTGTAGCTGTAGCTGCTTCTACATGGCAGTGTCTGTTGATGTACCAGTTATGTGCATAACTTGCCTCACCTCGCCTCCCCTTCTCCTAAACCATCCAAGTTATTTCACTGTAGTCAAGTGTAAATCAAATACGTACATAAGAGCCCATAATAATGGATTTATGAAGCTGAAAGAAACTTAATTCACTAATTCAGCCTTTGTAGTTATTTTGACACAGTTCATGGCATTCTTGTTCCAGTATTTTTCCCCAAGGTGCTACCCTGGTAGCAAGATAGCAAGAGTAAGATTATTTTAGAGTCGAGACAGCTGCAAGTGGCTGCAACTGGAAGATGCAGGCAGATTAGGTGACAAGTGTTCTCAAAGAGGATCCTCTTTTTTTTTCGTTAACTGTTGGAAGGTCAGTCTAACACTTGTTTTCTACAAAGCAAGTCGAAATGATGACTTCTGCAACAGGCTGTTACATGCACCTTTCTACTACTGTTTTACATTCCTTGCTGAAGCAGCCATTATTTTTTCAGTTGGTTAACAACATAAATACTTCTCTAATTCCATGTGACTTTCTCTCCTCCAACCTCCCCTACAAGATTTAACACCTAAGGATGAAGAATTTGGTGGTTGTTTTTTAATTCCATCATCTACATATTGCCACCCACTAATGTAGCACGCACGATAAACAAGAATAAGGCTGTAAGGAAACCACTAGTCTCAGCTAAAACATTTGCTCTGCCTTTGTTGACTTGCTTAGCAGTCAGCATTTAAGATGGTAACTTGAGGGCATTACACAGCAATAAGCCTTTAAAGCCACTGCTGCTTGCAAAAAGTGCAAATTACCTCTGGCATGTAGTTGACTATAAAACTTATGCAATACTTGCTGTAAAGTGTTAAATCTTATGAACACCCAAAGATCTTTTGTATCTTGACAGATTCATAGAGATTTAGCATTCGCATTTCTATTTCTACTTGGAAGATGAGTTCCTGTGATGGAATAAACAGTAAAATATATTCATTACTGCAGCTAGAATTAAGGCTTATTGGGGCTCTGCTTCCAAGCTGAGTAATTTTCAGCTGCCTAGATTACCAGATTTAAAACAAATTTAGAAGTGCTTTATAAAACTGTTCACTGATAATTCTGTGGTCTCTCCCAAGAGACAAACAATATTTGCTCACGAATTGCTTAGGAATAGTTTGCTTTTATCACTGCTAGTATTATTACTTGCATGTGTGATATTAAAAGATACAGTGCCACCTGCTGGCTTAGGAGTTTCTTGTTTTTCTGGTTTATGGTTTTCTGAAACCATCAAAAATAAAACACCAGTACCAGCCTGTACGCTCTATTCTTCTGAAACACAATGGTGCTATAGGTATTACAGCAGAAATATCTTGGTTGGTAAGACTTAGAAAATACGTGCTATATACATCATGTGTATACCACTTAACACGAGATGTGAAATCCAACCTATAGAACTCAATAATCAATACTGAAAACTCAAACATTTAACATGCAGAATTTACCTATGAAAGGAAAGCCACTTGACTCCTTCACACAATACAACTCCTGATGTCATAAGCAGTTCTGCAAAGTACTGTGTCTCAATTCCTTCTTCTTCATGCTTTTTAAACTGGATACCAGATGTCGTCAACAGTTCAATAGAGTCCTGGGCATACATATCTTCTCTAAAAACAGAGAGAGGAAAAGTAAATTTTCAAAATCTACAAACCTCAGTGATTATAAACCTGGTAACATTTCTTTTTTGCTATTCATTCCACAGACTTCACTAGCATAGAGCAGGAGCAACTTGACTTCGTTCCGTGTTAATCACAACCAACCCCATTTTTCATAGCTTTTGTTAACTTTCATTAGCATTTCACCATTCCCAGCACCTCCACTCTCGCCTCCTTCATAAAAACCTAGTTCCTGCTCCTCTCCCCATTACCTAAAACTCCCCTTTTTCAAATCTACAGAGGAAAATTAATGTATGGATACAGGTATTTTACAGAATAAGATCCACTACTTGAACTGTGGCAAATTAAATATAACAGTTGAAGCACTAACATATTGCATTATAGAACTTGGAACAGTACACTCCAGACCCCAGTGCTGTATTAAGTTCTGTGGATAGTATTTCCCCCACGTTTCTTGTGATTTAAGCTTACGTAAATGTTTAGACACATGCTCAAAGCTTCCTTCTCGCTACAACTGGAAATTGAGCACTTGTTCCATCTAGTCAATCCTTAAAATTCAGGTAGCCTAACATTTTCTTTCTAAACAACCAACTTCAACTTTAATAACCATATTTTGGGCCTAAAATTTAACAGGATGGAAAAAATTCCTCTACACCTTGTTTGATCCCCTCTTATCCCTGTATTTATTCCCTCTACCACTAACTTTTCTGTAAAGCCTCAAGGAATTTGGGATTAAAGGGATGGGGGTTTCCCCCCCCCACAAAAAAAGTTTGATCTATATCATCATAACAAAGACATAGAATGGTTAACTAAAAAAAAAAAAAAAAAAGCAAACATGGCTCTACTCAGATGATATTCATATCACTGTCCACAACATATTATTCTGCAAAGTCTCTTCAGTGTATGGTTTTCAATTTTAATAAAAAAAACCAACCAAAACAAAAAAAAAAAAACCCCGCAGACAAGACAACCAATATATCAAACTTGACTATTGGATTCAGTTGTAGACTTATATTCCTTATCCCTAACAGCAAGTCATCATTCATCAGAACATGAGACACATTCTCAAGATGTGTTCTATCTTTTTTCCTCCCTCCCACACAGCTGCTCATTAGTTCTCCAGCTTTAAGGCATCAGCTTCCTAACACCTGTCCATCTCCACAACACACTAAAGAACCTATCCAAAACAAACACACCTATTTTACAAAAAGAAGTTTTAATTCTAGTTTGTTGCTCTGCACTAATCAGGTGGATAGTTAGAGAAATATTTATGCCCTTTAAAAGCACACTATAACAACACCTGGCTGGAACCACACACAAAAAAATTACCATCTAGGAACAGCCAACAGCTGTTTTGCTTTAGGAGCAGAACACTTGGCACAGTGCCACTTCCCAAAAGGAAGTTTAGAAACAGACAAAAATAAGTAATTTCTCCACCCATGTAAAAAAAAGTCATGTCTCACATAGCACTTACCTAGTTTACCTTTTGCATAAAATCCCCCCCAGTGAACAAGTAACAAGCTAGTGAGGTGACTACCTATACCTTGCCTTACTAAGCTGCCTTATCTTTGCGGCATCTGGCACAAATGGATGGAAAACTACTTTTGTTTTCAGTTGCTTGATATTAAGTAGACCTTTGAAGCTCAGAAAGTAAATAAAACATAACAGTTTGGAAGTTATTAATTCATTCCTCCTCTTTCTCCCATACTTAGCAGGATTACTATATTCTTCTATTAAGACAATAGGTAACTTCCATCCAGCATTTATACGGCCAAGTAAGTTTAGAGATACCAAAATATCAAATCTTCACTTCCTTTTCTTTCAAGAAGTGCTTCAAACAAAACTAAAAAGAGCACGTCATTCCTCAGACCAAACTGGTTTGTGACAAGCCACAGCACTGCTTGTTTAGAAAAGCAGAAAGATCAAGAGACAGCAGCAGTTTTTGTCTTTGTAAGAACTCCACTTACTTCGAAAACAAATCTTTTTATCTGCAGAAAAAAAGCTCTGTTCTCTAAACCTCCTGTGTAGGCTGCAGTTTTCACTCATGTATATCAAGCTGTCCAGTGATCAGCTTGTAACACAACTGCCAAAAAACCCCAAGCCTTCAACACTTTTAAGCTTGAGAAGTGTATGCACTGATACTCAACTCAGGCCATATAAAAACCTATCAGGCAGTTATGTTTACTTCAGGAAAAAATTCAAGATACTAGTAACCTTGTCAACTACCTGCTAAAGATATAATTAGAACTCCACAGAAGTGTCTCACCCCACTGGAAACATTAGGTTTATACTTCCAAGGTTTATCACTGATAAAAATCACATTGTGAAATAAAATTTACAATAATATTCCAACAGATAGTAAAAGTCAGCTTGCTTTTCAACCAACGCTTTACACAAAATAATCCAGAACAAAAATCTCCACAGGAGTTATGCTATAGAATCAATAATACCTTTCAACCTACTATAGAAGAAAATTAAAATACAGTAGCTTAATAGAATAAGTTGCTTTGAAATCACAAGAAAAGCTGCTGCAGTATTAAAAAGTTGACAGTACTTTACCTAGAAGAGTACCTAGAACTTGTTCTGAGTCTTTTAACAAGAATAATGTTATTTTAAAAAGGACAAAGCACACTTGCTTTAGAACTTGCTGGTAACATTTGTCATATTTCTTTTTTAGTTACTTGGGTAACTTCACATTTTTTTCTTTACATGTTGATATTTTCCACTTTAAAATAAGCAAAGAAGCAACGTGTGACTTCCGTAACAACTAGTAAGAGTTAAAGTAAGTTAAGGTAGAAGCACTCCGAAATGCTAAACATGAAAATGCAGAACTAACTCTTGCACTAAGTACAGATGCCTCTTTTTAATACTTTTGTTGAAATTGCTTAGCATTTTTGACCAAGCTACCAACAGCAAGACAGACCGCACAGAAAGGAGGGAACAAAGCACGTGTTTCGCTGACAAGAGTTTTCCCCGCATAAAGTATATATGGTATTCCAATCAAACAGATAAAAAGAGTTGCTATAGCTTTCATGACCTATAATACATTTTCAGAAAGTCAGAAACATGCATTCGACAGCACAGACATTTAACACTTACGTTAAATTAAATTTAAAATTAAATTGCCAAGTTGAAGTTCCTGGAGGGTATTCTCCTTGCTCATTCATAAATGTCAGTCCTAGTTGAATTATTTTTAGCAAGTCTACATTGCAGCGTAATAATTGGTACTGATAGTCTGCGTTGCTTCTGAATTCTCCAATAGGCCTTGCAACTACTCCTGGAAATTCTGTGTCCTGCAAGAACAGAATTAAAACTTCAACAAGACACCTATGAAAATTACTTTGCTCATTTTTAACAAAACATATTTCAAGGATTAACAGTTTCATGGCTGAAGAGTACTGCATGTAAATTTAGCTTTTAAAAAGGTAATACATTAGGATCCTATTGTTCATATAGCTTTAATTTGACATTAAGAATCCGTTATTCTTTTAGTGAAAATGCATGAACAAGTTTATAGCTTTGAATTAATAACATCAAATTAAGTCATCATGTTTTTTGTGGTAATTTGCTGGATAAACATCAAGTGCTCACTTACCATAGCTACATAGTTATACTTCCGTATAACTTGACGAATTTTCTTCATCTCTTCATCCAAGTTACAAGCCCAAACTTCACAGATTCTCTGGCTATGGTCTACAGTAGCTGCTGGCATAGTGGGGGGCTTTAGAGACCATATATCAAAAGTTACACTTGACTGAGGATCAGTTTCATAAAGAAATCTTTATTTATTTTTTTTAACCTAAGAGACAAAGAAAGCAAAATATCAAAGTATAAGTTTTTATTTTTTCTTTATCTGAAAAAACCACTTAAACCCCAGGATCAAGCTTTATTCTTCAGAATTTCATAAAAGCAGAACAACATAGCCACCAAAAACATGCGGATGTCAGCTACGCGAGTTCAGATTACTATCCAAAACAAAAACCCTATAATTTTGTCAGGACCTTCATTTCTTGCACAAAGCCAGGCGAACCGGCAAGGCACACTGGTTGAACAGATAAAAGAGATACCTGAGCCCACAAGCGTTATTCCCCCACGGGTTAGAAGAGCACATTCCTGGGGATCCCACGGCTGCGTGCAACATGAAACAAAGCGGCAAAGTGACTATTAGTGTCACGCCGAACTGGGGGACACTGCGGACCACAAACACCCACCCGGGCAGGCAGCCTCCCCGGGCCGGAGCAGCTCTTTCAGCCCGTACGGGCCGCGCTAAACCAGAGAGAGGCACGAAGGGACCAAAACACGGTCCGACGGACTCGGGACTCAGCCCCGGCTGGGCTCCCGGCCTCCTCCTCACGCCTACAAGGCCTTAAGAGCACCGCCAGCAGCCGCAGAGCCTGCCCTGCGCGGCGGGCAGCAGTCCTCCGTGGACTACAGCCGGGAAGGGGCCACCCCGCCTTATTTCCCACCCCCCTGCCCCACGTCCCGGCCCAGCGCCGGGCAGGGAGAGGCTCCGCTCCCGAGCCCGCCTCCGGCGGCAGCCGCGCGGCCCGCGAAAACACCACCCGCCCCCAGCGGGCCCTCGCGGCTGCCGGTAAGGCCGCAGGCCCCGAGCGGGGCTGCCCCCGGACCCGAGCGGGGTACGGCTAGACCGAGGGGAGGGGGATACCGGACAGCTCTCGGCTCCCTTGCCCCGCCGGGCTCCCCGCCGCCGCGGCCCCTCGCTCGCTCGCTCGCTCAGTCACTCACTCACGCTGTCGGCCGGGCCGGGCCGGGCCGGGCCGCGGCGGGTCTGGCGAGGCCCCGCGGCGGCCCCCGACGCCCCAGAGCCGCCAGTCGCCGCGCGAGACACAGGAAGCGCTGCCCCCGCCGCCCCGCCACACAAAGCCGCGCGCCGCGGCCTTTACCCCCTCACCTCTGACCGACGGCGAGGGCACCAATCACCGCCCGCCCCGCCCTTCC
>JAVKLA010000053.1:14447253-14489636 GCA_034782735.1 Sagittarius serpentarius | reverse complement strand
GAGAAGCTGAAAAATCCTTGACTTAGTCTAAACACGACTGAGCAACAGCCGAAAACATCAGGGTGTTACCAACATTCTTCTCATCCTAAACCCAAAACACAGCGCTGTACCAGCTACTAGGAGGACAATTAACTCTATCCCAGCTGCAAACAGGACAAAGATGCAGATGCTCAGCTGAAAGCAAAACTATATTTTGCTGTGCTCAGCTCCTAAGATATCTCCACGTTTTTAGTTGAAGGTAGGTAGGAGAAAACGCTTGAGGGTTTCTGATGACTTTGAAACCCCTACAACTGAAAATAAACTTAATTAGTAATTTAAGCTAATGTGCTGTAATTTGTAACTCTTACCCAGTGAAGCTTCTGGATAATAACTTAAGTGATTTATTGTAACATTTCCTGTGAATTTACTTTGGGGGGTGCTTTTGCTCTGGCAAATATTGATGGTATTCTGTTCACAATTTTTTTATTACTTTAGCCTGATAACTTGCCTGATATTCTTGCAGGTTACACTGTACTATCTTTGTAGTAATAACATTTGTATTAGAAGATACTCTCATTATGCTACAGCTTTTTCTTTGTCTGTAAACATAATTGCTTCATTGTTACACTACAGTTTTGCCCACTAAATGCTCTCTTCAGTTCCGTGGAAGTCTGATACTCTAATCTGTCTGACTTCTAATTTTGCAACTGAATAATCCTTTTGTGTGCTTCATTAACTCTGTATTTCTCCATAACTCTTCTCATAGAAAAGTAAGTTTATGTAATTAATAGTATTTTTTCTTTGCATAAGAAGCCTTCTTATGCAAATTTTATCATGGGATGTAGCTATAGTAATGATTATTGTATTTGCAGCTTGCTTCCACCTCAGTTTCCTCAGGAAAAACCAGTCATCAGTGTTTTCCCACCTGTGAGACATCATTTAATGGACAAGCAGGGAGTATATGTGACCGGCCCATTAATAAGTAATGTATGTATAATTTGTAGCTTCACGTATATGTACTATTGATAGCAATTTTAATACATGTCACACTAGATTATTGCTCGTACTTCTGCAAAAAAGACTAGTACAGATCCTTGTTCCTCTCAAACTGTATTTTGAGGGGTCTGAAAAAAATTTAGTACTATTACTACTATTGTTCTTTTAACTTTTTTTTTTACTGAGTATTCCATATATCTAAAACTATTTTAAGTTACGATGGCTTAGAAAGTTCCTATTACTTTTCTTCTTAGTACCAATAGCACAGTTCTTGTTTCTCTACTGTGTGTTCCAAATAAGGGAGAAGGATGCATTAAGACTGTTTTGTAACATAGTTCTTTCTACCTTAATCCCAACAGGAATATGTCAAGGTTTTAGCTCTAATATTCAGGATTTTAATATGCTGTTCTGTTGTTGTTGTTTTCTCCCCCGCCCCACCCCCCATTTTCTCTGCCAACAAGGATGTGGTAGTTTTGAGGGATGGGGCAGGGGGGAAGTTATGACTTTTTCAGAATGTAATTAATGCTTTTTGTCTCAAATCTTGATTTTCCACCCCCCCACACCCCCCCTTCTGTGTTTTCCCAAATGTAACTTGGTAACTAAGGTGGGTTTTTTTGGTTGTTCATCGGAAATGTTGGACTCAATTCGTTCTTCATTGATAAAGGAATATACAAAAGACTTTTAGTTTCTGTTCAGTTCTGGGTGGCTTTATCACTTTATTTGGAGCTTATGTATACACAGTTTACATTAGCTGCTGTGTCTCTGAAATAGCTTCCGGCAGTGCCATGTGGGTATAATAAACAGTCAAGTTCAGCACATTTTGGAACTGTTGGATTCCAGGCATAATTCTTCTTCTGCATTGGGTTTTGGTTTTTGTTATTACCAGTTTACAATGCACTCAGATCTTGGAAAAATTATTCAAAGTTTACTGGACGAGTTTTGGAAGAATCCTCCAGTTCTGGCTCCTAGCTCAACATCATTTCCATAGTAAGTATCTATAAACATGATGAATGGAACTATCTGTGTTAACTTGCATTTTTTAAAAAAAGATCAAACCAAGTATTAGGAGGGCAGGAACAGGAATAATGTAGTGGATGTACTGGAGACATAGATTCCCTGCCCTTGCACAATTTCACGTACATGCTTGATGGCATGATTGTTTTGAGAAGAAACACTAGATTTCATTGGAGTTATGGTATCAATATGCTGATGTAACTTTATGTGCTTCTGTTTTCTTGAAAAAGAATAAATGTTTACATTATCAGATGAAATCTTCAATTTGCTGTAGATCATGATCTAAGCAGTTGTGTTTCTTCATATTCTGTTCATAATCTCCCAGGCTTAGAGGCAGCTTCTGTTGCACAGCTGTGCTGCAGAAATTGTGACGTTTAAATAATTGTATTAGATATGCAAAAGTGGTCTGAGACATTACAGTTTTGAACATAGTACAACTATGGTTCTCATGGCTGACAGTGATACTGGGTTTAGATGCAGCTGCAGCTGTGAATTTAAAAAAAAAGTCATTCATGTTATTTAGAAGCGTGCGTTGCCCAAGCTGTTCTATGCTGTGCTGCAAATAAGGTCTAACGTACGACACAGACACACTTCTCAGGACTTCTGGATGGAAACAATTTAAATATACGCTCATGAATTTTTGAGAAGTAGTTTTCTCATAATTAAGAGTGTGTGTATTTGGCTGCTCTGCAAGGATATAGTTTAATGGACATGTATATTATGTTGCATATAAGACGTAAAGTAGACTTACTATGTTGGAAGTAACTGAGAACAGAAAATGCAAAGTTTATGGTCATTTAAAAATTCAATCTTATGTCTTGTATGTGGTCTGGTAATTATAATTCAGATTATAAGAAATGTGCTGTAAGCAGTTGATTGCTCATGGTTATGGTGGGGTTTTTTTGTTTTTAGCCTTTTCAACAAACCAGCTGGAATGCCTCCTTATGCTGCTCAGGGGTTTCCATTTCTTCCTCCATACCCACCTCAAGAAACAAATAGAACAATGGCAGCCGTGCCAGTTGCTGAATCAGTTTCTTCAAGCTACACTACAGACAAACCTGCTGCTCCCTCTTATGGCTTGATTGCTGATCTGCCACTACCTGTTCCAACAGCAGAAGCAGTGCTTCAGGTCTGTGCGCTGAGTTTTGCTGCTTAAGCTATCAGACACTGGGTATAAGTTCCCTCAGGGGCATATCGGGCATTGCTGCAAAACTCAAGGGAACAGTCTGAGTGACTGCACTCCTTTGTTTTGCTGGTACTAGGAAAATTAAACTGTCATTCTGGCGTTGGTGAAAAGTTTTTTAGGACGAACTTGGAAGTTAGAGCAACAAGTTTGTCTTTCTGAGTTTCAGTGAAACTAGTGTTATGCTAAATATCTTCAAATAACATTTTTTGGAGCTGCAGTCCCCCATAGTGCAGCTGTGACTCTTTCTTCAGCCATAGAAAATGAGATCCTTTTCTTTATACGGGATTTCCTGCCTAGAATCTATCAGGTGAGAATGACGTGCAGTCTCAAGCCTTTATGTGTAGAGTATTTATTTCTCATTTTCATGCTTAATACAGCTTCTCTTCACAGATCATGTATGTGTGTACTCACAAACTCCCTCTCACTGATGCACTCTGGAAGGGCTTTTTTGAATGTCCTCCAAAACCTTTATATCTAAACGTTTAGTTTTTAATCAAATCTTGTCTTTAGAAACAAAACCTTTCTTAATCTTGGAAGACACTTTTCTGGCTGTGTAAAATTTAAAATTTCTACATTCTATGAAGACAAACTTTTTTTTCCTTGTGAAATTTTTTTTTCCTGAGGTATTACAGCTTTAAAAAACACATGAAAGAGATCAAAATGTCAGTCTCTTTCTCTGTTCTCCCTTCCCTGAGTCATACTCTTCCTGTGTGTTTCCTGGGTCGTCCAACTGTTGTCAAATGGAGGACATAGCAAGACAGCATTATTTCACTCCAAAATTGACTCATTTATGACATGCCACCCCAAACATCCCCAAGTATTTTGTTGCCATGGTTGAGTTGAGACATCTTCTGTTCGGAGACTAGTTCTACTGTTTCTTACCGCTTTTCCTACTTTTCTTGTTGCTGGAAAATACTCATCTCCAATTTTGGATTAGTCAGGTTAAATATCAAAAAATTGCTTTTCAAAAGTCTACTTAGCATTTCTAAACTTTTGTTTAGGTTGGGCAGAATGGATTTACTTACAAGATGCCTGATGTTCCTGATACCTTCCCAGAACTCTCAGAACTCAGGTAAATTTTCAGAAGGTAGCAGAACTTCAGTAATCATTAAAAGGCAATTACTGCTGGTCTGTATCTGATTTTTGTCAAAAGTCTGTATACATCACTGAAAGATTTTTGTAGAAATAATAAATAGGAGAACTACCACTTAGCACAATTGTAGAGTCAGAAAGTAAACCAGCCTTCTATTCAAATGTGCTGCTTGTTTAGGATTTTCTCAGCAGGAACAATACTTTAGGATTCAACAGCAGGAAAAAGAGCATTTATTTTTACTTTTCCTAACTGTCAGAGTTCTGCTGTCTTCTGGGGCCTTGCTAGGGACTTAATTTCTACTCATATAATAAGCATAACTTTTGAAGGAGGAAAGGCGACAGGTTAATGGACTTGAAACTGGTTCACAAATTACGTTCTCTTAAATTCGAAAGGACTGTAGCGCAGGGTAAACAATGGACTACTTTGTGAGCAGCTCAGCGTATGTAAGGGGGGTTGGGTTAGATAAATCCAGGTGGTAAATGTACCAGCTGTCCCAGTGCAAATCATTTCCACATCTAAATATGTACACATATTACACAAATATTTTCATGAAAAGCATATCTTGTCACAATTCAAAAAATTGTATTAGTTATTGTTCCTCGCAATCTGCTCAGATGTAATGAGACAGCCTTCTAGATCAGTTATCTGGGATTGAACAGATTACAAAATAGCTATTAATTCTGAGAGGGCTTTAGGAGATTGGTTTCTTTCTGATCTTACCTCTTTATGGTGTTGTCATAGTTTAGTGACTGAAAACTCTGTCCTTTCAAAAAGGAAAGGTCCTTTGTCAAGAAGGGGTTTTTTTGTTTCCCTTGACACCTTCTGAAGAGCCTGTTTGATTTAGCTAAATAAGCTTTAAGTTCTAGCAGCATCCTTATTATGTAGCAGAAAGTTAGTGCTTTTGGGGGAAGTATAATTTGTTTGGTTAAACAAAACAGTGTAGTCAAGTTTGATCCTTCCAAAAAGACTGGTTTAAAATTCCATGATTCTTCTGGTGGTAGTTGAGTTAGATCACAGATGGTATTGCCACTGTTGTGAGTAGCTCTATAGTGTGTAGGTGGCAAGGTTTTGGTAGATGGGGGGCTGCATGGGTGGCCTTTATGAAAAGCGGCCAGGGGCTACCCCCATGCCAGGCACAGCTGGCTTGGCAGCAGACCCACTACAGGACAGCTAAGTTGCTCAGTGCAGTGGGTGGTACCTCTATGAAAACACATTTTAAAAAGAGCAAATGCTGCAGAGGCAATGATGTTTGAGGGGAGGGGTGGAAAAGTTTGAGAATCCTGCCAACACCAAGGTCGGAGAAGAAGGGGGAGGAGGTGCTCCAAGTGCCAGAGCAGATACTCACCCGCAGCCCGTGGAAGTTTTTGAAAAGACCATGATAGAACAGGAGAGGACTGTGCTGGAGCAGATACCCACACTGCAATCCATGGAGGACCCCGCACTGGAGCAGGCAGATAGGCCCTGAAGGAAACTGCAGCCATGGAGAGCCCACGCTAGAGCAGGCTCTCCTGCTAGGAACTGCAGCCTGTGGAGAGGGACCCATGCTGCAGTGGGGGAAAAGAGTGAGGAGGAAGGAGCAGCAGAGATGAACTGTTACAGACTGACTGTAACATCTGCAATTCGCCCCCCTCCCCACGCTGCTTGGGGCAGGGGGAGGTAGAGGAGTTGGGAATGAAGCAGTGAAGTTGAGCCTGGGGAAAAAGGGGGTGAGGTGTTTTTAGTTTTTGTCTGTCTCGCCATCTAACTCCTACTATAATTGGCAATAAGTTAATTTTTCCTGAGTTGAGTGTATTTTGCCTGTGATTGTAATTGGTAAGTGATCTCCCTGTCTTTATTTCAACCCACAAGGTTTTCCCCTATATCCTGTTGAGGAAGGGGACAGAGAGTTGCTGAGGGGGAGTCTGGTAGCTGGCCAAGGTCAACCCACTACAGTAGCATAAAAACCTTTTATCAGAAGTAAAGCTTGAAACGAGAGGTGCTTTTTAACACACTGCTTTTTAAGCTTGCTGCTGCAGATAGTAGAGCCCACAATCCAGGAGAAGGGAAAAATAAGTGGTGGTCAAGTGTCGTGTATCTGTAAAGTCCCAATAAATGCCTCAAACTTTCGACTTTTGGCAGAAATGAGTAACTCTACACGTAATATTTGCCGTTAGCTTTAAATCTTCTTTCTTTCTGTTTGAATATAGTATATCGCAGCTGACCAATATGAACGAGCAAGAGGAGGTGTTACTGGAACGATTTGTGACTCTACCACAACTGAAGCAAGTCCTTACTGATAGAGATGAGTTAGTGAAAAGCATTGAAGAGCTGGCAAGTAAGATGTCAAAACATTAGCATTTGTTGCTGTGTTCTGCAAACTGAATCCTTTAAAAAAAAGTAGTAATAGTGACTTTGTTTTACAGAAAAAAACTTGTCGCTGGAGCCTAGCCTTGAGGCAAAAAGACAGACCGTGTTGGATAAAGTAAGTGAACAATGAAATCTTTTTCAGAAATATTAGTTGTAATATTCTGTGTTTTTCAGGGGGAAAACACTCTTTTTCTTCTTCCTTCCAGTATGAGCAACTCACACAGATGAAAGCAGCATTTGAAAAAAAGATGCAAAGACAGCATGAACTTAGTGAGGTATAATCTCTATATCATATTATCCTTTAAGAATACTTCAATGAAACTGAAGTATTTATTTGTATCTTTATCCATACAGAATATTCTTCTGGTTAAACTGATTTTATATGAAGTAGATTCACATCAAGTATGAAATAAAATGAGATGAAGTACCAAACAGTTTGAAAGCAAAACAGTGTTACGATTGCAGTACTGGTTTTTTGGGTTGGGGTGGTTTTTTAACACTGCACTAGAAGCAAAGTTGGAAGAGGGGAGTGTGATGAGCATTTAGAGCTGTTCTTAAGTACAGTCCTGGGTCAAACCAGTTTTAAGAATAGAATGATTTTTAAAGAAGGCTTGTTTAATTAATGGTAGCCATTTAACATAATGAGCTTGTAAAACGAGATGAAAATGATTAAAATTACTGCTTTAGAAACTTAAATTGTGTGATTCACTGGGTATGCTTCCTTTGGGCAATGTTATATATGCTGTCAAACTGCACATTCTTAAGCACAAATAGGGTAAAGTCATTACTTCAGAAAGCAATTTGGGTAAGGAGAGTAATTTCTTGGTATATTTACCAGGACATGCATTAGAAGATGTAACTTCTCGTAAACCAGTTTCTGCACTGAAACCTTCATTATTTGCAAGACTTGTCACCAGAGAATACAACAGTCCATTAAAGTAGCACGCATAGTACATGAATTTCAAAATGCCCAAAAAGTAGCAAAATACGAAATAACAAGCAAAAAGTTATGTGACAGCAAACTGATATTTTTTCATAGGTGATCTAAATGAATTAAATGTTCCCTCGCTTGAAAATCAGAATAGTCTCAACTCCTAATGCTTCCTTTGTGTGTGATGTATGTTGGCTTTAAAGTGGGGGGAGGTAGTTGGCATTGAGAAACTCTCTATTTCTGTAAGAAACCACTTAAGAACAGGACATAATACCCCACAGCTATATTACCTTTTCTTTTTTCTAAGTTAGATTTGCTGATTCAATTTAATGATGGTTAGGAGGCTGAGAGTTGGGGAGTTGCAGCTGGATTTCTGTGCTGTTTTTTCCACATACGCTGTGTCTTCATGTATTGATGTTCACTGCGCACTACCTGGTATCTCCTTTTCTCTCTCCTTTGGAGTTCCAGACAAGTCTTTTTACTTGTACTGTGGGAGAATTTTAGTCATCTTTTATTAGAGCAAACTCTCCTTATTCTGCACAAAATTAATTTAACAGCAAATTTCTGATTACATTACAGTTTTACAGTACATGAGTAAAATATTTTTCATGGGGTAGATGAAGGGTAGTCCAAGCATCTAAAAATCTATAAATATCTTAATTTTGCAGTTCTGGCTCTGTACAGACCTCTACTGAAGATGTGAATCATGTTCTGATTAACTGCCCAAACATATTAGAGGAAAAATACTGAAATTATATACAATAAACAGAAATAAGTTTTGAGGTTTATAAGAACAGAAGAATGAGTATACTGGTTTAGATTAGCAGCCCGTCTGCTTATTGAGTAGATGGTTTTTCCTTTCCTGTCTTCCTCTCCACAGTCATTTCAACAGTATTTAAAAGCTGAACAGTAAGTGCTTTTTTACCTTTTTATACTTCTCAGGCTCACTATCTGAGTTTCAAAAGTAGATCTGATCTATTGAAGACATTTGAAAACTAGTTCTTCTCAGAAATCACGCACTCAAAAACCTGTCAGATTTCCATATTGGATGCTTTCTGTAGTGTAGAGTAAAGGTTGAAAAACTTTATACATTTGTGAGAATGATTGTGAATCAAGACCTAAGCTAGCAACACTTTTCAGACATTGAATCCTTTCTAGTTTAACAAGCTATGCTGTGTCTTGGAGATGAAGCTTCATCTGGTCACTTAGGCTTTTGTGTAATAGTAATGCTTTATTCACATATTCCACATTTCTGTAGTCATTTATCCATCTTGGAAATGTAGGTTTCGATGGGCAGTCTAATATTACATAGGAGTTTTTATTTTCTTAGAGTTGCAGTCCAAGTGCTTTGCAAGCCAGGCTTAAAGTAGCTGCTCATGAAGCTGAAGAGGAATCTGACACTATTGCAGAAGACTTCTTGGAAGGCAAAACAGAAATAGATGACTTTCTTAGTAGTTTCATGGAAAAGAGAACGGTAAGTAAGGTAAAAAACATTCTAATCTGAGAGATAATACAACAGGTAGTGAATGAATTTAGAGACTTCGAGTTTGAGCAGTCCTGTGATACAGAACAATGCGTTAGTAAGCTCCAACAGAAGAAAAATATATCCCTGAGTGGCTTCAGTCTATTTAGAATATAATCTGCATTCTGAAGGCACTTATTTTTAAGGCAAGTGTGCAATAGCCTCCTGCATTAGACCCGAGTCATGTGTTGTTGCAGATATTTTTGTGCTGCTTCTATATCCTGTATAGATACAGGGAGAGCCACATGGGCAATTTTAAATTTGGTAAGTCCGCATAGAATGACATGTTATATTAGGCAACCTTAATGTTTAATTTATTAAACTTCCTAAACTAATTATTCTGTTGATGGCTATTACTGAATAACTAACTGAGGTTCAAAAACCATCGTTCTTGCTCATGCTGTGACAAAAGCAACTTACCAGGTAGTGTGCTGTTCTTAAAAGATGCCTAATAAAGGCGTTTCATAACATAGGAAACAATTCTCTTCTCTTGTAAGCAATTGTGGATGGAATAATGTTATCAATACAGACGGCTGTGCAGCCTGAAGCTTGAAAGGGAGGTGGTTCACAGGGTTTTCCTTTTTTAAAGAGTCTGCAAAGTATCTAAAACATTAACGAAAAAGCATAGTATGCATTATAAAAAATTCCCTTCAGAGTTCACTCTTCCTATGTCTTGTTTTGTAGCTCTGCCACTGTAGACGAGCCAAAGAGGAAAAACTTCAACAGGCAATAGCAATGCACAGCCAATTTCATGCTCCGCTATAGGTAAACTGCTGTTTTAATGTTTGTGGTGAGCTTTTTTTTTTTTTCCTATTTACCTCATCACACACTTACAAATTGCTAACTGCAAATGGATTTGTTACAATGCTTACTGTTCCAATAATGCTTTCTGTGGAAATCAAGTATGTACTGCATCTGTTGTTAGTTATATTTAAAACATAACTTCTGGAAGAGTTAAAATATCTAATTATGAAATTTGTCTTTACAGACTTCCTGCAAACTACACCTGCCAAGAGAAAGAGTGAAAAACCCAATAAAGCACACTTTTTAATAACTATTATTTGCAAATAAGCATTTCATCTTATATGGTTGTATTTATAGAAGAGATTGTATACAGAGTTGGGATGGTTTTTGTACAAACTAGAATGTCTCTTTATATTCTCATTGTAGTCAAGAATCCTTCTATTGCAATCTTTGCACTAATTTCCTGTATTTATTGTTGATAGTTCTTATTATATTTAAGTTCCTGCTGCTATACTCCATTCTTCAGAGATTAAATACCTAAACATGTAATTTTGACTAGCTTTTTACATTTTTATAAAAACATAATTCATATATTTTGTATTTTGAACTTTAAACATAGATTTGGCTTGATCTGTGGAAGAGTTTGAGATAAGTGGTGATAGGACTTCGGAAACTGAAGAAGTTCATAATTTGAGATTGTCAGTGGATTCACAAGCTGTCTTTTCTTGAAGCCAAAATGTTTAAGAAAAGTTTTTTACTTTTAAGTAATAATACAAAACTAAGTATAGCCTGTATTGTGTTCTGGGTAAGTATATTTGGATTAAACAAAGGGTGTGTTGGAACAAATTATATTGGAATCAAAATAGAAGAAGTGATCTCTGTGTAGAGTTGGTATGTTACTCAGCAGCACTGATGCACTGGATTTCAGGAGTGGCTTGATACCTACCACTGTAATTAAACACAATTTTCATCTAACAGTTTCATTTTCATACTTGTTTTTACTTAAAGGAAAAATAATCAGGTCACCTCCCAGTTTCTGTTTTATGCAATATGAATACGTTCATCATGTGAGGACCTCAAAAGCACTTCACAAAAACTAGTTCTGAAGTTCTTTGTGAAGTAGCAGTTATTTTTTTCCTAATTTTAAGGAACAAAGAACTAATTTGGCTGGAGTTGGATAGTGCGTTATGTTAAGGCCAGTGATAGGATTTGGAAGTGAGACTCAATTCTGCCCTTTAATCTCTGAATCTTGCCTCTGGTGAGCTGACTTTTTTTAGGATAGGGGTATATCTGATGAGAATGGATAGGACCAAGTGCAGTATTCTACAGGACTAAAATACAACCCCTGAATACATGCATGTATGTTCTCTCTTGCTTTTGCAAAAAGATGCATTCTTTTTCTTAACCTTGTCAGGGCATTAGGTTTTCATGGAGACAGTCAAATTCCAGAAGAACAGAAGAAATTGTGCACTTCTGAGAAAAAAATAAGGTACATTACTTAATCAGTGCTTTATCAGGAATCCTGCTTCTTTCTTGTCAGGAAGCAGTCTAGAGAGAAACCTCTTAGCCAAGACACTGCCTCTGTGTTACCTAGATAGGGTCACAGAACATCACAGATTCAAGTCTCGAAATAAAGCACGTCAGTCCAAGCGAGTACTTTTCTGTATTGCTAATCTTCAGTCAGTCCTAAACTCTATGCTCTTCTAGCAAAATGCAGTAAGGTATTTCTTCTAAATTGCAGAAAAGTGAGTACATTTGGAGTTACGAAATCATGTAAGTGTAGGAAGTCTGTTCTACAGGCTAGTGAATCTTCACATGGGGCTTTAGTCTCAGCTCTGTCATACTTTACAGTCCTGTGGTGGTCCGTCTTGAGCTACTGCCTTTCAGGGTGAGAAAACTATTGACCCTGGTAATCGATGGGATTTTTCTTTGTAAAGCTGGTCTGAATTCTGAGATTAGATGTCCCAAGAAAACAGAACTATGGTCCAAATCAAAGAAGATACTTAGGTGCCTGAAAGAATAAACATGTTGTAAGTGCCATGGTTAAGCAATAATTTTAGAATATCTTCTTCCAGATAACATTTCTACTGACTGTGCATAATACTGCCTGTATATTGACATAGCACTTCTGCTAATGTGCTAACTAAAGCCCTAATTAAAAATGAGATTGCGTAGGTTTCCAAATGGTTCTGGACTTGGGTCTCTGAGTAGTGTGATTTCTGCAGCTCTGGAGAAGAGTTACATTTAAGTCATCGGTGTTACCTTCTTGGCAAACTTCATGTATTCTTGTGCTGAGTGTACAAGTCGTTTTGGATCTTTTTCTGAGTATCTAGCTAGCAGTCTTAAAGACTAGACACACAATTCTGTACAGGGCTGTTTTTTTGTTGTTTCTTCCTTGTAAGCAGAGAAAGGAACAGATGACCAAACATCTGGTGCTTTTCCTGAGTTGGGCTAGTATCTTCATTGTATGTTTTATAATGGCATGGAATGACAGACTTCTGTCCTCACCTGCCTCCTCCTCTTGAATGTTATGTGGTATATTATGGTGCTCTACTGTGACCGAACTCACTAGCCAGGTCATCTTCAGGGGACTTGCTTCCCAAACTAGTACAATTCAGCTTTTCCTCTTACGTTACTTTTTAGAGCAAATTTACAAATTCAGGACTTTTCCGTGGAGTCCTTCTGACGGTAGTGGAGGAGAGTCTAGAAGAAAATGTCACTGTTCAGTGCAAGTTCTTAGTACAGTGTTTCTTGTTCAGGGATATGAAAGTTTAAGGTCTTCTCTTTTCTCCCTTTCTGTTCTCTCATATCATTGTTCGTATTCTTAGGATTTTTTTCCCCTATTTTTTTTTAGCCCCTTCTGCAGTCACAAACCAATCCTATAGAAAAGAAGCACAGAAGTCTCTGTATCCGTCAAGGGTGTACTGGGTTAGCTACAAGTATTCAGTCGCATGCAGGAATGGCCAGCCTGCTTCTGGCCTTTAAGGGACAAGCCAGCCTGCTGCTGGTTTGGGTTGGGGTTTTTTTTCTTTTCTTTTAGTCCTACACTGGTTGTGCCAATGGGAACATTTTTCCTTATAGGTAATCTCACTTTTACCAGAAGACTTCGTAGAACACTGATAACACTGTCACAGTTAGGGTTTTTTGGCTTCTAGCACGCTAGTACTTCACTGTTAAGTGCGTTCCTTACCTTATTTTGCCAAAAGTGGTGTGTAGGTGTAAACCCAGCTTTAAACAATTCTCTGTGAAGTGTAGGAGAATGGCAGCTGCTATTAGATGTGTATTTTAAAGTCTTTCAAAATGTGTCAAGTGAACTCTTAAGCAATCTGGAATAATAGGCTACGTACACTGACTTGTTTCTGGAGAGCCTTGCGCTACATCGTGCTCATGCTGAGGTGTTCTGCCAAGTGAAAAAGTGAAATAAATAAGCAAGAAATACAAAAGTAAGGAGGTGGCTTGTCTCTGGTGCTGCAGTAGTTTGGGGTGGGGGTGAGAGTACACCCTGTATTGTAACTGCTAATTGAGTCTGGGTTTGCCTAATTTTAATATCTAATCTTGCTGCTAAATGTTTTCTGTAGTTGAGTTTAGGTCTCTTCTCCCTAAGTCAAGTGACTACTTAAATCCAGAACTGAACTCTACATATAGCAATTGTAACTGATGCTGTTGCAGGCCAGAGACATTTTTAAATATAAGTCTGAAATCAAGTAGTTTTCATTTTAGGGTGATCTTGTACACAGCTGGTGTTAATGGTACATTCTGCTGGGGCTTATAGAAGAAAGTTTTCCTAGACTTTACAGCGTATTTGACATGCTAACCTTTCTGAAAGACAGGGATTATCAGGTACACGCAGCTATGCTAGTCGCCGCTACAAGCACGAGACTATAATAAAGTTAGTTCTAAGCAGTATCTAATGATCTACTATAGTTCTGTTGTCTGCTCTGTACGTACTTCTGCAGCTTTGCCACTTTGGACCTTGACCAAATGTGGAAGTTAGAAATCTTTTCATCTTGTTTCTGTCCAAGTTCTTACTACTCCCTTCAAAGACTAGGATAAATCTTTCTAAAAGAGAGATTTAAGAGACCTTCAGGTAAAACTAAATTAAAACTCTGACAACAAAGTTAAGTCAGTTATCACAGCCTTATTGTCTACATTATTCTGAACAGTAAATACTGTAATATGTTAAACTTACAAATAAAGGCTTTGGGATTTTTAATATATCTTGTAATTGTCTAACTTGTGGATAGAGTTGAGCATTGCAGGACTTTTTGGGTGGATACAGAATTGTGTTGGAAATGGATGCAGTAAGCTACTCAAGGACAAACTTTTCATCTTTGTGTGTAGTGATTTGAGCTTTTCCTGTTTAACCCTTTCAACAGCAGTAGTTCTTGGAGCCACCTTCACTAAAATGGGCTTTGAAAACCCATATTGCATCTCTGGCTAGTGCTTTTGTGTATACCTTGTTTGGGTCAGATACCTGTAGAGATCAAATTTTTGTATGTAGTAATAAGCTACAAAGAAAGCTTGTATATCAATAATAAGGGAATACCTTACCATAAAGAACTGTGTTCTTTAGTGTTCAGAAACAGAATAAATTAATTTGAATAACCTTGGCAACCAGCAGACTTAAAAATGAGTTCTTGCCTGAATTTAGTCACAATGATTCTGTGGACCTATGAGGTTTCATTAGCTTCTTTCCAGAATGTTTTCTATTAAAAGACTGCTAAGTTTTACTTTAAGATTTAACATCATTTGATTTGCTGGCTCCAGGTGCTTTACTGGAAATTTAAATAAGTAAAGGTGAATATTTATTTTACTTCTCATCACCCCACTCTCTGGCAGTGTTTCTGGCCTCTCTGAATTTGGGGTTCGCTGTACACGTGGCCCTAGATGTTTGGCAGATCTTTCACTAGTCTTAGTACTGTGATAAGTTGACCTACTTTCAGCTTACCCCACGACATATTCCTCCCTTTCCAAATGAATTGTCAGTGACTTGTCCTTGGAGGAGTTTTCAGTCACTGTGATGTTTACCTGTCTCTGCACTACAGCGTGTAAGGGTGACCAGCCAACCTTAAAGCTACACTCAACCTTCAGCCTACGCGCAGCAGCAGCCCGTTGCCTCGACTGATGTTTGCCCTGATCTGCGCACAGAGTCCTCAAGTTTGTCACAGTGTCCACGTAAAAGCATCAAGTTAGCTGGTCAACAGTGACGAAACGCTTATCTTCACTGCAAAGGCTACCTCCTTGTCGCTGGGTTTTAATTGTTGTTAGTTTGTGTCATCAGACAAAAATCTTTCATGCGATGTAAACTGGTGCTCTGGGTTGCCCCTGTCTTCAGACAATGTTCCCTCCCTTACTGCTAATTTTACAAAGAGCTTTCCTTTCCTCGCTTTACTTACTTTTTTTCTTTTTCTCTCCTTACTTTTAATGATATCCTTTGGCCTGAGTTGTGCTCTCCAACTTTTTAATTTTATTTCTTGGCTTTTCAGAATCCATTACCAGTTTACCACCTTTGTCTATGTCTTGTATAGAGCTACCAATAAAAGCAGCTAGTGAATACGTTTTCTGTTCTTTTGTAGGGAAAACTTCAGCTGTTTGATCTCATTGCCTTCAATGTCCTTTAGATGCACATTTTCATACTAAAGAACAGTCTGAACCGAGTGAGGCTAAAATTACACCACACAAATCTATAATGGCCTTCTAATCCTTTCCAGCAGTTTAGTTACATTCATGTGTGTCCTGTTTCAAATTACGCTGGGCTTGTGCCAAATTTGCAAGAATTTGCAGCTGAGGGAAGATCCCTACAAGGCTACAAGAAATCAATGTAGTTCATAGTGTGGTTTTCTCATCCTTTTTGTTTCATATTCTCTTAAAAAAAAAACAAAACACAAACGCCAGGGGTGTAACACAGTCCCAATTAACGCAATTGACAGGAGCCTCAGTTTTCTTAGTTATCGGTTGTAGATTCCTCCACAGCTTAAACTACTGGATTCAAGTATCGAAGTACAGAAGACAGAAAAATCCCTTGATCTCAGTGACAAAAGTGACTCTTGAGTAAATGAAGAACTATATTACAAAAATTGGGAAAGCAAACCTTTGTTTCATTCACTGGTGTGAAATAACGTAACACTAAATGACCTAAGTGTTTATTTGAAAGTGCTTCTCAGCAGGCTAATGCCACAAATACATACATTACAATGAAAACAGTAGGAGCTAATGCAAAATTCTAAGGATGGAAAGACACATCACAGAGGGCTGCTAAGTAAAGGCTTAATATAAAATGTTAGTATGTTAATATTTTCGTTGTAAAGCTCGTTACAAGGAGTTGCATAAGTGACATGAAGACAGTGCTTTGAATTTGCATATATTGCTGTTCTGCATTTATTTCTAGACACAATACCATCATAGACAATTTTACATTTTAAAGATGTGCAATAATAGTGCCCATTTTCAGGCTCCTTTTTAGGCAGAATATTTGTGTGTTTTGTTTTCATTGCTGACTTTGCAGCATGTTTCTTTAGTTGGAGAAAACCCATTCAAAATCTCCTTTAAGACCATAAATTTTACAGGCTATGTTCAAAGTATGAAACGTTTTTAAAAGTGCAATTAAAATCAGGGCTTTCATTTATTAAAAATGCACAAAGATTAAAAAACAGAAGGCTAGATTCTCAACAGAGTATAAATTATAGCTGTATTTATTTCAGTTGAGCTGCAGTGATTTATCAAATTGAGGATCTGGCCTTTCCAGTATAACATTAAGATAAATCTGGCTGTTAGGAATTGAGTTATTTGTTCAAAGACAGCAGCTTTCTTAAGAGGATATTAATAACACTGAAGTTTACCTACTCATTTTTAATAATCTAAGTTCACAGAACAGAATGACAAGCCATTCCATAAAAGCAGACTGAATAATAAAATCTAAAGCTTCTAAATTGAGGTATATTTATATAACAATTCTGCCTGTAAGTCTGTATTTGAAGGAGTAGTATGAAATGCAAAGTAAACATATTACTACTACTTTGCTTTATTGGAGTTCAATACCATATTGTCTCCAGGCAGGTAAGAGCAGCTATAGGAATTGTATTTTCAACTGCTTGAATTAACAAAAAAAAAACCCCAAAAACCCAAAAAACTTGGAAGAATTGCATCCTGATGTGGAAGCCTTTTTAGTGAGTTTCAAAACATCCCAAATTTAAAACATTTTTTCGGTGGTTTACTTCCGTACCTATGATTATGAAAGCTATTACTCCAACTCCTAAAAACTATGAAAATTTTTAAACCAAATGAGATCAAACTTTCTGTTGTGGTGAATCAGTCTTTGTCTTAAGTTAGCATTGCCATGCTCTGTTCAGGTTGGCAAATACTAAAAGGGAAATTATGTGTGAGGATAAAAAAACCCCTTGGTTGTGGTTATTTTATTTTGAACAATAAAATTTGGAAGAAATATTCTTTATAACTGTTCCTTTATGGGCATAACCTTCCTTTAATTTTGAGTTTGGAATGATGCTTTCATAAGTGGTTTTTATAAGTGATTTTGGATTCCCTGTTCCCTCTGCTGTATATGTACATCACTCCCACTCAAATAAAACATTTTCAAGTAGGAATCAAAATAGGCTGGAGAATTTGGGGTTTTATTACGTTTAAAATGTTACCTTTATATCTTACGCAGGCAGTTAGGAAGGTGGGTAAGGTATAAACAATCAAACTTGAGAACAAGAGGCTAGAGTATACTGCCTAATGTACCTTTCATTATAAAGGGATGCTTTACCATGAAGGCTGTGTAAGTATTCCTATATTCCTTGAAGTTTCGCTCCCAGAAGCTACTGAACTTTCAACACTGGTTGAGAGTTGAGTACAAATGGGATGCGTTCACGTGCAGCAGCAGCTGCTTACTAAAGGTTATTTTTGCAGGATCAAAGCTTCATTTGTCCATTTGTTAGTTTTGCTTTGCTGTAAAGGGTTCTAGTAGGAGAATATGCAAAATAATTGTTGGAATTCAAAATTAACACTTCCCATGAAAAAAAGTGAATAATATAGACAGTATATCTGAAAGCAAAAGAGCTTTACAAAAATAAGTTTTGACTGATTCACCAGCAAGGCTAACACTACTGAATCTTCAACCTTGTCCCTATGTGTAAGACAGTACTTTGGAATTTCACGTCTTTGGAGAAGAACTATTATTTTGTACAATAAATAAGTATGGAAATGTACAATGTAAGGAATAAATATGTACAGCATTGATAAATACCACATTGGCTTAACTAAATATAACAGCAGATAATACCTTTCTTGAGCGTTATGTCTTAAAACTAATAATGGCTTGTTCTGCTTAGATCCTTACCTACACAATTGCACAGTTCTCTTTCTTTGGGTTATTTCTTTAGGCCACAAACTACTCCCATTCCTCATCTGATGAAAAGCTGTCATGCCAGGCTCCGAAAGACTCAACTGCATCTGGATCCGTGCTGTTGTGAAGGTATTTCAGACTGTCAGAAATACAGCCTCATCTGAATCCTTGCCGCTGTCTTCACTAGGCAAGCAGCCGCCCCCACTTGAGGACCTACAGCTTAAGTCCTCCACACCCGATTCCTGATCACTGTTAGCTGAGAGGTCGGGATCGGAGCTTTTCAGGTTGTCCTGTGTCAAAATCAGGGCTGAATCTTCTTCATCCCCTTGTGAGGGGCTGCGGGATGGGAATGATTTCAGATCGTTGCTATACTCCTGGGGAGTGTTAGCTAAGCTGTTGGAAGTTGAAAGCCCTGACTGTTTGCTTCGGTCTTGTTGCCTGCTCTTGAATTTATTACCATTTAGTTGTGATTTCTGAAGATTCGCCAGTCTCTGAAATAAAGGAAACAGTATATATTACATAGACACATTTAGGGCCCAGTAATCCTCTTATGTGTCTTTGCCTATTTTTAAAAAAAATAAAGAAACTAAGTTCAGAGCCCAGCCCAGTTGGCACCCTTTAAAACTGCCTATGTGCATTTATGGAGTATGAGAAGTGCAGTTTATCACAAACCGATGCTGAACTACAGCATCCTTCTGAGTTACGGAAGGATATAAAACCTCTTTCAGGAGTAGTACTTGTGCACCAACACAGGTGAGATTTTATCCCAAAAGAAAAAAAGTCCACTGTTGTGTCCTAAATGCTAAACATTCACAGTAGTTTATGTGAGAACGAAGATGATGGCTGAACATCCTCACGCCAGAAAAGGATTTGGCAGGTAGGGGACTCCGCAGCATACGGAGTTGGGTTTCATTTACCATCAGTGAAGTCTGGGGCATCGCCATCAAGTGCTTATTACCTCTCCTAAGACCTCCAGCTCTTCTTCCAGCTGCTGAGTTTCTTCCTTCACTGCCATCAGATAATCAGTGACTGACTGTCGAGGATGCAGCCCCTTTTCAAAGCGGTTGTACATACCACTCCAGAACCTGGAATTGACGGGAAGGTCAGCAATTTTCTCATTTGATAATGTCGCCTCAGAAAACTTAAATACACGCTTTTTTTTTTTCCAGACACGTTGTCTGAAATGATCCATCCATCATTCGTCATTAGAGTGCATACACCTAAGTTCATTGACTATTTGATAAGATTTATGGTTCATTTGCGTTGGCTCTGTCCTGAAGATGCAACTCTGTGGACATCCACAGCTTGAACCAATCCTGATACACAACAGAATGTACCTTTGACTTAGATCACGTGGCTGAGGGTGGTTCACTGAACGCAAACTTTTGTGGTATTGTTTTCTTGTTCTACACTATGGGCTTTAGAGCAACGGTACCTATAAAACAGCCAAGGTTAAAGACAGGTTTTCCTAATCCGACTTCTCAACTCTTGTTTAACTTCCCATGAAGTCAGCTTTGAAATTCTGTGTCCTTGTTTTTGTCAGGGCTTGAGTGGGAGGGCAGGGTGTGAGGTGCAGCTAGTTAACAGGGGTTTTTTTCCCCTGTAAAGAAGAGTTAAAAATCAGGAGTGAAAACCAGTATGGCGTCCTATTCTCTTAAAATTTGAACTGACATTTTAGATCGGCCTATGGAAATTGCACGGAGCATGTGTGTTGGCAAGTTCTCTTCCTGTTCTATGGATTTAGTTGACGAACCTTTAGTTGAACAGCTGAGTTGATTTTTCATTTTCAGGAGGAAAGGACTCAGAACTGTAATTCCGTAGCTTATTCTAGCACTCCTCCTGCCCTTCTGTGGCCGCAGCCAGACTCTGCGTATGTCACTAGTTCATCAGACAGGTTAAGTAGCCAAGAGACCTGCCCTCAGCTGCAGCTCTCCAGCCAAGCAGCTGACAGATCTTTTCGGGAGCGCATGCGTGCTCCTTGGTGGTTTATTATTCCTGCCCCAGTAATATACTGTTTAAGTCACATTCCCCCTTAAGTTTATCATCTGATAGCTCATGCTTGGAAATCTTTATGCACCCAAGTAATTCCATTAAAATCAAAATAAGGATTACTTATCTGATGGAGGATCTGCGGTATCAGTACTTCTTTTATAAATCCCACTATCCGAAAGAATACGATTAATGACTATTTTTAAATTGTTTTAAAGTGGATGTGACCTGGACTAGTAGACGTGAAATAATTCAATTTCTGTCACTTAGAATATTTATTAACTTTTTAACAGGTGCTTTTACTTGCAACTGGAAAACAAGCTGATCAGTTTTACTTTAATCGCAGTTTTCATGAATTTCTATTCAAGTTCTCCTTAAGTTTGTTAAGATTAATGGCACAATCAGAATGTCAATAGTAACATTTCTAAAATCATTATATTTTGTTACATTTTTAAAAAAACTTAAATATCAAGTAAAACTTACTGTGTATACTTTGAGGTATAACAACAATATGGAGAAAGTCTGCTTTTTGTTTTACTAAACACTTGTTTTAGCAATGAAACCGTATGATTTCTTGAAATATTGCTTTTTAATTTTGACACCACTTGATCCAAATAAACATGACAAAATCTTGGAATGGAAGAAGTTGAAGCAACTTTAAATTTAGAAACCACAGACAAGAACAGAACTGAAAGCGACATTTCTCAGTGGAAGAAGTGAGTAACCATGAAATTAGGACACACAACTATCAATATAGCTTTAATCTTAAGCTTCTTTTCAGACTAATACTCTGTTGTGGAATGGTGCAGAGGTGTTGGCTGACTATGAGCACACAAGGAACAAATACATTGCATCCAAGACTGAATTTACTCTCTGTAAGCTGTCTTATGGAACGAGAAATACTTAAATACAAAGTCACTCTGTTCTTTACTGACACATCCTACACATCTCAGTAGCAAGTGATACTACCTACTTGTACAAGAAGTTGCATGGAGCCATCTGTGGGTGCAGGGTCCCTTGGGTTTGACTGTGGTCTGACCTGTACAAAGGATTCAGGTAATCGGCACGATTTTTCCACAGGTGATCCCACAATGAATATGTTCGTTCTTGGATTCTGAAAAAAATATATTAAAAAAAAATATATTAAAATCTCTACTACAATTCTGGTATAGCTAAAGCTTAGATGCGACATTCTAGTGCTCCATACTACTCGTTTACAAGCAGCTTTATACTTCCCTAACAGAAGTAGACTTAAGTTATAAATACAGAAAAACAGAGACCCGTATTTCTTTGTTGGTCACTAAAGGCAAAATCCAACCCATTTCCCATAAAGCTGAAGAGAGAAGGTGGAGAGACGGGTTCCTTTGCGAGACGGAGAGGATGACTTCCATAAAATTACCTTTCAGACCCATCTCTACACCAAAGGGATCTGCACATTTAAAAGCAGTCCTACACCACTGAGCTGCAATTTCTCATGCCGTTAGGTCTTGGGATATGATGACCCGAGAAGGTTTTGATTTTAAATGGACTGTGGCATGGAGGCTGCTCTGGGTTTGAGCAGTGAAAGGGACCAAACGGCAGCAGCAAGCAGTAACTCCCACCTTCCTCTCGTTACTGCTGCTGACATGATCAGGAAGCGATGAGAGAAGTGGTGGGTACCATGATGCACCTGAGGAGCCAGGGCCCCAGGGAGCAGATACGAACATCAGCACTGCCAGGAATGACATTATTGTCTCTGTTTGGGCCTGGGGGCAGGTAGATTAATTCATAATTGCTTTGGGGCCCGACAGCAGAAGGACAGTTTGCTGTCTCGGTCCTAGGGAGGGCTAGCAGACAAAAAGGCTGTTCATAAGAAAGTATCTGAGAGATCAGGACTGACGTGTCCTGACGTGAGATCCAAAGACATTAAAACACAGGAGAGCAGTGACTCTTAAACTGAGAACTTAGCTAGAGTTAGTATCATCTTCTATTAGAGCTACAGTGACCGCTTGCCTTGTATGTTGTTAATGCTGCAATAAAGGTAGGGCCACATGGCTGAAAGGCTAATGCTCTTGTCAGTATTCGCTAATCCCTGTCACGCACACCATGGATTATGCTCCCAGCAGAGCCACGTTGCAGAGGATCAGCTTTTTTCGGTATTAATCGCTGTTGCCAGAAGATGACAGCCAAGAAGCCTACGCTGCGCCCCACGCCTTACAAGAGCACATACATGTAGACTGGCAAATGTCTGACTTCTCAATACACCACCACCCACAAACCCCACACGTGAATATGCTGCTAAGGAAAAGACTTTCATACTTCAGCTCTCGTCTCTCCTTCTGGCTGTTACACAGGAAATTCCCGAACTGGCAAGAATAGATATGATGCTGTATGTGGATGAGGAATCTCTCATTGAATTCAAAGGCACAAGGAAACTGTTCCATTAATTGCCAAACACACTCAATGAACTGGTCAATAACAGGGGATATCTCCTTCGGATCTCCATCTAAATTGCCATACCTGAAACAAGATACATTCCATTATAACCTGAAATCCTCTAGGAAAACTGAATTAATGCTAATGAAAACAAACCCCTCACTTTTAGTGTGCATGCAAGTTACATCACAGGCATTCATTTCTAAAATCTCAATTACCAGTATATTTTTTTACTTGCAAAAATGATGCAAGATTCATGGAGCAGAATGAAGGCAGAATTTATCCAATATAAACAAAAAATAAACCGTTTACAGGTGTCTTGTTGCCTTACAGCTACTAACAGCTGGCTGCTGCAGAGCCATGCTTTAATGCTATTAATATTAAGTTATACCACAGTAACATAAGTCATCATAAGAATGACTGCAATGACTTAATGACAAAAATGTGTCTTAGACAGTCGCTTAGTGGCAGACCATTCCCAAAACCAGAAAACTGAGCAGGAGAGTAGAATAACCTTGGCCGAAAACAGTTTAAATCTGCCCTCTCTTGGAGAAATTTTTAGAAAGTGGGCAATGTTTACATGCTACTGTAACTGTCAAGTGAACATCAGACTTTCTGTCTACAAAAATGTCTCTTGGAACCACTTGCAATGAAGAAAAGGAGCCTGAAAATATAAAATACATAGAAGTAAAAAATACTTTATAAGTCTACATAATGGGAAAAAGCATTTTCAATCAATTATTCTGCTTGTCTAGTGTGTGTGTGTATATATAGGTGCATATATATGTATGTGCATATATAGATATATATGCCAACAGAGTGGAATTCCATAAACACCTAAAACTGAACCTTCTAATTCTACTATTATTATGCATGAAAGAAAATATAGCAATATTGTACTGCAAACCAAAGCTATCAGTGGTGATTACATTTCATAATATCTTTCACCACTGATAATAATGGATATCTGACAGTATCAAATGTAGTAATTCCTGCTGGAATTTCACAGGTGGTGTGGAGCTGCACAGATTTCCTGAAAGTTTTGTTGTCTTTTTGAAACTAGAACAAATTTATATTCAAATCAAGCAATATAATTAAACTCCAATATAAAAATTGCATTTTCTATTTGTGCAGAAACTAAAAGGAAATACAAGAAAGAAAGAAAACGTGGATATTTATCCATGTTTAAATATATAAAGTCTTCAAACATTTTCGTCATGTTATAGCCTTTACGTAACAGATGCACGAAATAGCTTGTCCAAATAGGTGACTTTCTGCTTCACTTTACCTGACGTTTCAGAACAAATCCTACTGTTTTTGTTAGAACAGAGTGTAATAGGAAGAGTTTATTTTAGGTAACAGATAACTCGCAGACATGCCTAAGATTAAGTACTGTCCTGGAAGACGCAGACTTTGCTGAGCAGGGACTAAGACGGGCAGTCTGGGCGCTACTCAAAGATCTGCTGGGAGTCCAAAGGGATGTTGCAAGCCACGTACATACTACTGTTCTCTCGCATGGGTCTCTCAATGCTTGTAGCAACTGCAAGACCAGCACTCGGGATTCCCAACAGCAGTCTTGGAGTGCATGTACAAGAAAAGACTGATAGGAAAATGTTTCACTTTGATTTTTCCAGGCGGCTAAATATAGTAAGAGAAAAGGGTATGGCGGTTTCCGGAGGGCGTTCTGTTGCTATGCTTTGTAAGGCAACAAGGAAGTAAAATTGGAACGGCAGCGGATACTGACTGCATAAAAATACATATAGAAAAACCATAGCACCACCTTACCTGTGGTTAAATTTGTGACCAAAGGAAACCCAGTCTTTTTCAATTAACACCTAAAATGAGAATATTGCATTCAGTGTTGTGGAGCACAGCTGACGCAGGTTGAAGCATGCAGAAGAGTGGTGTGAACAAGCAGTACTGGAATCACAGTTAATTTTTAGAATGAGCAGAAAAGTGACAAGCAAGAATGATGTAAGCAAGCAGTATTAGAGTCCCAGATAATTTTTAGAGTAAGCAGAAAAATAATGAGCGATGAGCACTGCTGCCAGCTCAAGAGAAAGTAGCACTTTTCATGGATGCAGATAGGATGCCAGTATTTCAGCACAACTTCAATTAGCTTGATTCATCATTTTCTAAAGTAGAACCTAAAAACATCTCAAACATCTTTTTAGCGTGTGACCAGTAACTTGATAAGCATTTCTAGATGCTTTACCAGTGCTGATTTGCTTGGGAAAGGAACAGATTTTCCAACATAGCTGCTCATTGCAATCTAATGTCTAGGGAGCACACACTTCACTGATCCCTGAAAATGAATACAGATTCTTGCTTCCATTAAAGCTCCTTGGGCTGCGAGAAAGTTTCTTGGTCAAGGTTAGGAAAAAAATAAATGTGTGCCCAGCTGATCCCTGCCTTTGATAACATTTCACAGAGAAACTGGGAGACTGTAACTTGGACAGACAAAAACCTTCCTTCCTTCCTTCCTTCCTTCCTTCCTTCCTTCCTTCCTTCCTTCCTTCCTTCCTTCCTTCCTTCCTTCCTTCCAAAAGAAAGAAAGAAAGAAAGAAAAGAAAGAAAGAAAGAAAGAGAGAGATATATTTAAGGGAAGTTTACCTTCCATTAAATCCAAAGATATTCATCTTAAATGATGCCATAATAGTTTATTTGCTCTGTGAAAGAGAACTTGCTTACCATGAATCCCTTCATAGTTCTGTAATATGGATCCAATAGAAGGCTCGCTACAGAGCAAACCTGGGCTGTCCTATCCCAGCCATCCGAGCAGTGGACAAGCACGCTCACACCTTCCTCAGCCACCGCCTAAGGATACAGAAAAAGTCAGAAATTTCACAAGCAGGGAGAAAGGCAATGGTAAGAGAGGAACAGTGAGACAGCGCAATATAGTAAGTATTAATTTGGGAACTGGGAAACCTTGTCCATTTTTTATGTGCCACGGAGTTCTTGAATTATGTTGAGTGTTATTCCTCTCATTTGAAAAGTCTTAATCTCACCCCATCCCATGCAATATGGTGGTTGCAGCATCCCCTGTTTATGCTCCACTACCAGAGGTTGTGGGATCCGTTTCAATTAAAATACATCAACCTGTCAGAGCGGACAACTACCTACAGCAGATTCAGATGCAGTTAATGCTGTAACTCACATATCAGCAACAGAACAGCCATGCTAGCAATATGGCTCTTAATTTCTCATCTTGATGGTAATGTCAATAATGGCAATATCTGCTTCCAATGCCAGTGGTAGCGTGGATATTATTACAGCACACTGCATTGCTCACTGGTGACGTACTTCTAAAGGTTCGTGGGGAAGCCTGTGGTAGTGGTAAACTTCCATATCTAATGAGTAAGGTTGTATCAGTATCTTTAATGTAAATAACTGGGGAAAGAGGATCCCATTTTATACATAAACACATGAAGAAGAGATCATACTAAGTTCTCCAAGGTCTGGTGTTGCATTATTTTTGGAACTTGAGGGGTTTTTTTAAATTCTAAGAGGTTTGGCCTTTGTCATTTCTAAAGAGACCTAAATTTAGTAGGCAGAGAAATAAAATAGGTTTAGAAACGATACTGCTTAGAAAAACAAACATTTGAGTTCAGTTTGGGCTTAATAGGGAACGAGGCACAATAATAAATTATAAATGCTTATCTCAAGAGGCAAGTAAATTCTACCAAAATAGAACCCCTGTGGGCAGACCAGCAGCTGAGAACTGGGAACTGCACAAATAAGAACGGGTCAAAATGCATCTCTGAGGAGGCACGAGGCTAGCAAGCATACGGACAAAGGATGAATTTGTTTGGACAGTATTTTAAGGCGAGCCACTGGGGAAAAGTTGGCAAGAGCTAATGTAAATGGCCTGATTTCTATAAGCTAACAAAAGCTAGTTGGGCTGGGAGAAATAATAACGTGCATTTATCCTGCAGCTGCTCTTCAGGTAAGAAACTACAGTTGCCTGCTGAGCAGGAAGAAGCAAAGCAAGAGAAACAAGCAGTTGCTGAGAAGGGAAACCCATGAAGTTTTATCCATATAGTCATATGTACCAGGTCATGTGAATAAAATGGCCTATAAGAAATCGTAATAGTAATCTCAAAAATAAGAACTGAAACAGTAACAGGCAGAGCACAAGGAAGGGGGTAATAAAAGTAAAACTATTGTTGGTAGGTGACAAATATCTGCATTACTTTGGGTGGGGTTAGGAGAAAAAATTTTTTATCAAAGCCAACAACTCTTTTCTGAAACAGTTCTCAATATGTAAGAGTGGAAGCTGCTAGAGAGTTTGGCCATGGTAATACACAGGAGTTGGTTTAGGAGGTGAATTTAGTTGGTCGCTAAATAACTCAGAGAGGATAACACAGTAGCTAATACTCCTCTATTACAATTATTAAGAAGTAGTACAACTACTACTACTAAGAAGTAGTCCTCAAACAGAAACCTTCAACAAAGAAAATGTCCAGAAACCAGTGGAGGAGGCGGGAAAACAGGGAAAGAAACAGTGAAAATCGCTGCTGGGAAGTCAAGTAAAAGGACATTCAAATACCTGGCATAACAAGATACAGGCTAGTAGAGGCAGCAGTACCTTTGAATTCTTCAGTAAATACAACGCAAACTTTTTTTTACCATATTAGCAAAATGTCTGCGTGACAGCACCTAAGAATTGTCTCTCCTCATATGCGAAGCATTGCAAGGTGTGGTTTTTTCAGCTACAACATCACTGAAGATAACAGAAGTTATCCACAAGCAGAGACTTTGGTCCTCACTTTCTGTATCTGGTTAGTCCAAGTTTTGTTCTCATTTTACTCACTTTACCTTTGCAATAAAAATGCCAGCATCCATAATGGCTTTGATATGCTTCAGCCAGCCAGAATTTTCTAGGCCCCACAGAAAGTCACTCATTGAAGGCGATTTCAGCTCACAAACTGCAAAATAAGCTACATCTTAAATGTACAGTATTTATAGTCCCTTAAGCTTTCACTGACTCATCAACCCAAGAGCTATCTCTTCAGATACGCACCAAAACATTCATCTCTTGAAAAGAACGGCTACTTCACAGTCAAGCTTTACCACTGAAAAAAGGGTTATATTTAAGAAACAGGGATGGGTCAAACTTCACCCAGTATGTTGACTGAAGTTGAAAGAGAAGCTATTACAAAGCAAGCAGTTTCCTGAATGCATCTTGGTGTGCAGCACAGATTTTCCAAAATGGTGTTGGGAGGGAAGTTTTCAGGCCCCTGAGAGGGGATCGTGTATTTAATAATGAGGGCTGGGAAACACAAAGCATATGATTTCTGCTGTTGGACAGGCAGACAGCCATGTAAATGGTGCCTCAGCCTTCTATTCCCAGCCACATTTGCTGATGAAGCTCTGTAAGAGCAGGCCCACCAAACCCAGCCTTCAAAATCACCACAGATGATGGTGTTTGAGTTAAAGCGATTCACTCAGCAGTTCTCGGTCCCTGAATGAAACCTTATTAAAACTTCACTTGTAGCCAGAAAGTAGTCTGACGGTGAGGAAAAGCCATAATTCATTGTCCTGGTTTTGGCTGGGATAGAGTTAATTGTCTTCCCAGTAGCTGGTACAGCGCTGTGTTTTGGGTTTAGCGTGAGAAGAATGTTGGTAACACCCTGATGGTTTCAGTTGTGGTCGTGTTTAGACTAAGTCAAGGACTTGCCAGCTTCTCCTGCCCAGCCAGCAAGAAGGCTGGGGGGGCACAGGAAAGGTGGGAGGGGACACAGCTGGGACAGCTGACCCAAACTGGCCAGAGGAGTATGCCATACCATGGGACGTCATGCCCAGTATATAAACTGGGGGGAGTTGGCCTGGGGGGGGGATTGCTGCTTGGGAACTAACGGGACACTCGGTTGGTGAGCGGCGAGCAATTGCACTGTGCATCGCTTGTTTTGTATATTCCAATCCTTTTATTATTATTGTCATTTTATTATCATTATTATTTTCTTCCTTTCTGTCCTGTTAAACTGTTCTTACCTCAACCCGTGAATTTTACTTCTTTCCCTGCTCCCCCCCCCAATTCTCTCCCCCATCCCACCGGGTGGGGGGAAGCGAGCGAGCAGCTGCGTGGTGCTGAGTTGCTGCCTGGGGTTAAACCATGACAGTGGACGATCCTACCTGGAGAAGATGAGGGAGAGTCTACATCTCTTCTGCAGGCAGACACTGGGTCATCCCCAGCAAAGCAGGAGCAAGGTAACTGTGCTAGCCTGGATGCTGGCCTCAGTGGACATGTCACCTCTCAGGGGGGCTTGGTGAAGTGGATAACTGCTCAGTTTTAGTCCACTCGGGGTGTGAAGCCAGCGGGACATTTTCTGAGAGAAAGGAGCAAAGCAGCCAGGGCAGAGGCTCATTAAATGGCTGTACTCCAGTAAGACTTTCACTTAGAATAAGCACTGTATGAGCCTCTACAGAATTAGGTGCTTGAAGCCAAATACTTAGAACGAGGACAGAGAGACAGACAGACATAGCAAAAACACCCTCCTCCAGAACAGGCCTGGAGTGACCACTCAGGCAAGTCCGTGTAGCCTTTCTGGCTGTCACCTCTGTCACTGCACGCACAAAATCATTTCTGAGTCAGCAATCACCCCCTATTTCAATGTTTTTCATCACTGCCTCATCGTTTCCTCCCTCCAGTACGCACCGCTTAAAGTCACTATGTCAGGATACAGCACCTCAAGTGCCTGGAAACTGCTCAAGGTGCTATTTTTTTTTGACAGTTTAATGCTTACATGTCCTAATGCACAAGGGAGGGCCAGGGCGGGAGAGAAGGGGAGTGGCGATGTCTTGAGAAATATCAGCGGCAACTTTTAAGCCCCTGAATGGAATTTTAAGGAGAAAAGAGCAAACCAGTTGGCAGAGGAAACTGCTTTTAGTCTAAGTACTTGCTTTCATGCTGGTTTCTTTAAGTCTCCTTTAAAGAAAGCTTGCGTTGCTCTCTCTCCCTGCTCTTTTAGCCATTGTTTTTCCCTTTGAAAGCCTACAACACAGTGATTCTGAGCAGCTCTTCCTTTATCTACTGGTTGGAGATACATGCCAAATAAATACTCTGTATCCCCTGATGAGTTCTTATCCATCAAAGAACAAGCATGGCTTTAGGCAGCATGAAATGGGTTCTGCATTTTGTATTGTTTCCTCCTTCTCCCCTTCTTACTGCCTGGCCCCTGAGCAGCCCCGCTCTCGTACACATGCACACTGGGGCACATACTTTGTCTTCATGGCATGGAGTCACCTCCTAAGAGTCAGAGTTTAAATATGGCTAAGGGAAATGCAGAGATAAAGAGCTTGCAGGCAGCTAATCTGTGCATGGAAGCTCAGTGCAATATCCTTAAATAAGAAGAATGGCACTTCTGGGCAATGGCTTTATTAAGTCAAGAATATACTTTAACTTTCCCACAATATGTAAAACCACCAGGTATGTTATATACATGCCAGCGTACTGATCAATATTTTTTCCGTATGACCCAGTACCCTATACTCCGTAGCTGGGATGCCAAATCCCATATGCTTCTAAGCCAGCCAACCCTGGTCAGGGGTTTCAAGGGTGTCCTGGTTTCGGCTGGGATAGAGTTAATTGTCTTCCTAGTAGCTGGTACAGCGCTGTGATTTGGGTTTAGTATGAGAAGAATGTTGATAACACCCTCATGGTTTCAGTTGTTGCTAAGCCGTGTTTAGACTAAGTCAAGGACTTTTCAGCTTCTTGTGCCCAGCCAGCAAGAAGGCTGGGGGGGCACCGGAAAGGTGGGAGGGGACACAGCCAGGACAGCTCACCCAAACTGGCCAAAGGGGTATTCCATACCGTGGGACGTCATGCCCAGTATATAAACTGGGGGGAGTTGGCTGGAGAGGAGCACTGCTCGGGCGTCGGTCCACGAGTGGTGAGCAATTACATTGTGCATCACTTGTTTTGTGTATTCCAGTCCTTTTATTATTATTGTCATTTTATTGTTGTCGTTAGTGTCATTGCTAGTTTCTTCCTTTCTGTTCTATTGAACTGTTCTTATCTCAGCCCGTGAGCTTTACCTTTTTTTCCGATTCTCTCCCCCATCCCACTGGCTGGGGGGGAAGCGAGTGAGCGGCTGCGTGGGGCTGAGTTGCTGCCTGGGGTTAAACCACAACAAAGGGACATGCCCAGTTATTCATTGTCTAGAAAACTTTGGTCCAGATGTTTTGAATGTTTTATGGTTTTTTTTAAAAAAAATCAAATATTCTTGCTGTTCAGTCAAAACTAGTCATTAATCCCTTTTACCCAACTAAGCCAAAATGCATTTGTGACTGTTTTCTAGTATTTTCCACTTGATAAACACTTGTCTTTTGGGATCTTTTATGAAGGTATTGAATGATTATTCTTGTAAAACAGAGGAAATTTACTTTCTGTGGCCTATCTGGACATGACTGAAGTCCAGCGTTAGACACAAATGTAGGGCCCTTCATCACTCTCTGCAGTGCTGTATCGCTGTCACCTTTCTGACACCTCTCACACCAGCCATCTCCAGAAGCACCCTGGTGCCGAGCACGTTGGCCTCAGCAGTCCAGGAAAGGGCCAAGGACGCCATGTCAGCACAGGGCAAGCTTCTTCTCTGTCCTCCCCTCCAAGCATTTCCCCAAAATACTTCAATTCCACCTGGGAGGGGTACAAAAAAACCAGTGACGGAGCATACACTGCTAGCCTGCGTGACAGACCTTAGCATTCCTTGGCATCACAAATCCTTCTTATTACCCGTTATTTTTGTTATTGATTTTGTTCTTATAAACCTAAACCTTGGCTGGGGAAATGCAGGTGTTAGGTACCATAATAAACAAAAAAGACAAGAAGTACCCTAAAGGCTGTAGCTACACCACTCTTCAAGGGCGGTCGTGGGACTGGCCAGAAGCCACCCGCTCGGGGGGACCTCATAAGCAGCACTGGGTGACTATGCAGGCTGCCCTTCCTTCCCCTTCCATGCACCTCCGTCAGTCCCACGACATATTCTCTCTGCTTGGAAAATCCCCCTGTCCTAATCCAAGGCAGGAGCCAGGACGACATGCATTGCCAACGGTGATAAGACTGGGCACCTCCACGCTGCTCTTGGCCAGCCGGGACCTGCCAGCAGCGCGAGGCAGCAGCACATCACACCCCGGGCAGCTCAGCCCCTGGTCCCGGCGGTTTTGCCAGACACACGGCAAGGAAGGCGACAAAACAGTTATGAAGAACAACGGCGAAAAAGGCATACGCACAGAAAGAGGGAGGGAGGAGATCTGGCAAGCAGCTCCCCGAGGACAATGTGATTCTGTAAGTCTCAACAACGCCAATCAAGCGCCGCAGATTTTAATCTTCGCTGTAATTAACTTTATCCAAATGAGTAGCAGGCTGACTGGCTTTGTTTGGGAGTCTTCTGGCAATTTAATATGTCTTTAAAATGACTTGGCACTCCTAGAGGAAGAGGAGAGGGAGAAGAAGATTGATGCGGTGCCAAGCGTTTACTCCCACTAATGAAAAGGGATTGCTAAGGCTGTTTGATGGTACATTGTACCCTATTCACTAGGCGCTACTCAAACGGGTGCATTGTTGTAACCACAGCATTCTCAAAACTGCCAGCAAAATAACCTACTTCCCAACATGCATGTAGCATGTAGCGCAAAGTGAATGGCGTGGGTATTTAAAATTACATCTGCAGCATGTAAAAAGGTAACGCGGCATGAAATCGGTCTCGCTCAGACTGGAGCAATGGAAATGACAGTCCCTGAATTTCTGGGCAGGCTTTGGCTCTGAGATTTGCATGATGCCTTGATGAGCCGTGCGTGTCGATACACAGAGGCCGGTGCAAGGAAGGCCTCTCTGTTCATTCAGCCTTTTTGTTTGAGAAGGGGATGTGTTGCACCCCTTGCTAAATGACTTGCTGTGACTGCCTTGGCCATCTCAGAGGCCATCTCAGGGCTTGGGGTGGAGCTGAGAGCTCTGGGACGCGGTGCGAATTGATGGCTGAGAGATACTTTATGGCAACGCTTGGCCATAGGCAGATGGCTTAAATGGTACACACTTCCCTGCGGTTAGCGCTTCATGTGGGCTGGCTCTGACTATGGTCTCACTCCACACCTTGTTTAAGCTCACAGAACAATTTCTTAGCAGTCTCCAGAGGTACCTAACTCTCCCCTGTGAGTAGCACAGAAACAGATGAAATTTAGACCACCCAAATGTCATCAATTTTCTTAAGCTATTTATAAAAACTGCTTTTCTTTCTGCACGTTTCGTTACTGCTCCAGAGGAATTCTTGTGTTCCTGAGAGAAAAGACATAATGAATACCTGTGGACAGTCATGTTCCTTTATGCTGGGAGCTCTGCATGGGGCCGGCAGGCTAGGGTTAGGTTTGTACTTCTATCAGCTGTGCAGATGCTACCGGCACGGTGTCATGAGGTCGCCATCTCGGCAGTGACATGGGGGAGCAGGACTGGCAGCTCAGGAGGCGTAAGCATGGGGTAGCCGAGAAGAAGCAAGCAGCAGTGCCTTAGTGTGCAGTAACAACCTTTTTCCATAGTTAAGATTTGTTTCTTAACGCTCTTCCTAGCCTGTTGCATCACTTACAGCTGATGGATCGCACGGTCCATTACTGTCTGATGCATTCCTCCCCTGGAGACACCACAGTGTTGCCCGCTCTTGTAAAGGGGGCTACGTAATGGAAGATGCCGCCTTTTGGATGGGATTTAGTGTCCGTGAGGTCAGGATCTTAATGGAGATCCTGCAGTACGTCCTTCTAGTATCAACACCTCATCCCCAGCATAATGACCATGTGCCATCTGTCTGGGTTCTTCTTGCTGTTTTCGTTGAACCTAGTATTAACTCTTCTCCGATGCTGGTTTTCAGGTCAACCCTCATGGCATTAGAGCCCAGGCAAACCCGGTGTCAGTGCATGACCTGACTACAGCAAGCCATGCCCTCAGGGGCAAGTGTTGTGTTGGAAACACAAGCCACTCTTTTTTCAGGGCTGGAATGAGACTTTCCACATGGTGCTTTCCTATAATGGTCCAAACAGAAGGCAGATGGGGCGACTAGGAGGGTGAAGGGGTCACTGGATACGGCTGTACTAGCAAATCAGGGTTTGGGAATATCCCTATGCCAAGGGCCGCGGAGCAGCCTGCAGCTGCCTAATGCTCTGCCCGCATCCAGAGCAGGGCAGCCGTATGCAAACTGCCTCTGGGGAACGGTCTGTGAAATGATCCAGTCCCCAACCTATGTCCAGCAATCCCGTAGGCAAAAGTGAGCTGGCACAGGCCAGCAGTGTGCCTGAGAAGTCTCTAACAGGATAGCCAACGATATTTTCATATCCAAGAGTGTTCCTGGGCACTGTTTGGTTTACTACTGTAAATGTAGCCACTCTGTCCCACCCTGATAAAACCGTATTTCCTTGCAAATGTCTTTACCAATACTTACACCTTCTCCCAAAGCTTTGGCAATAAACAAGCCAATTCACCACCTGTTACGAGGACTGCTAGACCTGCAAGGATTAACGTTTGAAAAAATTAATGGAGTGTGGCTGAGATGAAATAATGCATGGTCAAACACACAAGAAAAGCCAGAAGTGAGGAGAAGAGAGAAGCTACCAGCACCTTAAACCCACCGTGTACTAGGCATTGCTGCATCAATCATGATACTGTTGGGTGGCGGGTGCTACCTTCCCCTGTTTCAATGCAAGTTGCCCAATAGGACAAGTGATGCTGAGCACCAGGGGGGGAAGAGAAATCTCAGTCCCTCTGAAGTCAGTGGCAAACTTCTCTGGGTGCGTTGTGCCAGGCGTCTCTGCATGCCCTGTTTGGCTCCTTCCTTCCAGCCAGCTGCCTATAACACGACTCTCGGCGCCTGCACTGGGCTGCTTCAGCTACTGGGAGAGAATTTCCAGGGAGTTTGAATGGCTTAGCCCTGGACTAACGATCTTTGAAGCTAGTGGGATCCTGAGGGCTCCACGTTTAAAAGGAGAGTATTCCTTTGGACAGACCACCATAACGCTCACTCTCCCTAAATCCACATTCCTTATTCCTTAATATGAGCGGCCAAGGGACACGTATGCTCATCTGCACTGAGAGCTTCGCGGTGGGAAGTCAGGCCTCTTTGTTGCTCAATAACATCTTATTTAGCAGCAAGCTCTGCTGAGTTCAGGGGCTTTATCCCAGGGTAAATCCCTAATTAAAAACAACATGAATATACGGAAATCTAGCCCTGTTGCTCCACTCTATTTTACAGTTTATTAACTTAGCTTTGTTTTGTAGTAAAATCTAAGGATTAACTCTTTTTGTTTGTCTGCTTTGTTTGGTTTTTTTTGTTTAAAAATAGAGCATTTATTGAGAAAACATTGACAGAACACAGCCTTGTGCTCCCTGTGAGAATCTGCTAACAAGATGAATGCCTGCACTGCTTTGAAATGGACAGATCAATATTACAATATGAAAGTGAGAAAATTATTTAGGGTGGGAGGTGGCATGCTTGATTCTGGTCTCACACAGGACATAAATCAGGTATCATACCACTAGAGACAATGCCAGTGCCCTGGGGTAAATCTATTAACACAATCCTGAATCAAACCCAATAGTTTTCAGGGTTGTGGAAAGTGAGGAATGATGGTTAAGTGGGACAAAATACCGAATGAAATAATGTATGGGTCTATTACAGACTGTTGAAAGAAAAAGTCCAGCTTCCACTTGCTTAAATCGGAGATGCTCCGGATTTCTGCTGCGGGGAGGGGAGAGGGCGAATGGAACAGGTTTGTGCATTTATTCCTGAAATGAGCTGAAGTGCAGCACCACCATAAGTGCATGTAGTACAACCAAAGCTCCACGGGGCAAAAAATGTAAGCTATGTTTCAGCAGAAATCTTCCAATTCACCCCAGTGGTAGGAGGAGCAGGTTTCAAAGTCTAGCTAGCCTGAAGAAGTACTTTTGATGGAGCCTATCTTTGGCCTGAGGAGCTAACTCGTATCTGGCAGATTGTCTTGGGCAGCAGCTTCTCTTGTCTCTAAATATGTCTGTCCATAACAGCCTTAACTGTTCCTTCCAGAAAGAAAAGGTTGGTGACCCCTCAACATTACCCAGGCCTGCAATTGCTACCAGCCATTGAGCTTGTCTACTGTGGCACCAGTAACACGCTCCCTGATTTCCAAAGCCCTTGTCCAGTCCATCCTACTTACAGTCTGACTTGTTTTTTAGCTTCCTTGCAGCAGATTTTTACCTAGCATCACTGCCCTCCCTTGCTTATTATCTTTTTACCCTCTACCATGCAGCACGCGCTTCAGTGCCGCAGCATCTGGAAGGCTGTCTGTAAAGACAATCCCCTTCCTTCTGTAGACAAGCAACAGCCGTGCCAGGATTAAACTGTTCATTTAAGAGCGATCAAGTTTACATGTGTTGTGTTTTCTTTTATTTTACTAAAGGAAACACATGAGTGAGTGATTAAAGCAGACACTTGGGTCGCTGCAATTCATTGAGATTGCTGTTGTTTGCTTTGATGAGATTCCAGTCCGCAGCAAATTTCCTCCCCATGATTAGCCTGGTGTGGAATACACAATGCTCGCTCCGTCGGAATAAGACCTGGGGAGAGCGCAGGCAGCATGTTTATGCACTGATGTGCTTGATTATTTATTGCAGTATCATCTCGGTGGAATAGCACAGGTTAACAGAGGGGTTGCAGCCGATCCATGCTAGAGCTACTATCTTGTCCTTCATTAGGCATTACAGGATGATCCTGAGTGGGGAAACAATGCCGGTCTTAACCAAACACATCACCCCTCTGCACCCCACAAACAGCCTGTGGCAATTTTTAACCCTCTTTGATAGCTACAAATCCTCACCAGAGAAACACTACAAGGGATTAACTGAGATAATACGTGGCTGCCCAGTATGCTTCTCTTCCTCAGTCAGGGTTTTTTCTCTACTGTCACAGTTTCATAATCATGCAGAGCTTTTGTTGGGGCGGGAAGGGGGACCCAGGGAGAAAGCCCACAGCCCAGGTGAGAGAGAGGACATAGGCCTCCTCTTTGTGTCCCTGTACCTGCAAACTTGGGTGGCATCTCTTCCCCATACAAGCATTATTTCCCCATTATCTCAGGGCAACAACAGAGACTCGCCTCCTGACAAGAGACTAGCATGAACGGTTGTGCTTGTGCTGCAGCATTAGGGATGGACTCAAATTGTCTTAAATGCAGCAAGTTCATGACTTGCATGCTTTCTGCCTGCGCCACGGACTACTTATCCAGCTGGTGCTTCAGCTGTGTCTGCAGTACATCTGGAGGACCACCTCCAGGTCACTGTTGCATGCAGATTATCTGCTCGCACGCAGCCTGCAAGCACAGCCCCACGCATGGCCGGAGGATGCCTGAGCTCAGACACCCTCCCTGCCATACCGTGCAACAGCGTGGGTTGATAGAAAGCCACACAAAGGTGTCAGCAGAGCGCCTGCGGGCACATGTGAGGTGGTCTGGGGAAGCAGGAGACCAGAGCTAGCCAGCTGCGTAGCGCCCAGGCTCTGCATGGGAAGGGCTGAGCCCAGATCTCTGCCGCTGGCGGGACGGCGACGAGCACAGCCCCTGCCCTTGTCTGGCCTGTCCAGGCAGCGGCGTGAGCTCAGGGTCTGCTACGGGGCCAAGCGCCTTCAGCTCTTCTCTCCGTGGCTCCCAGCTGGGTCCCAGTTGAACAGTTCAAGTGAACAACGTGACCAGTAGCTTTCACAGCCTGGCTTACGGGCTATGAGAAAGGTGCTCGAAGCGGCACTAAACACGCCCAATGCACCCCTCCTGCGGGAAATGTCCTGCCCCAGGGTTTGCACCGGCGCCTGGCCTGTCCGCCAGTCCGCGGGAAGCAGGCGCAGAAGTGCCCTGGTGGCATCCCCTCGGCCCGCGGTGCGCCAGGGACAACGGCTGATGTGCCCGACGGGGCAGGGGCAGGGGCAGGGGCACAGCCCAGCAATAACGCAGCAATCCCGGCCAGCCCTGCAAGCTGCCGGGACGGCCATCCGAGCAGCGCTGGCAGCCTGGTCTGGAAGAGAGGGACGCTTTCCCAGTTACAGCACTGTGGTCCAGTGAGGCTTAAAAACTGGCAGAAAGAGACCTTGCAGTTTCAGTTGCCTCCTGGCCAGCTGGACCTTGCCTAAAGGCTGTCTGTTGGCCTCCACCTGAGAGAAGCATGCAGAGCGAGGCCACTATGGGTCATGGTGACAGTCCCTACTGGGCCGCCCTCTTTTACACCACTAGCAGGACCCCAGCATGGACCCAGACTAAAAGAAGCAAAGTCAGGGGCAGAGGCAGCCCCTGTGCAAAGGAGAGAGGGTGACCGTGCAGCTGGCGGCTGTGATGGCATCACAGGGTCCATTTAGCCCTACTGGGAGACCACGAACGAATCCAAAGTTGCTTAAAGCTCTCCTTGCCAACTGGAAGCCAGTCCTTTAGAAACTGAAGCCTGAGAAATGAGAGGAGAGAAGGGGCCCACGGCAGCTGGTCTGGCGGATTACTAGCAGCACCGGCCCTCTGGAGAAGAGAAGCACTTTGCTTTTCATCCTTTTCTCCAACTATCTTCCTTTCAGGAGAGGTATGGGTGACTCCGAGTGTGACCCAGCCTTTTAAACTCTCCTGTGCAACCAGCCAGATTTGTTCAGGATTGTTGTATTCCCCAGCGGAGCCCACGCTTTGCCTGATGGAGCAGCTCAGAGCAAAGTATTTTATTATTTATGCATATAATCTGTTTCAAAAAGCCAGGGTAAGAATCTGCCTGAACTCACAGGGCACAGCACAGGCTGCATCTGCTCTCCCTGGCAGGCTCAGCCGCTTTCCTCTCTGCTGTCACCTTTGCCGCAGAGCGGTCACTTGGTGAGGGGCACCCACTGTCCCTGGTGACCACACCACCTCCTATAAAGCAACAGGAGCAACTCCAGCACTCCAGGAGGTGCGAGAGGCTTGCATTTGGCTAGCAGGTCATACAAGAGCCAGCTCAGTTATTAACGGATATAACTCAGATATTAATGGATAACATTAATATGAAAATAAAAAAAAAAAAACAAAAAAACAAAAAAAGAAAACCAAAAACCTGCCAGGGATAACAAAAGCTTTGCCAGCCCTAATCCCCCGCAGAGCAAGCATGCTAAAATGCTGAGCATTTTATGGACTTCCTTCCTAGACAGAGGGAGAGAAATTTTGATTCAGCATCTTGGATAGCACCGCAAGCACCTTCGCGCCTTTCTGCACCTCCCAGGAGCATTGCCACTCTGTGTCCTCACTAGCACAGCAGGAAACCCGACCCAACCTAAGGTACGTGGGGATACCCAAGCCCGGAATGGGGCTTGGTCTGCTCCTAGCAGCAGGGCGGCTGCACTAGCGTAGGCTCCTTATTGAGCTACTCGCCCTCTGTTTCTCCAGACATGACCACGCTGGGATGGAGCTGGACTTTTTCTGGTTTTGGGCCAGACCCACTGAGCACTGTCTCCTGCTGCCTGCACCAGCCGTGCCTGGAGTGCCCCAGGGACCAAGGCTGACCGCGCTCCCCACAGCTGTCTGCAGACCCTGCAGAGGAGGGCTGGGCCCCCGCGAAGCAGAAAGCCATCCAGGGCTTGTCTGCCTGCTTCCCCTGCTTGCTACTTGTCGCCTGTTTCTCAGTGAAATCTTAGACTGGGTTTTGCATGAACAAATTTTCGGGTCAGTTCCTCACCACTTAGTTGCTTCTACTCCTGTTTGATCACCCTCAGCATCCTCTTTATATTCCATCCTGGAGCTTTTCCTCTAACAACGTTCCTGTCACAGACCAACGTACCCTTGCCCTTCTACAAGCACCTGTGTCCGCCTTTTCGCCTTTGTGGCTAACATTGCCTACCACGTGCCTGATTCGCTGCTGTACCTTTTTGCCCACCGCAAAACAGCTGCCAGCGCCGGGCCGCGGGTGACTAAAAGCTCTGCCAAGCGGAAGCCACGCCACCCCTCAGCGTCCCAGAAACCCTTGGCTCACCTGGGAGCGCTGGGTACTTGGAGCATGGCAGAGCAGCTTTCTGCCTATCCTTCCTCATGTCCTGTGCGGAGCAGAGCCTGGTCCCGCTGGCCTTGTGGGACTGCTTGATTTGCAAGGAGACCCCAGTTTTGCTGCCCCGGTGAAATAAGCCTGCAGCCCATCCTGTATTTCAAACGCAGGGCACCGCTGGGCAAATATCCTGCCTCGGCAACAGCCACTTGGCCCCACCTGCTCTGTGCCAACAGAGCAATCCTTTCGCCCAGAGGGGAGCTTCAGAAGAGCTTTATCCCTGGCAAACGAGGCAGGAGAGATAAGGGAGGAAGGCATTCCCTTTGGAAAGCAGTTTCTTAGTTAGAAATAACCCCTCGGAGTCAAACGTTGTTCTCTTTATGACAGCGTGTAACACGGAGGAGGCTGTAGGAGGGTGATCCTGCCTTACGGTAACAGTCCTTCCTTTCCTCTCATGCACTCCCTTCGCTCCCTCTCTCACGGCTTGCTCGGCGCCCCGACCTGGGGAGCAGCAGGCAGGAGGGTGTCTGCAAACACAGGCTGCTTCGGGCACCCTCGCATGGGTGGGTGCTGCAGGGGGTTGCCACCGGGCCACCCCACCCGCAGCACCTTGGGTGGCTGGGTGTCCTGCTCCACGCTTCCCTGGATCAAACCCCTGGCATTCAGCTTTCCAGGGCTGCTAAGGAGCGTGGGAGGTGCGGGACCAGGTCCTGCGGAGGTGTGTACCCCACGGGGGGGGGGGTCCTAGGGGGAGGGCGGTGGGCTGTGTGGCACATAGAAATGTGAACAGGGAGCCAAGGAGGCTCTATGCTGGGATGGATCTGTGCTCACCTTGGTATTATTCAGCAAACCCTTAGCCTCAGGGAACAGGGTCAGGGGAAGGAGTACCCTTTGCTGCCTGCATTTAGTTTTGTCTCCTTCAGAGAGAATGGGAGAGCCAGGCTGGACTGGGGTCAGACTGGTGTTTATGTCTCAGGCACAAGGGAAAAGGACAGCATTGAAAAGACCCTCTCAAAAAAACAACCATCGCAGCATTTTGGATCTGCTCATCTTCTGAACTAATTTGCTGACGAGTCCTGGCCTTCAGAAAACCGTACGGGATTCTCCAGTCATCTTGGATATAAGGAAGGGGAGAAAAAGAAACCACAAAACTGTCAATCATTCTCACTCTTAGATCTATCGTTTAATTTATTTGGCTTTTTTTTCCTATCTTTGTAATTACAATATTGTACAAAGTGTAAGATAACATTCAATCACTGTAAAATAAGATTTAATTATGTCATGATGAGATTCATTAGTTAATATTTGTATAGCACACTGAACATGTGAAGTGGTTAACAAGTGCTAAGTATTAATCTTGCTGTTTCAGAAAACAAGGGAATTTGCTTTTGGGGAGCAGAAAAAGCAAAACACATGCATTCGGGGTGGATCTTCAGCTGGAATAAATCAGTGCTAGCTCTTTGGCTGGGCCACCTTCACACGTTTGGGCAGGAGCCTTGCCCTCCTCTTGGACCACAGTTATATCCACAAGGCTCTCAGTGATGAGGCTCTGATGAAGCCACTGCAGGAGCAGGACCTTTTTCCTTCCGGAATGGTTTGTTGTATTATGTCGTATGTCCAGTGTTGGGATGCCTTAGCCTCCGTACCTTCCAGCTTCCAGGATTTCCACAGCTCCAAAGATGTCATGTGAATATATGGTTTCAGCCCCCAATGCTTGCAGTAGCTGGGATTTCACTTTCTCTATAGAGGTCTGGGGCATCCCAAACCTAGTTTGGGTGGCCAGACTCAGGGATACATGCTCTCAGCTTTGCAAATCTTTCACTAGCTCTGCTCACACTGTGGCATATTTGTCAAGACAGGGCACTTCTCAGTAGAGCAAAGGAAAGACAGGAGATCTGAGAGTCGATGGTCTTCCGTTGCGCTCCGAAGCTGTTCCCCACTTAACGGCAGTTACTGCTCTGCTCGTAGCAGCTACCGCTTTTTCAGTGACGACAGCACATGTAAAATAAAACCAATACTAGGGATGTATTGCAAGCCACCAGTGCTCGTGCAGCAGAAACCTTCTTTCTCGGGACTCTGAGACATACAGAGTGGGAAAAACAAGAGGTACTTTGCTCTGCCATCATGAACCAGACCATCACGGCCCCAGGAGCAACATCTTGCAATGTGCAAGGAAAGCGGTAGGTCTGGTACCTGACACTTCTGCTTCAAAAAATGGTCTATGGAGAAGCCCAGAAGTTGGTGTGGAGAGGCAGGCATTTCTTTAGTGTTCCCTCCAGCAATTGCCTTTGGCTGCTATGTGTGGAAGTAATGAATGTGTTATAAGATCCACCAAGGACCGTGTTATGAAAATGTAAAGGGCATGGAGAAAATAAGTTTTTGGGAAAGGGTATATTAATATGTAATAGTGTCTCCTAATGTGTACACTGAAGGGACTAACCTAAGGTTGCACAGCTTTGACCTACAGGAGCATGTAGAAAAAAAAGCATTAATCCAACATGCTACATGGCTGTGTCACTATTAGCTGGCTAGCTGCATCCCAACCCGTTACCTCTCTGTTGTATGAAACGGCACAATTCATCTGCTCTGAGAAGCAGCCCCAAGGCTGCAATCTCCTAAAACGGGCTGCCCTGACCTCCTGGCTTAACTTCAGTGCCTGGGAGGCTGGGACATCACTGTGACAGGGCCAGCCAGTCCCCCTGTCGTGGTTTAACCCCAGCTGGCAACTCAGCACCACGCAGCCGCTCACTCGCTCCCCCCCCCGCCAGAGGGATGGGGGAGAGAATCGGAAAACAAAGTAAAGCTCGTGGGTTGAGATAAGAACAGTTCAATAGAACAGAAAGGAA
>JAVKLA010000053.1:14431387-14441769 GCA_034782735.1 Sagittarius serpentarius | reverse complement strand
AAAACCAGAGCTGACAAATTAATTAAATACTTTTACTTTATTACCTTCTTTTTTAGAAAAAAATATTCTATAGCAAAATCTCATTGTCCAATAGAAAGAAATTGTCTTTTTGCAAAAAGTCCCTGCTCTTCTCCGAAATGCACACTGTAAGGCTGGGGAGCCTTTGAACTTCCCAAGAAATACCAAGGCTCCAGGAGTAACAAAGTGGCTCACGTGGCAGAACCTCCATGCCTCCAAGCACAACTAACAACGCCGGCTCAGGAAAGATCTGAGAATTAAGTAACAATGGATATTGCACATCCAGACTGGAGGGCGCTAGCAAAGCTTTTGGAGAGACCTTATGAGGCATCAATTGGACAAAAAGTGACTCATCTTCACTGCAGCAAGAGCCAATGCTCATGAAAAATCAAAACAAAGTATCTCTTAGGCATGGCCTAGGGGACAAGAGGCTATGCAGATAACTCCATTTCCACTTAATTTCCCAATAACGCAGGCAGTACTATTGATTTGCTGCTTCTGTGGTCGCTTCTGAAACGCAGAATAACATACTTCAGTACTTGGCTAATGGTATCATGGGATATAGAAGGAGTCCCTTCCTGATCTCTTCCACCTCAAACACACATACTCTGGACATTCAATTTTAATTTGGAGCCAAAAGCATGCAATTGAGTAGGATTGACTGTCTGCTGCCAACTTACCTCCAACTAAGATGAACATCATACGTCATACATCAAAATAGGTTTCAATGGACCAAATCTGACCTCTTAACTTTCAAAGGAAACGGCTAAAGACTAAAAGCTTTTTATGCCATTATAATTTCATTTTAGATGCATAAGAAAACAGATAGCTGAGACCACTTTTCAATTCTTTTATTCTGTCCAATTTAATAAGTGAAGATAGGGGATTTTTTTGCCTATCTTCACACTTTCTAGCATATCCATTCCCATGAACAGAACTTGGCAATAGGAATACATAGTTACATTTGTGGACCACCATTAGAAACTGAAACACTGCATGAGTTTCATGATACAACAGAAGGAACCACACTCTAAGATAGGAACCTAGGCAAAACCCCAACATTTTTCATTTACTCAGGTCTTCTGTAAAACTTCTTTTAACTTACAGTATGCAATTCAGGAAAAAGCGCAGGTGAAAAAAATTCTTGTCTATCAATCAGCAGTCTGCTGATGTTTTGACTATCAGTGAACAATAAAAAAAAAAAAATTACAGCCTGTGAACAGCATGTCCTTTAAGGACAGAATCCTCAGTGTGACTCGCTATAAAGATATAAATTATCTGCTGACTCCTAATCTTTCTCTTTTGAAGTAGACATCAGTGTTCTAGTATAAACAAAATAAAGCAGTCTCTCTGCAATAGCATATAGGTTCAGGAAGAAAGATCTGTACGCATGAGCCTAAGCCACCATAAACCCCTGAAACCCTAAATGAAAAACATCTAGCCCCTAACTGACCTAATCCTCAGTACAATAAATGCTATTAACTGTCTCTGCAGCAGAGCAATTTTATCACTGAAACCCTGAAATCCTTTCTTAAAGGACAGTCTGAAACAGCCCTTTTTAAAAGTAAATAAATATAAGGTTAAATTTGCAAGGCTTTCTGACGCTCATTTATTTTAAATATTGTCAGTTGCCAAATTTTGCAGCTGCCACAATATTTACTAATAAGTTTTCCACATCACCTACCAAAATTCCATCTGTTGCTCTTACAGTAGTTGTTGTAAAGCTCTCTAAATTGTGCCTGTCCCCATTTAATCTCAGTGAATATGAGGATACAACCTCTGGAGGGAGCAGACCTTACTTGCCAGATCTCCTGGCATCTTCTTTAATGTGGTGGATAACCAAGTCCTGTCTTGTTATAAAGAGTTATAGAACTAATTTGTTTTACTCATAAACAGTAAGTTTATATTAGCTTCTTCTGTAAACACATAGAGGAAGGAGAAAATGAAGAAAGACTGTAGCCTAAGCAAAGCTCTGCATATGGTCACCCTGGTTCATTCAAATGAAGTGGAATCAAAGCTTTCTTCCACAGCCAAATCTTTTGCTCCGAAGATTATCAAGCGCAACGGGGGACAAAATATGAAGAGCCCTTGGGAATGCTGAATTGAAGGGCCCATCAATATAAATAATCTTTGCAGGGAACCGGTTCTGATGAGAGAAGAGGCAGGTAGTTTCTGAGCTTCCTAGAGCAACAGGAAACCTTGCACTGGACTCGATACCTTACCTTTGCATTTGTTATAGGTTCCCTGAGGAATGCCAGGAACAGCTTGCACTGGTACCTATTGCTTCCTACATGCTCTAGATTTACACAGGCATTAGGAGTGCAAATCTGTAACAAGGCTGTATTTGGCACCTGGGATCACAGGAGCTTTAGTAAATCAGTCCATTCTTGCAGTGCAGAGAGAGAGAAGTAGGAACCGGTGTCTACAAATTTCTTTACATCAAAACCTTTTTTTCCAGAGAAATTTGATGAAAACGCAGAGTCTTTGTCTCCTGACTGGCTCCTGGAAATACACCGTCATTCGTGGCTGAGACAGGCAATTTCACTCTCTCCACTTAAATTACAGGTTTTTTTTCACTGCACACAGGAGGCGTCTCACCAAAGTCATTTACCAGAAAAGTTTACAGGATGGGACCTTCTTGGTAATACCTTGTAAAACATTATTAATAGTCAAGTCAGTAGTCGTTAGTAATAAATCCCATCAGTGAACAACCTCCTTAATTAGGGAAGAGTACCAATATCACCAGCCAGGAAGCATTATGCCGTAACTATTATTACATATGGAAAACTGTTAAACAAGCATTTTTTAGGTAGCTAGGTCTGTATTTCTATCTAAAGCCTGTTGTGAACACAGCGGTACCAATCCTTTCCTAGTGCACGTCACGATTCACTTGCTTCAGGACCACAAGTAATGTGGCACCATCCTCACCTTCCCAATAAAAAAGAGGGAACTGAAGGTCAAAGTAGTCACCAAATTACAAAGTGCAATGAGACATGCCAAGGCCCTGATTTTCTGGCTAGTGCCTCCCATTACAGCGGTGAGCACTCAGCACTTCCCACCAGCCCCCAGGTCTTCAGTCAATCACCAGGCAGACAGGTTCCTCGTTTCTGCCCCAGCTCTGCCAGGTTTGCCCTTCCTCGCTCCGTTCCTCATGTTTCTTAGCTTCACCAACCTTGCCCTTTCAGGCTCTGTCTCTTGATCTCGGGATACTGAAACAGATTCCTTGTTCCTTCTCCTCAAGCCTTTGATCTTGTTTTTCCTTTTCCCGCACTATAGCTCATCCTATCTCTACTAGGGATTTTGTGGAGATTTGCCCCTTTGGTTTCTTTTCTTCAGATGCTTTGGTAACTTCAACAGTGAAGCTACTGATAGTGTAAGAAAGAACATATCCCTCCTCCCACCTCCGGACACTGAAGCCTTTCTAGTCCTCATCACCTTGAGCTGTTTGCTAGCAAGCCAATTTGGGCACAGGGTCTTTTTAGCTTCCCACTTCTTCTAGATCATTACTGAGTTTCTGTGTTTCTGCACAGCATAATTTTTTCTAAAGCTTTTTTCTTGGCCAAAGATTTTAGTCACTTATAGAGATACAGCATCTGAGATCACTATTTACCGTATTTCAGATTCTCTCTCAAGAACACAAAAGTGCTGGAGATATTGAAAGAAGGTCTCCTCAATTCTCGTAAGCTCAGTAAACGGTCTTTCCTTAGTCTTACGCAGAGGTCATTGACATTTTCCCACTTGCAGGAGAAATCTTTCATGGAAAATTCTAGCATAAGCAGGCAGAGGTTTGCAACATTGCAAACAACTGTAAACAGAACTTTATAATGGGAATTATTTTTCACTAGTCTCATCAGTAACATAGTTACTGATAGCTCCTCTGTGTGTGGAAACAGTTAATATTACAAGTTTTTTACTTTTCTGTATCTTAACATTTTGCTAAGAACAAAAAAGAGAAAAGCTCAGTGTAAAGAAAAAAATTCTCCAAGCGAGAAAATGCGGGCAAGGTTCTTAGTTAAGATTCCCCTGATAAATCCTGATTTACCTGTGGAGTTGCACAGTTGCAACTAAGATCAGTCACTTAGGCTGTGCATCTTCCATAATGTATTCAGCCCAGATTCAGTCTTGCTATGTGCAAGAAATTTAAATGTACTTACTTTGGGCCGAGTGTCAACAACGTATATGAAATCACTTCCTGGATTTGCTTTTCTAATGGCCTGGAGCATCTGTTCGTCCTCAAGGCATCGAGCACTAAAGCCAGATAAAGGCTGGCTGCTTCTGCATATGGAGGCCTGCAGAAAAACAGACAAACATAAAAAAAATCAACAGAGTTATTAAGCAGAAATTATTTAGCATCCAGAAGCATTTAAAAAACAGCTCATTAGATATTCGCATAGGTGTACAGTTAGGTGGGAAGGGCAGAATGGTAACACGAATTACATGTTAATAAACAGCTTGTTTTTTAAAAGGCAAGGAAATAGAAACAGCACATCACCATTGGCCCAAGTCTAGTCTTGAATCCAAGTTTTAGAGCTATTTTAAATACAGTATTTCCCTAATGTGGAATAACTCCTGAAAGGTGGTCTCTAGAGGATGTGATGAGCACAATGTTGCAATCACAAGAAAACTGATATAACATAAAGAATGGGTCCTTTTGCACTGTCACTCACATTTACCAGTTACGATACTGGTTACACTCAACTTACACCAATGCATGCTTTACTGAACAGACTGACATCATGAGTCCAGGAAACAAAAATGCCTAACATGTGGCTAGATCACTGACGGTGGTGTATTTTTAGCACTGCCTCTGGAGAAAGACCTTACTGCATGGGAAGTGGGTCAGGCAGCCTGACTCCTGGAGCGCATTTATTAGTCAGTGCTATTGAAGAAGGCAAGAGAGTTTCTCCCCAGACCCATCAGGAGCAGACCTCCAGATGAAACTGGGAAAGAAGGAACAGAATGTGAAATGGGTGAGCAGGGAGGTTTTTATTCCTGCTAGGCAGAGGGCAACTAGATTTGTAGAGGGCAAGGGGCTAATACATGCACTTTCTAAGCACTGAACATATGCATAAGGAGAATCTGCCTGCTGAAGGTCGTGACCCACGCAGACTGCCCTGCAGATTATTTATTACTGTGAGAAAGGTCACGCTCTTTTTCAGCCAAGTCTTCAAACTATCTGTAGTTAGTCAGTAAAACACGGTTCTTTAATACAGAAACCCTGAACTGTGTGAAAGCCTGTTCATACTTTATTAATAGTATTTGCAAACAGATTATTAGTCAGCTAGACTCTTGCCTGTTGATCAGCGCACATTCCAGTGATTTAGCATACACTTATACCTCCTTTGCACGTAACAAAAGCTACATATGAGTATGTCCACAACCTGCCATTTTAATAGAAGGAAGACATTCCTCTCTTATCCATAGTGTACCATGCACAAGGCAGCTATAGACCTCAAGATTCAGGGTAAAGCTAGGGTGTGGATGAAGGTTAGGATTCAGGGAAGTATGGGCTGGAGCCCATTACATTTTATCGTCCTGGGGCCCCAAAGACTAAGGTATGTGCTGGCACCAGTATGAGAGAATGGCTTGTCTGTCAAGTTAGGCTTGGGATTAAGATCAAGTTTAGCCCCAGCTTAAGAAACAGCTGCACTACCAGTACCGCAAAACTAGGAAGGTAAGCTGACCGAGTGAACGTTAAATACCACAAGGAAGGAAGGATATTGTAAGGAAGCAGTTCCTTACTGCGAGGCTGGTGAGGCACTGGAACAGGTTGCCCAGAGAGGCTGTGGATGCCCCAACCCTGGAAGTGTTCAAGGCCAGGTTGGATGGGCCTTTGAGCAACCTGGTCTAGTGGAAGGTGGCAGGGGGGTTAGAACTAGATGAACTTTAAGGTCCCTTCCAATCCAAACCTTTCTATGATTCTGTGATTCATAAGCGGGAATCATTACCCATATCCATTAAGAGATCACGTCCTGCTGACCCAAGCCAGTTGCTTAGGCTGAGCACATATGCCAATAAAATTTCTTGGGCTATGTTTAAGAGTAGGGCAAGAGGTGAGGTCATGTTTTGCTATTGCACAGGCTGAACAGATAGTTCCAGATTTTGATCTTACCATATTCACACAGATCCTATAAGACACAGAGTAAGGTGTCACATCATCATTGAATTTGTCAGTACCAAAGAGCTATGGGAAAGTTCTGGATATGAAAGACTGAATGAGAGGCGCCTGTCTCCCCTGCATGCAGCAGGCCTCTTCCCAACCTGCTGTTACCATAGCTGTTCAGTGTCTGCCATTGCAAATCTTACCCCACTCTTGCCCATAACTCTATTAGCTGTCAACTCATGCCAACCTCCTAACTCAGAAGGTGGTATTTCCTCCAACATTCCCAGCCCTTTGAACTGTGAAGGATCCAGGAGTAAAGACAATAGTTCTGATCCTGGTGGTCCGAACCTTAACCTGAACTCCAGCCACAACAGGGAAAACATTCAGGCTGAAACCATGAAACTCATCCAAACTGGATCACTGTATATTGGAACCTAGCTGATCCCTGAGACCTTTTCTCTCACTGAGATTTGTAAATATCCAAGTGTTTTGAGTCCTAGATATATATGTTTGGACTCAGCTGACCACACAAAGTGGTTAACTCTGAAAATTTTGGCCCTAAAGAAATACTAAAGTTAATATGCAATTTATGCAGAGACTGTATTTACTATTTAAATCTTCCTATCCTCCTGTTTTGTTGTCAAATTCATAGATCTTTATGGAAGCAGAATTCTGATGAAATAAGGGGTAAGGAAGGAGTCAAAATAATGTCTCATTCCTTCCTTCCGAAGCTTAAACCTGTGAAGAAGGCCACTGTAAAGATAAGATTTCCATGAAGACTGTAGCTTATGATTCCTGCTTGTGACATCCCACAGAAATATGTCCCATCCTGCATGGTAAATCCTACAGATGTCCTGCAATCCTGCACCAGCTCTGTCTCCTGGGAAGCCCTGGCCATCCCCCAGCACTATGGAAGACCTCTTGATGCAGTCGCCTGTCTGGGACTGAAACAGAAGGAAATATTAGACACACAGACCCTTTGTGAGTACAAAGGGGACACCATCCTCCTAACTGGTAATGACAGCTGAGCTAAGCCAGTTTCTAGAGGGGTGGGACACAAATGTAAAAACACCCAGTCCACGGATTCCTTCGGTCCAAGTGTCTCCTTTACCTCAGCTGCCAGAAAGAGAACTGCAAATCGTCTAGGTACAGCTTTTTTTCCAATTGGTTACAGACAAGTGAGACAGTTCCTCACTCAGCCCTGAGAATATCTGTCCCGGAGAGGAGAAGGCAGCGTTCCCTACTCTTACGGACAAGGAGAGTCTCTTCAACAAAGCCACGACACGCTGCTCAGCCAAAATTTGGTAGGTCTTTCATTGATCTTTTTTGGGTCTACTCACAGACCTTTTCTAGAAAGGCTACTCCTGATTCTGTAACTGCTGCAAGTATAGTATTTCTCCTCCTCTACTTGCTCTCCGGCCGTGGCTACCAGATCCTAAATTGCTCTGATCTCCTCCCAATGACCTGCTAAACTGCCTGCTATGGCCTTCACTCTTCTGCCGCCCATGTTTCAGGACCTCTTATACTACTCCACTTCCCTGTGATACAGGGATCGCATTTTTTTGTGTTAGCTGAATAATGAAGCTGGGTTTAAATGCTGTATTAAATGCCTGTTAATGAACTAACCATAATTCCAGTACGTGCCCATATGCACAAACCACATTGACGGGACTACACTAACCATCTTTTATTTATTTTAATAAAATAATCACTGATTTTCTCTTCTGAAAGCTTACTAGAAGAATTATGAAAGCAAAGCCAAGATAAGCAAACACTTCAAAGCTACAAATTCACACTTACATTGTTATCCTTGCAGTAGTAGGAAAGAGCTGGGAAACGCCTTCGGCTCCGAAATTTAGAGCTCCCCACTATGATGTGTGCAGTCGCAGACTTTGGTACGTACACTTCTGTAGGATAGGAGTCACAGACCTGTGAAAGGAAACTCTGCTTGTTTGGTCTACAAAATACAAGTAACTTTAGCCATCTCCACAGCAAAACCGAAATACCGAGGAACTCTAATCTCAGGGAATATTCCATCCTTATTGTTTATACATCACTGACATTTCTCAAAACAGTCTTTTGAAGCTGGAAAGTATTAAGTCTAACTTACAGGTGGCAAAACTGAAGCAGAGGCATTGAAGGGTTGTATTTCCAAACGTTAATTCATGCCTCTTTGAGAACAGACAGGTTTAACATACATTCATACCAGAAAAGATTGATCATTATGTACAGCAAGGTTGTATTTACAACTGCAGTTTCCTCTGTAGTAGAATTTGGAAGTAAGGATGGGAATGGGTGAAGGTCTCAAACACCCCTCTGTTATAATGGTAGGGGACTATAGAGCCAAATTTACCAGCAGATCTGATAAATCTGATAAAAAAAATGACAAAAACAGGGACTTGGAGAAAAAAATTAATCCATATGAAATGAGGATGCCAAAAGGCAAGCAGCCCTGACAATGCCTACCACTTCTGAAAGGAACCCAATGAGCCTGCAAAAAAGCCCCAAAGTTCCTCTGGAGACAAGTGGGACCACAAATAGGGTCCTGGTCTAACTTCCTTCTCCTGGTACTGCCTGTGGCATTCTGGCTGGGGTCCAAAGGATATCCAGTACCTCCCTGGGACTTTCTGAGGGGACTAAAGGAATAAGGATGCCCAGGAAGAAATTAGTTTCCGAGAGAGTCAGAGATATGTAATGATGGAGAAAGAAGAGGAAGGGCTTGCGGCTGCAGATGCTGCTGTGGTGAACTGGCTTTTATTCATGATGCCCTTTTTCCTACACTTTATCTTAAAAGAGGTCAAACAATTTTTCCGCTTGTTTTAACAAAAAGAAAACAAACCCTGACAGCACATTCAGTCTTCTCTGAGAACTTCACAGGCCTTCCTTAGCATGGATATGCTTCAGTAACAGAGCCAATGGAGTGCATGGACAAACTTCCTTCAAAAATACTTTGGTTATTATTTCTCACAATTAATTAACATTCTAGAGACTTCAATCGTACAAGACTAAACTAGGCAGGACAGCAGGCAGCTGGGAAGATATGACCTGTCAGATGACTGTAAAAACACTAATAGTCAGTCACAGAGGCTTCAAAAGGTTTGTGAGGATAGCCAGTGAGGAAAAAATATTGCCAAATCCACAATTTCAAGTGATTTTTTTCTTAAAATGACTGTGTATTAATTTCATATAACCCTACATGTCAGGAAAATGCTCATTCAGACATGTAACATTAGGTACGATTTAAAATTCTCCCCAGGTAGCCAAGCACTAACATTTAGAACACTGTGGACATGTTTTCTGTGCTTCATTTCCACATGTGTTAAATGAAGGGACATCCTTTCTCCCACTTTCTATGTGCCTTTTTATGTGACAGAGTGGAAGAACTGCACCTTATTACACGTGTGTGCAGCACTGAGCACAAAGGGATCCTGCAGCTAAGCACTACGGTAGTCCACAGTCAGACTGCTGATTTACTTTACAGACAGCTTCTGTAACAGAAAAATAACAACAACTCACTCCGTAGTCTCTGTTTACATCGCTAATCTGCCAATAGTTGTTCGGAATACCCATCCGATTATATTCTTCATTGAGGTCTACAAGCTTCCAGCCTTGTTCTCGTTCTTCTTTATCTAATTTTGGATTGAATGAGAAACAATACAGCTCTTCGTATTTCACTGGGGGAAAAAAAAAAAGCAAACAAACAAAAGCAGTAAACCACTTCAGATTTCTCATCCTGAAATCACACTTCAGAAGCAGAACTTGGTATTGTCCTTTACCTAGTTTCTTTTAAAATAGTATGCTTTGCTATACAAAAACACGTATCCTGGTTTATAACTATTTTCAAGCATACTTTGAAAGTACTGTGCTCTTTTGTTATTTACATATGTTGCAATATATGTGCCATATTACTAGTGCTACTTAAAATATACTGTTCTGCTAGACCTCTTCTCTAATGAATTGTAAAAGCCTCCCTCAGCACGAAGATGAAATGTCAGTGATAATGCACTGTCGTGGTTTAACCCCAGCCGGCAACTAAGCACCACACAGCTGCTCGCTCACTCCTCCTCTCCCCCTGCCCCCACGGGATGGGGAAGAGAACTGACAAAAAGAAAAACTTGTGGGTTGAGATAAAACCAGTTTGAGAATTGAGATATAATAAACAAGCAAACAAACAAACAAATAAATAATAATAGTAGTAACAGTAGTAACAGTAGTAACGGTAATGGTAATGGTAATGGTAATGGTAATGGTAATGGTAATG
>JAVKLA010000053.1:14407673-14426969 GCA_034782735.1 Sagittarius serpentarius | reverse complement strand
TTGAACTGAGGGCTCCAGAGCTGGACACAGCACTCCAGGTGGGGTCTCACCAGAGCGGAGGAGAGGGGGAGAATCACTTCCCTCGACCTGCTGGCCACGCTTCTCGTGATGCAGCCCAGGATCTGGTTGGCCTTCCGGGCTGCGAGCGCACACTGCCAGCTCATGTCCAGCTTTTCGTCCACCAGCACCCCCAGGTCCTTCTCCGCAGGGCTGCTCCCAATCCCCCCATCCCCCAGCCTGTATTGATGCCATATGAAATGTCTGTCAGAAGAGTATAACTATATGAGAAAATATGATTACATTATGGTATCTATTTCCAGACCTACCTTAATGCTCATTTTTCCCCCTGTTGTGGTACCTCCGCATCCAAAAATCTGTTAGCAAGGACTTCCAAAGACAATTTCTCACTTGAGCTCTTTCCTGTTATCTCACCTTGCCAAAACCCTGTGAGAACAAGGCAGGGCCTGGCCTTCAGCTAAACTCTAGCTCCATGTTGTCCATTCAAGCCATTTTAGAACTATCAGTGATACACAGGAAGCTAAATTTAAAAAATAATAATAAGCAGGAGGTGATAGTGGTAGAGTGTCTTTCTTCAGCGGGCCTCACTCGAGCAACCAGGCAAGTTTCTGTTGATAGTTTAAAAAAATGGTTCAGTGTTTGTCCCTACGCTCCTATTAGGGCTGACAGCAGTGGTCACACCAGAAATTTTTGCCTTCAGTCTCTTTTCAATGGGAATGAAGGACTTCACACCCACTGGTCTGCCTCACTGGACACAAACCGGGCGTTCTCTCTGTGCTACGCTCCTGACAACAGGCGAGTCCGTAACACAGTATTAACTCTCAGATCACCAGCTTGTGGCTTGTACACCATTAATATTTTGTGTATGGCATGTGTCATAGGCATTTATCTAACGCTATACGGCATTTCTGACTGAGAAATTAGAACAATTAAAAAAATCATCAAGGTGGATATTAAACGGGATAAAAACTGCCTAAAACAGTTAACAGTTTGCTACCATGAGTTTGATGGGTTTCCTACTACAGCAATTTTTAAACTAAAATTGGTTGGTTTTCCTAAAAAACATACCTAGTTCAAAAATGTGAAACCTAGGAGTGCTGACGGTCGATATCATATAGCTTGTAGTGAATTATCAACATGGTTTTATAATGTTGGACTCGTACGAGAGCACATGCTTTTCATGCAAGCAGCAGCACAGATCTGTGCAGCCTGCCCACTGCTGCAAAAGGCCTCCAACACACTGGCTACTCTCCTCTACATCCTCTCTTCAGCTCTGCACTCAACACTTACAATTGCTTCTATAAACCCAGTTATTTTCAGGACTTGGTGCTGATAACTCTTGAAGAGAGACACCCCCATTAAAATCAAAAGGGACTAGTCTTGTGTTTGAAGTACAGAAGCTGACTTAAATGTTGCTCTGAGAAAACAGGACGGGGAAAAAAGAACAAAGTTAAAGAAGACCTTACCACTTTTGCATTGAAATAAATTAAATTTTACACCAATTTCCTGAAAATCAGAACTGGGTGCAACAAATACAAAGAAAAAAGAATAAGAGGATCAGCAAAATCAATTTGACGGAAACTTCCTAAAATATTCTCAGAGATGGGATGTAGCCATGTATTGTCAAAATTTTTGCAGAAATGATTCCACTGAAATCAAACCAGAAACAGAATGATGCCAGCACCTAAGAATGACATGTTTACACTGTGTATTCCAAACGCATTGCACTACTTTAAAAATAGGAATAAAGAAATCCTTAAAACCAAAATAAGCCAGTTTGGTAGCAAAATGATTAAAATCAAACAATTAGTAAAACCAAGTCTTCTCCCTCAAGACCAGTTACCATCTGCTTTAAACGAAAATAAACCAGCTAGAAAGCATGGATAAAGTCTTTTCCCAGGACCATCTACTTCAGAGGTCACATATTGGGGTGAGGAGGAATGGAAGAAACACAGCATTAACCCGGTAAGCACTCAGTAGGGAGCAAAAGGGGAGACACAAAAGAGCAGGCATGATACAAAAGAAGGATGTAGGCAGAACCCCTCTGAAAGGAACCCACAAATAACAACAATAAAAAGGAGGTTCGTCTGGACAACAAAGGTACCTACACTGCGGTCCAGCCAACGAGGACTCTGCTGTACAGGCACAAGGCAGTCATCACCCCTACCCTACGGACTAAGGTTGTTTAGGGCATGAAACACAAGCAAAGCAGACATCCACACAGCCGGCCAGGGGCTGAGGGTTGAATTTCCAGGCCTCCGAGTCACATCCTCTCCCCACTCGTCAGTCAGAACCCCATGACTGAATAATGCTAATAAACAAAGCTCTTGTTTGGTTTTGTTTTAATACAGAGCTACAAATTAAAAAAAAAGGCTGGATCTGAATAAACAGGAACACTTGCAATAAGAACGGTGCGGTAAGTCATGTTTCATTAGAGCAAATACAACGGCTGCACCCGGTGAGATCAGAGATGATCTAGCCCTGCAGCTTCTCTCTCGGAGACGGCAATTGCAGTTGCTGAGGGAAGCGTCTAAGAGGCAAGCGTGTACTGATGCTCCCTCAGGACGTCATCCCAGCTTCTGAAAAGCAGCAGCTCTGGGGGCTTCCTAAGCTGAGGTCATAGTTTTTATTAAAAACTGCATTTTAATTCCATGAATTTTGTTAAATAACATTTTGAATGCCTGTAACCTATTGGCACCCACAACACCCTGTGAGAGTGAACTTCACATTTCAGCTACGCGTTGTACAAAAAAATCCCTTCCTCTTGTTTGTTTCGAACCTGCCACCTATAGCAGGTGCACCACGCATTTGGTGAACAGTCCGGTAAACAGGGAATGTCATTCCTCATTTACTTTCTCTGTGCTGCACATGCTCTCACAGATCCTTCCCTCCATCCTCGCGTTCCCAGACTGAAGAGCCCAACTTTATGTAGTTGTGACCTTTATGGAAGCTGTTCCAGACAAGCTCTTCCGCACATCACATTATCCTTCAAGAGCTCTGTTTCTTGAGAAGAGGCCAAAAGTGCAAACAGAAATCAAGATTTGGGTGTACGATAGGTTTGTGTAGCGGAATGGTGATGTTTGCTGTTTTGTTCTTCATTGAATATTTTAAAGTTTTCAAAAGTTGCTTGCTTTTTTTGTCCTCTGCTGAATACAGTGGTTGTTTGTTTTCTTGGTTTTTAGAAGTAGCAATTGTAACTCCAAGTCATGACTGCATACATAAGTTAAGACCTAGCCCCCATGTGTATTATCTTGTATTTATTAATGATTAATTTTGTCCATCAGTATCATGAGACATTGCTGCAAACCCCTACAGCAATTTTGCATTTCTCCTACCCTGAATAATGTCAGTACCATCAGTGAACTTTGCCACCGCTGGCATCTCCTCCCCTCCCGGCACTGTTCAAAACATTTGTAAGTTGAACATCACAGGCTCTTACAGATTCACTGGATCTCTAGCAACGAGTTCCCTCCACTCTAAGAACGGACAATATATTCTTACTATTTGTTTCTTGGTTTTTAATTCGTTATTACTGAGAGGCCTGTATGTCTTATCCTATAATACTTAAGATTCTTCAAGAGCCTTTGATGAAGGACATGCTCAAATGAGTTCTGGAAGACCAACTAGCTTCTATCAAATGGATCACCCTTGTCCGTATGTTCAGTTACGCTTTCAAAGAAATTTTAGGGATTCTGGGTTCCTCTATGAAAGCTATGCTGATTCTTCCCCTTTTTATCATACTTATCCATAAATCTGATGAGTTAGAAGGGAGGCCAGGGAGTATTGCAGCTCCTACCAATTTCTCAGATTAGGTGTCATGTTATCACCTCCATTCTTTTCAGACCAGGAAACTTTTAAGCATTACACCATCTTTACTGGCTTGACAGTTTTGTGCTTTAGCTCTTTTAACTTGCATGGATACCATCTGGTCCTGGTAATTTTTTACTGTTCATTGTTGCCAGTTCCTTCTGAAATCTCTTCTAATAAAGCTTTTATTGGTGACAGATCTTCTGATATGTTCTTGACAGACAAATATGCCAGAATGGGCATGTCCCTAAATACCTTCCCTACTTTGATCATTTACTAGTCCTGTAGATACTTTGTCAGGATTTTACCTACCTAAAGACAGCCTGAAAATGGCTTTATAGTAGTCTTTGCCAAGTTGTTCCTCAAAATCTCTTTTGGCCTGCCTTGTTTTGTTTATATATTTAACTTGTTTATGTTTTATTTTCCTTGTTTAGGCACAACTTCAACTTGAAGAAAGCTCTTTTACTTCTAATAAAAGAAGTCTTTTTAATAAGAGACATCCTCTTACTCCTTCACCCTGCTGTTTAGCTATGCAAACCTTTTTGTGGTCTTTTAAAGCCTTTTTCTGGAAGTTGGCTTGCAGTAAGCTCCCATATTTAAACAATCTTCATGACTCCTATAAACATTTTAAATTTTGGCTCTTATTCTTTTTAAACAGTTTTCACATTTTTATGTAGTTTTCTCTTTGAAGTTAAACATTGCCATGGGAGATTTTTTTTCCCCCTTTTTTTGCTGATACAGGAATACTAGATCTAAGTACTTTAGTTGCTGTCACACAGAGGTTCTGGCTGTATTTTGAATGAGGTCTTTCACCAGGTCGTAGAATTATTTAGAATTACTTAGAACCAATTTTTTTTTTCAAGATAAACAAATAGCCTCCATATAAGCAATCTTTTAAAAATCCTAAAATTTTACTCAGAATCACAAACCCCCCCAGCCCATTTACCCCAACTCAGTTTGGTAAATGAAGTCTCCCACTGTTACTGCATTTCCTGTCTTCATGCCCCGTTTGATCTTGTTTAGGTTGTCACAGGCAATGTCACTATTTAGGTAGGACAGTTGGTACTACAGTCCTAATACTGTACTGCAGTCCTGTGGTGCTACAGTTCTGCTTTTCCTATTTAATCTTGTAATTTCAATCTGTAGGGACACTTTGCTTTTGTGATGCAGTTAATCTATAAGATTTGACACTGTTTACTTCAAGACAAAAATCTGCTCTTTGACAGGCATGACTTTACCTGTCTTTCCCATGAAATTAGTCACCAATGTGCCTGTCACATTGATTATTTTTCTTGCACTAAGTTGCTAATGTGCCTATGACGTCAACATTCTCATTTGTAACCAGTAACTTCAGTTTTAATACTGTTTTTCCAGACTTTTAATATTTGTACTGAAACACACACACATTTGGTCCAATTGTCAATGTTTCTTTGCTCTGGTTAAGTGGAACTCTTGGCAATTATTATTTATTTGAGAATACAGAAATTTTTTTCCTGACAGTTTTTTGTGACACAGCACAGCGTCCAAAATATCATACGTTTTCTGCACCTAACAAGAGCTTCTCAGTTTTTCAGTACTTCAGTGTGAATAAGTACAACTCAGAATGAACTCTTCTACCAGGGTAAACAAGGAAAAAGTACTGTTTGTGAGATGATGCAGCGGATAGAATATTTAGCTAGCCCTTATTTCTGCTGACCTCAAAGAGTACAGTAAGAATCCGATAAAATTAGTGAGAACTTCAAAATTTGGCTCAATAAAAATCAGCATGATTTTTTTGTTACCTTGCCTAGTTCTCATGTGATATATGTCAATCTGTGACTGCAGTATGAGAAAAATAAAACAGGTTTACTAATAACTTGCCTCATGAACTACCTTTTCATATCTAACATCATTTCCAAAGGGAAAGGGAACTGCTTAAGTCTAAACTCTACCTGGATTCAAATCCACAGTTCTGATTTATAGTAAGTAAGTGGCATGAAGTGCCTTCAGGAGCATTATGGGTCTCTAAGCTCTCAGGAGCTTGCTCTAAATCTCTCTGCATAGCCTCCTCCATGGATTTACACAGTTTTCACCTGAGCTCCATCTGTGTTTCTTTCTAGTTACTCAAACTTTCTGAAAAAGTAGTGTATTTCACCCATGGACAGGAGGAAAAAAAAAAAGTAAAATGGAGCTAGCCTCAATTTTAGATTTCATTCTGCTGATCAAAGGGTTCAGAGAAGGAGCCTTCTTTCTTCTTCTCCACCCTCCCAATCAGGAAAAGAAAGCCAAGTCAGACAGTGTCTTTAAATGGTCTGGAGGGAATGGGAATATGTTCATTTCCACAACAGAGCAACACACGTTGCAATAGTGCTTTGGAAGAAGCTGAGTTTTTCTATCTAAAAAGTTGCAGCATTCTGAGAAATCAACATTAATAGCAAAAAAAAAAATTATTATCAGGAGACACTGTAGTAATTAATCTGCTTTTTCTCCCAGAAGTGCTCCATTTTTTCAACAAAACTACTGTAGACTTTATTGGAGAACCTGAGAAATCATGTAGGTACTGACACGTCAGGAAAATGTGTACACACTATGCACATGTGCTTTGCCTAAAACGAACAGCTGGTGGGAGGGACCAGATCAGAAAACACCAGGTAAAGAATAAAAAAGAGCAAAAACAGCCTGTAAAGCCAAGAGCTGGAAGAGCTCAAGGAGCAAAAAAAGAAAGCATTAGCCAAGCCAGTCTGGAGAGTGGCATCTAAATAAAAACTTCAATAATTTATTTGAAACTGTTGCCCCCATCATTTATTTTTGCCTGATGACTGTGGTTGTCTAGGCTTAAAGAAAAGTCTGCCAAGAGATTTATTTCAATGATTACAACCCCTTACATGGGGATAAATAAAGTTGGCCAGAAACTCTATTTTCAATGCAACACAGATGACAGAAAAAAGGAGGCAAAAATAGAAATTAAAGGGAATGCAGATTAAGAACAGATGGAAGGCACTTTTTACTCAGAGAGTAAACATGACAAATGACTTACCAACAAGGTTGCCAGGAGGTCATTCAAGAAAAAAATGTCATATTAGGGAAAAGCATGGGTCAAAGCTTTATTCGGGCACAACTCCCATCAGTTTCAATGGGACTCCCACCTAAGGAAGAATGGCAAAGGTATGACCCTGAAAGTGTTCAGAAAAGTTGGTGTGCCAAAATGTTATTCCTAAAAATATCCGTGTACCCCAATTTGTTTTCATTTTTACTATAGGTTACCTGTTGAATAAGCTCTGACTGCATGGCCTATTTTTACATGCTTCTTGAATATGCTATCTTCATTCTCACTTCTTTAAGATGTTTCAGTATCTCCAAACACATGGCAGCATGGTAAAAAAATGCAGAAGTTACTGCTACTTTTTCGTGCTGTCCATAACTCCACAGGGAAAAGCTCTTTTAGATAAATGCAGGATCAGTTCTGACTGTGGACTCAGGCTCGAGCAGGGAAAGCAGAGAGAAGCGAAGTTGTGCAGCAGATTGGTCAGACTGGAAAAAAACATGCCTTGGAGCAAAACCTCCGTCCCACGCCTCTCCACATCGCTTTGCTTCCTGACACACCACCACTCATGTACAGCAGGGAGATGCTGTCTGACACAAAACGGTCTCTGCTGTAGGATCTTCAAATAAAATGAAATTTTGAATTAGGAAAAAACATCTCAAAGTGTTATTCTCACTACAGAGGTTCTCGGTCTGTGTGTTTGCTTCCCATGCATTAGCTAACCTGAAGCAGAAGACACTTGAACTGCCAGTTCTGCCATGCTCATCACCGAGCTGCCCATTACAATTACCACTGTGCAAAGGAGTTTCAGTGATTCTTCAAGGGTAGAGGAAGACTGCTTTCACAACAGTCTGTGCTGCTGAAAAGGTTGACCCAAAGGCACGTTACCCAGCCCTGGTTAGGTTAGCAGCATGCACTTAGTCCTAGAAAGGCTTCTTCTTGTCCGTCCAGGACTTTGTCTTCCCTTGGGCTCCTAGACCACCCAGGGATTTCGGCTGCCTTCCCTACTCACCTTGTGATCTTACACATACGAGTAAAAGCAAGAAGAAACCGAATCCTGGGAATTAGTGACAGGACTCTGAGCGGCTTCAGCACTGCAGGCACGCAAAAGCTAAGAGAAGAGCTTGTGCAAGCCAAAAGCCTGAGCCTAATGAGAAAAAAGGAGCACAGCTGGTATGGTTTGAGGCCAAGTGGAATATTTGAGCTTTCTTCACCCTGGTTGACCCCAGCTATCCATGTGTTTAGCATAACTCCTGAGGGTGAAAAAATACAACATGCAAAAGACCAAATGCTATTACAATTTTTTCACACAAAGATAGTATAGTGTTGTGCTTGTTAAACAAAATACACAGTAAGTGATCTTTTTGCATAATCTTGGAACAAGAATAGAGGAAAACTGAATTGCCAGTTGATGCTGCCATTTAATGTGGTTCCTATTCTATTTCATAAGAAACATGAAAACTGTAGTTGATCTATGTAAATTTTTTATATTTCCATCTCTGAAAACATTTCCCAAGTGCAGTAAAATAACGCACAATCAGTCTGTAGCACAGAGTCGGATAGTTGCATATGTCAAAAGAATCAACCAAAGCCAAAAATACCAAAATCTTTAAATGCAAGTAAAGACACCTTAAGCTCTGCATTGTAAAAATTTTCCTCAGGGCAAACCTGACAGGATGGGGGAAAATATTCAAGAAAAGTCTAAGCAAGTCTAATTTACTAAAGTGAAACTGGAATACTGGAAAAGAGCTGAAAAAATTTGTAAGGAATGACTCGTAATGTTAGCAAGACAGTGAACAAATTACCTAACAATTTGGCTTAAAAAAACCCTATTGTCTGCTAAGATCTATAAAAAGTGGGAGGTCAGTACCATATTATCAGATATAGCTGAGTAGCATTTGTGCAATGGATGCAGTAAACAGTGACGTTACAAGTGTATATAACATTGCAATATGGTATCAACATCATAACACAAAGCTCATCCATAATATGTTTTCTCTTTCAGTCTATATTAGATCTCATTTATCTAGAAAAGGAGAAGAGAACAACTGAGGCATTTCCTACTTTTTCTGTGTATTCTATTCAAAAACATATCTAGCAGCTTTAATTTAGGGGAAAAAAAAGTGCTTCCTCAAGTCAGTAAATCTTACTACATTTGCCAAAATTGTTTAGATTTAGTTCTGAAAAAATATACAGAAAATTATTGTATTGCTCACAGCAGTAAGCTGGAGTAGGGAGGAAGAATTCTGCATGCAGCCAAGGGACACTGAAAAGAAATGTATGTTTCAATTTCTGCATTTGACGCAGGCTTTTCTGTTGCGTGTTCAAAATTATGCCCCGTTCGGCAGTCGATTTGAGAGCAGCAGTACCAGGCCATTTCAGCTGTGCAGGCCGCAAAAAATTTGCGTTAAAGATGGATTTGTAGGACGCATTTTTCTCATGGTAGGGATCTGCTTTTCTCAGCAGAGTACGCCTGCACACCAGGAACTATCAGTGCGTATTTTCTGTTGCAAATAGATCAATCCTTTAGCTTACAGACACCGATAGATCAAATGCCACCCACTCAAGTCCAGTAACAGCAGGCTTAGAGATTCCAGCCATGACCACTCTAAAGCCAAACTTCCCAAATCCTCCTCTCCAGCCTCAGTCTCCTACTATGCACAAACAGAAATCAAAGAGTACCCTGCAGACATGCTGTCTTAGTGATTTTCAGTACCACTTTTTAAGTCCAGTAAGTTTTAGAGTTACTGGTTTAGACAGGGACACCAAGACAGCAAATTAAAGTATGTGGTTTTCCATGGTTTTTAGAGCTTGTTTTATGACTTTATCCAGCTGCCTCTTTATTGAGGGTCACATTATTGAAAATATGAAAGTCTGGCATAGAAACCCAAAGGAGGTCTGCCAATTCCAGGATTAGGAAAATATTTATGTTATTATGGACTTAACAGAGAAATCTAAATCTAAAAGGACTAGACACAAAACTAGACACTTAAAGACAAACTACCTTTCCGATTAATACAGTGAATTAGTACATGGCTACCACAAGGGAGAAAGTGCCTTCCCACTCACGCAATGTGGGAAAAATGAGGTGTTTAGAGAAAGACTTGATTTTTTTTTTAAAACAACACTACAACCAAAATAGAAATAAAATGCAAATTGGGAACAGGCATACGTATGAACATCAAGTTTCAAAAGTGAAAAGCATTCAGGCCTTAATGCTAAGTTAATGTAAAATAAAGAAAACCAAGTGAAAATAGAACCAAAACCATAGAAGCCAAAATGCTAGATACTGAGTCTTTTCAAGCCAGAGGAATTCTTTCATTGCCTTAAATAACCTTTGGATTAGGACCACTGGCTGCATCAGTGTTCATGCTTCCAGACATAAATTTGGAAGCATCTTCGCGGATGGATCATGCTTTTCCTCACTTCCCTTTACGTAGCCTCTTAGTTAGCATTCTGAATCAGACGTTTTGGTTACAAAATTAGAAGCACCACTGGTTTGATCTAGTAAAACAGCACCTGCGCTCACTTGGTAAGTCATTCACCTCACAAAGGTTAGTATGCTCCTGGACTCACCATAGATTATATATAACCAGTAAACATTGAATTAGTTATTATTTAAATGGTCAGCTATCCTACAGACTCTTACTACTACATGGGCACAGAGTTTTGAGATGATGAGCGTATGACATGTTTTAACAGCTTTACCTGTTTCATGAGACACTTCCAATGGAATGACCAAAGATTAAGAACAGAGAGATGAATGAAGAGGACCAAAAGTGATTTTCTGGTTGTTTTCAAGGGAATGTATATTAACATATCAGTATGAGAAATATGACTCACATTACAGAAGTGAGAAAACAGATCTAAGAGTAGTGAACAGATGAAGTTGGTTATTATAACAGAAAATGCAGAAGGTATTAATGCCATCTAAGTTTCAGTACCTTATTTAGATAAGTAAGTTAGAAGCTTATGCACATAAAGAATATGTGAATGGAGACTGTGAATCTAGTCTAATGGGATTCTGGAAATTCCTTTGACTATGTCCATGGAGCCTCTGTTCTTAAATGATATACCTAATGCTAAATAGTAAAAAACTCATCCCCTGAGTAGTGATGCCCAAAAGGAAAAAAAAAAACAGGAGAAAAAACCAATGCAAACTTCATGCAGATAAACAGAAAAGTGAAATTTCAGCTGAAACTGTGCTCCAAAATTTTAGTTCTAGTCTTCTGTAACAAACAAGTTACTTGCAAAACCGCAGTGCCATGCCATCATTTAGATAATATTTCATTGTGTTACCAATAGAAAAATTGCAGTCCACTTTAACAAAACAGGATTTTTATGGATCATGTAGGAGTTTTACCTGTGCCACCTACTCCAAGCTCAAAGAAAAGGGAGAAAATGTGATAATTTTGTGATATTTTGAAATTCCAGCAACAGGATTTAGGGTTTTGCCTACTGCCTCACCAGAATAACACAGATGGACCAAACACATCTGTAATACAAATAAATTTTGCACAGATAACAAAATCAGGAAAAGAGAATGGCACAGAAGACTTCATGACTGTGGTGTGCTCCTGTGCTGAATCTGCCAAGCTTGTTCTGTCTCCTTGCCCTAAGCAAAACGTACATCTAGTGTTAGTGTGGCAAATAGAAATAGCCAGTGTCTCGGATCACTCTGGCTTAGTTTTTCTTACCCCTCCAAAATGTCCCTGTTGGAGCAAGATGAGGTTCAATCTGGTACGTTAAATCTAAAATCTCTCTATGTTGGAGGCATTTCCAGGGCAATCGCAGTGAATGAAGTACTTTATTTATTCACATTAAAATTCTAGCAAAGTAAAAGGTGCAACTAATGAAAAATGAAGTAACTATCGATGAAAACATCTTCTCTTTCAGTATAAAAAAATCATGCCTTCCAAAATTTTCACTTTGAATGAAGATTTTTTGACTGTTTAAAAATAGCAAACTTCATTTTGGAAACTTTAGTGCAACATTTCACAACTTGAAATTTCATCTGCTCACCCCTACTTCGATAGACTCCCACCCTTTTGACAGCCCTCCCAGAGAGCTGGCACCATGAAAACCCTGAGCACCCTGAAGCTCAGAAGTGAGACTTCCAACTCCAAGCTCTAGAAAGGGGAGTTGGGGGGGGGGGGGGGCGGGGGACGGCTGCAACTCTACCACATGGACAACAAATCAGTGCCTTACCAGCGAACAAGCCTGAATTACCTGAGTCTCCAGTTTCCTGGTTTCACAGGGTGAACCAACGTTCTCAAATCCACAGCCAAAGACAAGTCTCCCAGATCTTTAAGATGCGCTGGCTCGATGTGGGCTGTGAGAGATGCAGGAGGTTGACTGTGGACCCAGGAACCAAGAGCTAGCTATGGTTAGGTCTCCAAATTGCAGAACTGACCTAGGACTGTGGAGCTGAGAAACCCCAAAGTCTCCGATTTCATGGCTGACTTGAAGGGAGGACAGTGCTCAGATCCCCAGTAATCTCCTGGGTAGACAGCCAGGAAAACAGGCAAATTTTCATCAGAACCCTGCTGATGCTTTCACAGAACTTCAGTGACAACAATAGCCTTCTGTGACTCATTTTGGTCTGGTAAATAAGAACATGCCTATTTAAAATTAATTAATTGAAAAGTTCCTGGTAAGGAAAAATAAAACTATAAGAGCTGAAGAATGGAAAGAAGGTGGAGTCCAACAGAAAAACTCCAGAGGAAGGAAAATAGCAACATTACAACCTGACAAGCCTGGGAGAAAGAAAAAAAAAGCATCCAAATCAGTGAACGAGAAAAAGGAAATACTGCTCGGGGAATAAAACAGCAGCCAAAATTTTCCAATATAACAAGACAAAGTCTGGTATTCACATATATACAGTGGGAATGAGCCAAACTAAACCCATGATGTGGGGGAGGAGGAAATCCAAGACCCAAAGAGCAATTCTGGCTATGTGATTCACTGAAATTACACCACAATATTTCTTTTTAGCAGGAGATAATTTCACTATTAATGAAATTATCTTGAAACCCACCCAAATCAAAGACAGCTCTGGATCTCCTCCAGTTCCAAAAAGACATATTAAGTGACTTAAATGATAAAGATGATGAGAAAACTGAGGCTGAGATGGGTAATCCCCAGCTGGCTTGTAGGCCAGTCAGGTTAGCTATGAACGTATGATCTATGAGTGCAGTAAACTGTAAATATCATTTGTATCAAATTGGTGATCCATACAGTAATCAGGCTGTGGTTCTGACATCCAGTCAAATATAGCTGAAGTTTATAAGTCCACAATTCTCTGAGGTGGGTTAGAAAAAAAAATACCCTTGAGTTAGTATTTAATTAAACTGGTATCATGAATGCACAATAACCATGATTTGCATGACCTTTTGACTTTTTTCTGACTAAATATTTTGAGAATAATGGCTGTTACAAGATTTTGTTGAAATCTAAACTGACACTAATAAGCAGGTCCCTTGATGACTCTAATTCAAAACAAATATTTTAGGAGCAAACTCCAAACTGAGATTTTAAATGCAATGCCACATCACCTAGATATCCTCTGCAGTTCCTATTTTAATTTTATCTGCCTCCAGTCTTGAATGCCAAACCACAGAAAGCTTTTCAGCATAGTATATTACAAAGCTCATTTGCATTAAACTTGTCATTTTTGCTCAAAGTTCCACAGCACCAAGACAGAATAAATGGAACCCCCAAAAAACTAAATTGCATTCTAAATGGGGAAGATTTATTAACAAGAAAAATACTGTAATGCACAAAATCAGAGTCAAAAGTGTCCAGAATTAGTGTAGACGTTTCAATGCATCACTTTGAATATAGGCAGTCAAGTAGAATGACATGTTTGAAGTCATTAAATATGTCTGGCCCCCGAATAGCTTAAACATTTCCTAACCATGATGTACAGTTAGAAAACAGTTATGGAATCAGAAAGCACCGGTGGAGCTGTAAGGTGCACTGCTCTAAGCTGTATACTTAGAACAGAAAAATTAATACTGTCCACCTTTATACAACACTTGAAAAGCAGAAAATCATCTTGGCACTCAAAAGAGATGGCAGTAAAGTGTCTGCTGTAAGCTGATGACCCAAAACACCAATAAAAGGCAAGGGCCATGCCAGCCTTACCTCCTCTGCCTTTCCTAAATAGCAAACTAAATAAAAGTGTAGTCAAGAGCTAGGACCGCTATGGCGAAGTGTCTGTGGCACTCCCTTCCCTGGCTTGCAGGGAAAACAACCAGCCCACATCCCCAGCCGGTTCCTGATACTGCCTCAGGACTGCTGCCACCTTCCTACTTCACTGAAGTGAAATCGAACTTTCCCAAAAAGAACAGTAGCCTGAATATGGAGAACTTAACTGTAATATCACCTCCTATCTCAATGGATGGCACCCAGAGAGCAATGGTAGAAATGCCAGATTAGCTTAAATATAGGTGGAGATCCAGCAACCCAGCAGATGTAGATGGAGATCAAAGATTAGGCTTGCTGGGTTCAATTTTGCCATTGACCTAGATGAGCACCTGGACAAAATTTTTGCTATTTACATGTGTCATATATGACATATATGACATATATGTGTGGAGACATTGGGAAAATTGAGTTGTATTATAAAGCCTTTGGATGAAAAAGAAGAACTATGGAAAGGAATATAGAATGAGAACAAAAGGAAACAACACTCATTTACATATGCTGGAAATTTGTTTTGGAAAGTAATATATCTAGTAGAAAGATTTGTCATTATCACGAGAAATGGCAGCGTATCTTAAACTCTGCCTGAGAAAGGGATCCTTGAAAGGAAATACCTCACCATAACATCACAAAAATGAAAGCACTCAAGTAACTGAAGCCATCCTAAGCATTGCATTAACAAGAGATACTGAGCCAAATGAATTTCTGGGCTAACTCCACTGAAGACAGCTGTTACACTGGGGATAAATCTGATGTATCCTTTATTATAAGAAGGGCATTCAGGAGGACTGCTGCCAATATAGAAAGACAAATGCTACGGAACAGTGGCAAATAAAGTACCTGATTAGCAGCAGTACATGAAGTCTCCCGATGAAGAAAACGTATCTTCAGAGCTCTTTATCTGTCAACCTGTCCATGGCCAGACATATGTCTACACATGTTAACAAGATGTGCTTCTAGTCTGTGCAGAAGTATTCCTTACTCATTTTTTATGACTGTTACGAGCAGTTTGTCACATTTTGGGTTTTGGCAGTTACCTAAACTATCTTGCTGCTCAAGCCATACTCATGGCAGACAGTGGTTTTACTCATTTTTAGTTTTTGAAAGACTATTGGAGTTATATATAATTCTATTTTAGCAGTGAATGACTTAGCAACTCTTAAATGTACTCAAATTACAGCCTTCTACATAGGATGACATTTACTTTGTGAAAACGTCATTACTGCACATGTATGTATGTATGTATAAGCACACATCCATCATACATGCACTCTGTGTTCCACTGATAGTATAATGATAGAACAATAGCATTCAGCACATAAAATATTGTCTTAGGAACTTAGATATTCAGAAAGTCCAGGGAAGGTCCAGAAGGTCTAGGGAATACCATGTCGAAAATAATGAAGAAAAGTAGTTTTGTCTAACAGACAACTATCAAGGGACCTTTCCATTTCTGCTGTCGACTGCTCCTTTTACTTGCTAAGCAGAGACAGCAGTTAAATTCTTCAGAACCACACTTAAAGGTATCATGTCTTTTGGTGAAAGACTAGGCAATGTATCATTGGCAAAATTGTGTAGTTAATGTCAACAGCATGTGAAAGAACAGGACTGTTGAGCAGGTAGATACACACAGTCTGTTGGGAAAGAACCAGAACGGCTTTTGCAGCCGGAAATCCTGATGAAGTCCTGTGGTACTGCCACGAAGCACATGGGTAAAGGTGACCCAGAGGACATAAATAAATTTAGAGTTCCAAAAAAGCTTTTGACAGTTGAAGGTTATTAGAGAAAGTAAGTTGCCATGGTACGGGAGGAAAGGTCCATTTACAGAAAAAACTGGTTAAAGGACAGGAAGCAAAGCCTAGGGTTAAGGGTGTCTTTTCAGGATGGAGAAGGTTCAACAGTGAAGTCCTCCAAAGTCTGGTGCTGGGACTGGTTTTATTCAGCTTTATCAGTGATCCAAAGAAAAGAGCAAACAGTGAAATCCTGAAGTCTGTGGACGATCCTAAGCTGTCACTAGATAGCCAAATGCTTTATCTGTGGCACAAAAACTCCAGAAGAGTCTTGCAAAACAGAGCGTATGGGCAAAAGAGACACAGATGAGCTTCAGTGCAGACAGACATAAAGCAATGTACCTGTAGCAAAACCAACCTAAACCATATCTATACAACCACGGACTCAGAACTGATAGTTACCGCACAGGAAAGAGGTCTTGGGGTCATTGTTGACTTTTCTTTGAAATTATCAGAATCTGGTAGGTTGTGATCAAGATTGGTGGTGAAGGCATGGATAAGGTGAACATGGAGCTGTTATTCACCAAATCCTCGAGGCTAGAAGCAGGGGGTATTCAATGAAGCTACTAAGAACTTTTGAACAGATAGAAGAAAGTAATCATTTTGTACAGCCATGATCTTCTGGAACGTGCTTCCATGCAGGCTGTGGAGGCAGAAGGTGTCAGCATGTTTGGAAGGAGCTTTGGCAAACTCACACAGAGAGGTCCATAAATGGACACTAATCGAACTAGGAAGGGTTGGACCCTAACACAACTGTGGATGCTGAGAGGGTGCAGAATGTGGGCCGGTTTACATGCTCTCCTTCTGCCACTGTCAGACACAGAGTAGCGACCTAAATGAATGACTAGTCCAACTGGTACGGAATTTCTTTCTGCTTTTTTATGACAGTTACATTGTATCAGATTTACTTTAATAGTTACGAACCTTCACTCAGTACAGTTATATTTCAACTAAAACAAAAAACAATTGCCAAGTCCTAATGGACATCATGTGATATAGACCTTTCTTACTGCCTTTCGAAGGAAAAGCTTTTACTTGGGGCAGGAATTTTGTTTTCAGATATTATTAAGTTTATTAATTTTCTAAAGTATGGGATTTATCTTGATTTTCCATTTGGCTGGGTTTGCAAATCAAGGAAAGTGTCATTATTCTGAGATTAATACCTTTAAAGAGTAGGGTAGTTGCTTGTCAATTTTCTCTCAGGACAAAATTGGCTGGAGTCAGGAAACATGATACCAGAGACTACCACACGATACAGTGAGAATATCTCTACATTCACATAGCTTTCCCTTACCTATTTTTACATTGCTGGCATTGGAAATCATTTAACATCAAATTCCAAATTATCAAAACCAAATTCAATAAAAACAAAACAAAAAAAAACCCCAACACTGCTCTGGTGGATAATTTTAAGCTGAGGTTTTCTGAGCAAAGGTATCAGTTCTTTTAGGTAACTGTAGACACACTGACTTAGAATCATAGAATCGCTTAGATTGGAAAAGACCTGTAAGATCATCTAGTCCAATCGTTTAACCTAGCACTGACAAGTCCCCCGCTAAACCATTTGTCAGTGTATTTAGGAGTCACTGGAGAGACGAAGTATTTCAATACCTACTCGTGTTGAATGTCCTGGATTTTCTACTTTTATGTAAGACATTTTAAAGGATTTTTGTATCACTCGTACCTTTAAATCATGCCTTCTAAACTGCTTTGTTATATTAGACAGATAACATAGCTATAACGTAAGGGAGTGCCAGGAACCAAGATTGCAGAATCACCTTGCACTGAGTAAGATTTTCAGTGTTTTGAGTCACCAGCACAGTGCCTTCTCAAAGCTGTTGATACAGAAATGGGTTTTACATATGCATAGTAACATTTTAAGGACTTGCTTGTAGAAAAAACTAACAGATAAGGTTCCGTTGCCTGCAGCAGGGACTTGCCTGGGCCTTCCATTAATAGCAAATATAACCATTTATTTTCAGGATTTTTTTCTACCCTTATTAATTTGTTTTCACTATTTTCCTCATCCATGCTTTCGGCATTCCTCAGCTCATGGTCAGACATACCTGTTCAGACAACTTTCATTGATCATTTCCTACCTGCAGTAGGATACATTCTTACTATTCCAATATTGTTCCTTCCCACAAAGGCAGATAACAGGTCATGAAATGAGATGAGAGGAAAGGCAGTTGTTATAAATGCCTGTCGTCTTAATATTTTTGCAGCTTAACACCTAAAGGCCCAGAAATCTAGATAAAGTAAGAAGAGGCCCGCATCTCAAATTCATGTCATCATACTAAATACTGATAATAAACGAATAGGCACAAATCAAACACAAATAAATTCTTAATCGCAGGGACTTGGGTTAATAAATAAATAAATACATATGAAAACATACCCCACCCCCACTTCAAATTAACGTATTGCTCTGGCTCATTTCTTCTGATTATTTTTAATCTAAAATTTTTGCGGGTCAAAACCGTGTTTTCTTTTTTTTGGAGCAAGATGGCAGTTGTGTTAGCAAATACAGGCCTCAGGCTTAGAAAGCTATACAAAAAGAATGAATACACTGGCCAAATGTCGGTATGCAAACACTAAACAAATTCATCACCGGGTCTGAAATACTGGGGGTAAACTACAGGCGTCTGAAAAGCAGATACGACACACCTCCCGTTTTGGATACCTACAGCTGACGGACAGTGTCTGCCTTAGCAGGAGGGACTGAATGCAAAGCGGTTAAAACGCCCGACAAATCCTCAGCCCACCAGCGCAAAACAACGCGTTCACCTCTCGGCGTATTTGGGCGGATTTGATAGCAGACTGGCTGGGGAAAGAAAAATCAAATGAAAAAAAAAAAAAAGAAAGAAATCCCAAGCCCGCAGCAGCAGCAGCAGCAGCAGCTACAAAGCCCGCACGGGGTGGCTGTGCGCATTAAAGCCTCCGTTCAGCTGAAGCAGAGGCCGGCAGGGAAGGTGGGGGGGTTGAGGGGGGTGGTTGGGGCGGAGGGGGGGCTCCCCGGGCGGCCTCTCCCCGCCGGCCCCGGCCCGGCCCCGCTGCCCGCCGGCACCCACCTTGGGCATCCGGATGTGCTCCATGGCGGCGGCCCCCGGCCCGGCTCCTCATGCACCTCCCGCAGCCGGCAGAGAGGCGGCCGCACGCACCTGGCCTCTCTCCTCTTTCCTCCTGCCAGCCCTGCTTTTAAATATATATATATATATATATACTTTTCTTTTCAAAAATAATCTGTTCGTGGTTTATATTTCCTAGCGTTTTCCGGCGCAGGTCTGAAGGAAAAAGGGAGGATTTATTCGAAGCAGATAACGTGCCCGTGTTTCGATGCTGGCAGGTCAGGGGCTGGCTCCACCTCCCCGGCAGCTGCCGTGCTGCCCCGGCGGCGGGGATGCTCCGCGCCGGCCCCGGCCCCGGCCCCGGCCCCGGCCCCGGCCCCGGCCC
>JAVKLA010000053.1:14380318-14398444 GCA_034782735.1 Sagittarius serpentarius | reverse complement strand
CTGCTCACCGCAGGGGGGTTGGACTAGATGGCCTTTGATGGTCCCTTCCAGCCCAAGCCATTCTATGATTCTATGATACCTGACTGAAGTCCCTAGCGTGATCAAGAAATGTTAGTGAAAACAGAGCTGAGAAGAAGGAGAGGCGTTACAAATGCTACTTCACTATGTTTTTATTCATAAGCAGAACACATGGCATCCCTTTCAGTTGTAACTGGTGTGGGTTTTTTTTTCATTTATGCAAAGCTGTTTTCCATAATCCCAAGGTGCTGTGTCACTTTGGCAGAGGGAAGCACATGATCGGGGTGAGGGGAACACATGCATGCCTATATGACCATTTTTCTTTAGGAAATTACCAGTGTGACTATAAACTTCATCCATAGTTGTCACAAAGCCAAGCTGGCAGTGCTCTATAAAGCACAGGAAACTGCCTTTAAAGACTCCTGTTCTCCTATGTCAACATGACGTATGTAGAAGAGCTAGTCCTGATAGCTGCTTGAGGTATTCATGCCCTGCCCAGCAAAGGGTGCCTATCTCTTCCCCTTTCTTTCCTTCCTGATGTTGCGGGGACAGTGGCTGGGGATGAGGTTAATGATTCAGCTGCTGTGATAGCCTCTCAAAGTTGAAGACATGCCAGGTGGGCCAGAGTTGTCAGCCTTAGTGACTCTTACGTAAAGATCAGGTGATAAACCCGCTGATGTACTGTCTTCCTTATTGCACCTATGGTATCATAGCTTCTTGTGCTGCAAACATGTTTGACAAGCTGCCCCAGGATACATGTTATGGTTCCTGACCTGCCTTTGTCTTCTTCAGTGTGAATCAGAACCCCTTGGTGACCCTGACATACCCAAAAAGTAGAAAGCTATTTGGCTGTCTCTTGTCAACAACATCTTCAGCCCTTTCCTAACACAACTGAGTAACTATGTGAGCTTTCTTCCTCATCCCCAGGTCACTCTTCTGTGTCCCATAGGCACCTTCTTTCTTGCTGAGAATGAACAGCACAGTAAAGATAAGGGCCAAATCCTGAACTGGCTGCTCTCTGGCAGGCAGAACTTAAGTTTTTTAGCATACTGTTTGCTGGTTCTCATGAGGAATGAGGGCATCTCTGGGGTTTCCTGAGAACAGAATGCTCTGGGAGAATGTTGGAATTGTTTCAGAGGGGAAGAGAATAGCACTTGGCAATCCATGTTTCTCCACTGTCAAGGAGTGCTCCACTACAGAAATTTGCTCCCAGCAGTCCCAAAGTAAGTCTGAGGTGGATCTAGCTCCACTGTCTCTACATCTGATGGGCAGGGGAAGAGGGAGAAAGAAAGAGCAAAACAAATTGCCAAACTGACAAGGTAGAAGTACTTCTATGGACTGGTATTCGGGGTAGATTCCCTGCCTTGTTGTTCCCCGTATGTTGAACTTCAGAAATGTCTGTCTGTAGTGTTCATTACATATTGTTATATGGAAAATAAATTTCAGAGGACAATTTTTCTAAATCTCCAAGTGTACAAGCATAGCTTCTGTTTTACAGTCTCAATGATCTTAGAAAATATTTATATTTCATTGAATTATTTGAAGTCTTAATCTTACTGGTGTATTCTGCAAGAGGGAAAGTTCAGCAAGTGTTTGCAGAATCATGCAAGAAAATACTGGGATTCAAGTTAACTTTGTCTCTTAGATGTTTTGGCTTTTGGTGTTCTCTTTGCTTGGCAAGGTATCTACTTTTTGTTGGACAAGCCCTTTATTGGTATATTTCCCAAAGCAAAGGTGCTCATTCATTTCTTTCATATCCCACTGACTTTTTAAATTTTCATCCTTAATTCTGTTTTTGTGGAAAAGTATAGTTATTTTGTTTGTTTGGCTTTTGTTTCTCTTCTCAGTGTAATGCAGAAATGGACAAAAGAAAGGTGAACTAGATGAGAGAAACACAGAGATGATAAGAAATATTCCTGGTATATGGAATTTATAAGAGCCACAAACCTCAGAAAATACACTTTTAGGAAAAAAGCTCTGGATATCCTATAGTTAAACATTTATTTGAAGTGAAACTTGAAAGATCCCAGAGGTTTTTCTTCAGAAGTGAAATTTTTTAGCATGACAGTAAAAAATTTGTTAAATTTAGAAAGATAAGGGGGCCCCTCCATTGATTTGCCTGAGACTTGAGTTGATTAAACGGTGCAGAAATGCACTTTTTGGGAAGTCATGACGTTTTTGCTAGGTTGTCACTTATTAACACCCAAGTATATTTTTACTGTGAAGGGTAATATGTCACTGTGACTTTTCTGTGACCATTTTAATGTGACCATGAAAACATAAGTTTTGGTAACTGATAGGAAAGGTAAGCAGAAGATACGATCAGCAGATGCCTAAATGAAACTACATAGTCTTTATTTCTGTTGTCTGAATCTCTTTCCATATTTGATATTGGCAAATATATTACAACAGTATGTTTCACAGTTAAAAAACAATCAGTCAAACAAAGCCCTTGAGGGCTTATTTAAATAGAAATATGTGATGTGGATTTAGCAGAGTAGAAATTCAAGGTCTGTGTAATTTAGAACCTTGTGTAATTTTCCAGTTGTTATATCACATGTGGTTCTCCCTCGCAACAGTGACCTTGGTTAGATTTTGATATGGCAACAACTAAAGGCATAAAATGTAATAAAATCTATGCTCCATCATTTCTATAAAATAAAATATTCACAATCTACACTAACTTCCATCATAAACTCATTTTTCCAGCATTCATTGCATTAATAATTCATCAGTAGATTCTATTTGCTGTATGATCCATTACTATTAACGTGAGAAAGTAAATTACAAAGCAAATTACAGAGCAGAAGGTCGGATTTTTTTCAGACCTTTGAGAAGTCCACTTGTGGGTGCCAAGTTCTCTGTTTTATGCTCTTTGTTGAAACATATTGAAGGGATTAGGAATTCTGTCTGTCATCTGGACAGCTTAACGGGTACTCAGAAGTTGTGCAGTCAGTTTCTTCTTTTCCTAAATGGCTTTTGTGTTATTAACTCAAAACAAATTACGGGATTAACTGATTTCTGAGCTAGTAACCCTCTGCACTTGAAAAGTGTGATAGCTCCCTCTTCAACAAATGAATAGAAGAGTCAAGTTGCAAAAACTAGTAAGATGCCCTGCTATCATGGCAGCAAAGGCACAAGCGCTAGAAACCTTCAGAAAAAGGCACGCTGAAGTAGCATTGTCCAGCAATAAAATGTCCACAGGTATATGTAAATCATACTGCCCGAGACCAAGCCCTGCTCCAAAAATTCCTGTAGAAAGTCAATGTACCAAACCTTGTTGTTGCACACGTTTGAACAAAAGCGAGCAAGGAGACATACAGTTTTTCCTACAAGCACACTAAGGTTTTACATTACCTTGGTAACTGTAGATCTTGCAGCAGGTATTTTAAACACTATAAAGACAATGGAAATATGCCCTTCCCCTATGAAACTCCCACCAAGTTGAACGGGTCCGGGATTCCACCCAAGAAGCTGATTTCACAACACTGAATTAAATCCAGATTTCTACTTACAGGTTTTTCGACAGATTTCAATGTTAGATATTTGTTGGAGCCTGGTACAGATTATGATTTTTTTTTCCCCTGAGAATTTACAGCTGTCTTATCACTCAAAGGATGGAGAACACAGTAGTCAGAGACAACTAGTTAGTATATCAAAAGAATAACAAAGCCATATTTTGTTTCCCCATTTTGTAAAATGCATTATCTAGTATTCTCAATGCTATGAGGGTTGGGTTTTTTGTAAATTTGCATTTAACAAGGCGGTTTAAGGCACAGGAGTTTTCACGTGCTTGCTCTTACTGGCAGTGGTGTGTGAAGTAGGTGCTTTTTCTCTGTGTGACTTTTCTGATCTGTACAACTTGAGACATTCCTAGTTTTTAAAAAGAGAAAACTGGTAAAAAATAGCTATTTTTCAGATGTTTTCTGCCACCCTTTCTTCTCTTGAACATAACCTCTGGCATAGAACTAAACAGCGGCAAGCCTGAGACTTCTTTTTAAAAACACCTTGTTAAAATTAGCCTTATTTGGAGGGTGCAAATGAGAAAAGGATGAAAGCTCCTATTCAGCAGGAGTCATAACAAATGCATCAGAGTATTGTTGGGAGGGAATACACCAAAGACTCTTCCAAGCTGTATTTAAAAAAAAAAAAAATGACATATGTTAAGTAGTGCTAAGAATAGCAAATATGTTTGTGTTATTGTTGCTGGATGATACATTGTATAAGGCAGCTGCAAGTCCTTGCTTCTCTGAACAATCCCACACCCTGCTTCACCCTGAACCACTCTTTCCCTTTTTATGGAAGATATTATTTCTTGATTATGAATCTAAATCTGCAATACACTGAACTCACCCAGACTGAAGGGGCTTTAAATGGGAGGATTAAAGTGCGTCAGCACTTTCCAGGGGGCGTGGAGCACCTTACAAAATTGAAACCTGAATAAAAGACACTTTTTTTGTCTTTGAATAAGTTTACAGTTTGTACATCTATTCAATGAATGGCAATTTCTGAGTTGCCAGCTTTGGTATCATGTTACGTACAGTCTTTGACACCTTTTCACTAGCAGGTTTTACCTAATACCTCTTACAGCAAGTGCTCAGTGACCAAATCTCATTCTTTAGTCTTTGCCTGCTATAAGTCAGAACAACAGTGAACTTCTCTTTGTATCCTTATGACGTGGGGGTGGAGGGGTCAGCAGCTAAAACTTTTTTGCTTCTGTTGTCACTCCAATGCTCTCTCCTTTCAGAAAAGAAAAGAAAAAACAACTAGCTTGCAGCAAATCATTCCATGCCACACCTCACACAGCCCCACTTTAGGCCCAGGACTTAAGGGGATGAGTTGGAAAGCTCCCCACGTTCTCACTGCAGGCTGGAGGGATCCATTCAGTGCATCTAAATTACACTGCTGCTCTGACCGATGCTCTGGAGGAGCCAAGAGAGGCACACTAGCTAAGTTAGAAGCCTGTAGTTCTACAGTGTGAATGTCCCGCGTACTGTCTCCTGTAGCTTAAAAGAGGAATAACATCCATCCACCTCTCACGACACTGCTAAATCACACTCCTGTGAAAGTATTCTGATAACAAGCTAGGCAAGACTCGGCATCAAATTCAGTGGGAAGCTATTCTTGCAAGCTGGAGTGACGGTGACAGTCTGAGCCACTTCTGGATGACCTTCACCACTTTCAGATTTCTCTGAGAGGAGCTGGCTCCCACATTGCACTGCCAGATCCACCCCCACCCCCATATGTGAGCATCAGTCCCTGCGGACAAGAAGACTGACACAGCTTGTAGAGGCTAACTATTAATGTGCAGTAACACTTCTGGCTTCTATACTGGGCATGGGAAAGTCCACACTGAATAGACTGATGTGTTGGAAGTGTGCCTAGCAATACAGAAAGTCTTAAATTTTTGTTAGCTTTTTTATTCTATTTATTTTTTAGCATTCTTGATTTTTTGGCAAATTTCTGTGTACTCTGATGGTAGATTTTTCCCACAAAACTGGAGAGTTATAAAAAGTGTAATGGGCAGAAACTGTACCTGGTCTGATTTTCCAAGGCAGCCTGTTTTCCTCACTAACATCTCAAGGAAGTGAATGTGGTGATGGGATTGGGGGCTGTGGGGGTGGGGGGTGAGAGAGATGAAAGGGTAGAGCTCTGAAAGATGATTTGGTTTCCAGAAGTTTTGGCCACTGTATAGAGGAAGTGAGTGCCTCACCTGAACAACAGGCTGCAGTGTGAGCACAGCTTCTACTAGAGACCAGAGAATCTGCACACAAGAGGTGCTACAGATGTTTTCAAAGCAGAAAAAGCCACACTCCACGAAGCAGGAACTTCTTACAGAAATACAATGATAGTTCATTAGCTACTGTGAACTTGAAGGCTTACCGCAAATTTACACCCAGAGAATTGGCTGCTATCCAGGTGTCACAAGAGAAGAAAGCGCTGACCTAGTGATGTGAGTAAACAGCTGGCGCTTGGCAAGGAAATTTTGCCAAATTCTTGGATGGAAATATTTTTGGTGCTGACATAATGCCTCATTTTCACTCACAGAGAATGGTCAGATTCAAATCTATACATTTCAGTGTTAGAAGTTATAGATAGTTTGGTATGGGACAGGTTGTTGACTACCACCAAGAGTAAGTGTTTGGAATTTACCTGTTCAGTACATTCCTGAACCTGGGAGAGTTCAAAATCTAGCTTCATGCTATTTAGCAAGAAGTTGCTAGAAGAAACACGGCCACAAAAACGTCTCCGCTACCATTGAGCCTACTGAAATCCTGCCACTGTGGAATGACAGCAGGAATACAGAAGCATCACACTGTATGGCCAAGGTCATAAATGTGCAATCTGAAGCAGAATTATTTGTGCTCTGAGAGGAGCACGAAGAAATTCCGGTTTATGGCTTTTTAATACATGGCTATCAATGTTACTCTCCTGCAAAATAGCACATTTGTGGCAATTTCTATGAATGTTAATAAACTTATATAGCATCTTAGCTTATTTCTTAAACACTACTAATTGTCATACAACCCTGAGGGCATTTGGCTGGCTACTCATCATGTTTCTGCATCTGAGTCCCACTAACATTCAGAGATTCCACTGGCTCAGTCAGATGCCGTCTTATTGTTATTTTTTTCATTTGTTCCCTCCTCTCCCCACCCTCTCACACATTTCCTGGGTATAGGCTCTTTTCCTTATAATCCATTTCTGAGAGTATTAATCCTGATAGGACCAGTGACTTTTCAGATTCTCCAGTACCTGAGATGCACCTTTTCCCAGAGCTACAATCCTGGAGGATTCAGGATTTACAGTTCAACTATTTACTGATAATTAACAGTTAAAGCAGATAAACACAACCTGAAGGATTCCGAAACTAACCAGTCCTTACTTCAGGTAGCATCAGGGGTGTGTAGATATAGATCACATCACTGTCTGTATTTCCTGCCTCTCCTTCCTCACCATGGCTGAGCACTCTTTTGACTCCAATAACATTCCTCAGAGAAATCCAAGATCTCTCTTCCTGAACATGATACTTTTCAAAAACAAATTATATACTTCATCTTTCTTTCACTCTCTACTGCAGCTAGTTTCCCTTTCACTTGGGTGGTGCCAGAATTAAAACTTAATGGCTCCACTATGAAATCCTGTTTCTTTTTCACTTGCCATTACTCAGGCTTTCTGTAATGTTTTCCTACCAAATTTCTGAAGTTCTGTCATATTGAAGGTTCAGTATTAACCATTTGAACTATTCTTCCATTATTTTATCATGGACTCACAATTTCTCCCTTTAAGTAATCTTGACTGAATCTAGGCTTCAATTATCCCTTTGTCTTAAGGTCCTCCTGCTTGAATAAAAGACAAAGATTTAATCACCCTCCATATTTCACACTTCGATAAGCCAGAAGTTTATAATGTATGAGAAATTTTCTGCAAATGTGGAATTGCACAGAAAATGATTAAATCAAGGTCTTGACACTGTAGTTCAGACACAAAAAAGCCAACACAATCCTGGTTTGAATTCCATGTAAAAATACACAAAGTATTGATGCCCTGTACTAGGCCCTGGTGACCTCCTGTATGAAACAGTCTACAGTTTTGTTCATCCATATTCAAGAAATAGGAACTAACCTTGAATGGGTGTAAGAAAAGGCTACTAGCTTGATCAGGGAGAGGAAGAGCTTACCACTCGAGCAGACTGAAAGCTCTTCACTTATTGAGCCTGGCAAAATGAAAGTGGAGAGAGGATATCATTATTTCCTGCAAACATATTTGAAGAGGAAAGGGAGGGGGAAGTTATTCAAAGCAGACGATAGTATTGCACTCAAAAAAGAGTATAAATTGTCTGTGGATTCACCTGAGGATGAAACAGGAATATATCCAAACATCAGAGCAGTGAGGTACTGAAATACCCTTCCAGAGGGATAACTCAGAGCTTTTGTGCTCTGGTGACTGAAAAGCTGCTTATATGAATCTGGTTGTGGGGAGCTGTTGTGTTGCATCATGTAGCCTGAAGCATCTATCCTGAACACAGTTTCTCAGTTTTGTGAAAGCTGCAAAAATTCAGGATTTCTTAGGAAAAGAGTAAGTCATAAGTTACAGGGAGAGAGATGTACCTTTTCTGGCCTGTATACCTGCAGACATTTACTAGGGGTACCGCAATAGCTGCATGACTACAAACTGCACCTTAGCTACTGCCATTAGCTTTAGCTCTAGAAATGTGCTATTTTTAACCAAACTGGATACCGCAGAGCTTGGGACTGGAAGGCCTTCAATACCAGGATTAATAGGTCATGCTCTATATTCTGACAGTGAGCAGTGATGAATCAAATTACACTGCAAAGAATTGCTTTTAGACCAGTGCAGCCAGTGTCCAACAGTCACTTGCAAGGGTGCTAAGTTCTATGTCTTAAATAGCATTCAGAGCCGAGCTGCTAATCCCAATAGTTATAGTGTTGTTATAACTAGTTTAGTTCTGTTCTGTGTTGGATGCCTTGCTTCTTCGGGTAGTACTAACACAATCCTTTTTTCTTGCACTCTTTCTGTTGGGAAATAAATACAAGCCATGTGTGTTCATTATTATAAAAAGCATACATAAAAAATAAAAATACGAATTGTCCCTAAATCCTTGTGCTCAGGCCTAATGATTCCCAGGCAATGTTACAAACATAGACAGTGCTCTCCAAAACTACTTCAGTAATTAAAAATATATTCACCCTTTCAGAAAGACAAAGGAATGAAGGGGACCTTCTGGATCATCATGTTTAGTCCCCAGCTATTGTGAACTACTCCATTATATGATCTTCTTCGTAAATTCAGCTAGCTCCATTTTAAGACCAGTTACTTTATTTCCTCCCTCCACACCACTCCTACAAAGAATTAGATACTGACTCATATGTCCCAGCCAAAATGTATTCATGGGCTTCTTGTGCCAACATCTTCTTTTGCCAATCTAAACAGTTCCTTTCTCTCCCCAAAAACTACCCTTTGAAATATATGCTGCAATCGTATCTCCCATCAGCCTTCAATTTGCCAGGATAAAAACTCTCTTTTGGGAGTATTTACACTGCAGATTGCAGTACAGTATATATACATCACAAGGCAGCATTTGATGAGGGCAATCTTCCTGTGACATCTGGCAGCTCTCTGCAGTCTCTTCGACTAGATTTCTCTTTGCAGTTTCCATATCCTTAGTATGCTTACTCTATTGTGTCTTGCGCATCAGCATTTTAGCAAATGTAAAGATCAGACAGAGAATAAGAAATTATAATGCGAATTTAGATACACACAACTGTATAATGGAAATAGACATAGAGTTTTGCTTTTCTGTGTGAGTATAGTCCACTAACCAATTAAGGGGGCTAAAATAGTGATTCGATTACTACATGCAAGAAGATTCCTATAAAATATTGCAACTATTTTATGTACTAAACCAAGCAAACAATTTGGAAGATTAGAAAGTCAGTGCTGAGAAAGCTAACAATCCCAGCTTTTGTGACAGTAATGCTGAGGAGACTTTTCCATATTCACATTCAAAGCCAAGATTCAATGCTTTCTCCCCTATAGGGTGTTTGTTCCTCCTGTATAAGTGGCTACAGTCATGAATCAGCTCTGAGGGACACATTCTTCCCCTGAGTTCTACAGGGGTCCTTACGAATGTGAAAACGCATCATTAAAGAATGTGCATCTGTTTGTACTGTTGTGGATGGGAAATGTTCCAAATTAAGCCTTTCCCTCTGCTATTTTGAATAACTGGACATGTTACCTTTAACATTAGTACAATACAAGTGACAAAACATTACCAGAATCACGTCCTCTACCTTTTCAGTGCCTGCAACTCTGAACTCAAATGAGCTTCTTCCACTCCCAATGACAGTTTGTGTCCAGCATAACATTTTACTCAGATAAGCTTATTTGGTTAAAACAAGCACTCCAAGTTCTCCCTAGAGTCTCAGGTCTTGTATTTGTTTCAGAGGCCAGTAGAAACTTAGGAGTTCACCAGAGTTACCAGATTTAAGCCTAGGAGAAGATACAGCTCCTCCAGTTTCTTGGCAGTCTCTAATATTTATTAATGAATCTGATAAGTATTGATTAAAGACAGATTTTCCTCTGCATAAAGAATGACACTAGCTCCCCTCATCCTGAAGGACAATAGTTACACATGTGCGTGGTTAAAGGGGATAAAGTACAAGTATTGATACCATGAGATAAATAGTCTTCCATCACTTGTTGCTCAGTTAAGCTCACCACATTGTAGGTATCAAAAGAAGAAAAGAATAATAGTGTATGGATCATACTTGTTATTCAAGAAAATGAATAGCAATGTAAAGAAAGGTGGTGCATACAAATCCATCATATGAATAATACCCTAGATTTACTACCAGCTTCCTTCAGATGGGTTCAAAGAATTTTGCAGGTTACATTTTCAGTGATCATGTCACCTCTTACTGATAAATAGTAACCGCAGGAGTAGAACAATTCAACCATTTTGTTGGTGCCTGCTATTACATTGTTCAGAAGAGGAAGTGAACAAAAAGGGTAAAAGCAAAATCCAGCGGCAGTTGTAGGAAGTTGTTTAGGTGATATTTTTCTTTGAAGAAACAATTTCAAAAGAGCACATGTTGTAAAATATGAAGATAAATTATGTGCAATATCCAAAACATGTTGCGTTCTTCTTTACCACTTAAAAATTTAGCTTCATCTCATCAAAAAGTAGCTGCAAACACGTTTTTTTCATCAGCTTCAGAGCACATATGTATAACGTATACTTACATGTAAAGTATACACACACAAAGACAGATGAGCAAAGACATCAAAATGTACCTAGTCATAGAACCTGTGACATCTCTGCAGTCAATTACAAGCCCTGGTTGTAAACATTATTTTCCTTGGGGAATATTTCTGTAATTAATGGATGCTGTTGTTGTGTAGAGATGGAGCAGAGTGTGCTGACATTATGGTTTCCCCAGTGGTATAACCGGGACCGAATGATTCAGACAACTTCCTTCCCACCACGCTAGGCAGAGCTGAACTTAAAAATGTGTCAGTATATATTTATACTCCTTCTTTTCCAAGGGCAGAAGGGCTGTTTAAGTCTTCCACATCTGGCTGCTCTCTCCCACCCTTTTCCTGTGGGAAGTTCTTCTCTCACATCTTCGGCCACAGAGAAGGGGAAGAATAGCTGTGTGGGGGACTACACAGCAACCTAAAGGTCAGTGGAATCTTCCTGGGAAAGCTGATTAAGAGTATTGCTTTACTCTGAAAAGTGATTTTGTAAAAATGTCAGTCAGTTCTCTGAGTGACAGAGACAAGCTGAATCACAGGAACTGATTTAGGAAAGCTGGAGGTTCTGGTAGGTAGGAGCTCTAGGATACAGTGTAAAACTGTGCAGAACTAAAACTAATATATACGGTAGAAGTCAAAGTAATAGACTATTAATTAATTAAGAGCAATGCCATTGATGTAGAATGGCCTTTGGCATTAAAACTATCTGACTGAAATGTGTGGAGCAGCTTATGTTTCTCACAATGTGTCTACACTGCACAATTGGCATGTAGTGCAGAAGAGCCTGAGCAAACTTCAAGAGATCCAAGTTTGCATGTCAGGAAAAATCTAACAGCAGTGACACAAAGCTCTGCATGAATAGTAATCCAGAATCAAAGACTTGTTTGTTAAAAGATAACGTGAGTATCTTTACATAGAGGTTTGTTCGCAAGCAAGAACTTTTTTGTCAGGAATCCTGGAAGCTCAGTGAGATGGCATCTGTATCTGGTTATCTGAGCTTTCTTTATAAATCACAGGCAAGATACTTTCTCCCCCTCTAAACTGAAATTTTGGACTCTTCAAGACAGCTAAATGTCTGAGGACATTAAGTCACACAGTCCATGGACTCTGATGATGCTGGGAAAAAAGAAAAGTTTATGGTTCTGAGCCTGCAGAACTGATAACAGTACCCCACAGCATCACTTTTGCACGGCCATATTTAGAAAGGAGTTTCAGTTTAAGCCTTAGCATTTAACTTCTGCTGGAACATGTTATTGTTCTCTTTTTGCTGCTCCCCGTACCAGACAAACCTCCATTGGCAGGTGCTACTTTTGTGCAGAACTCCATCGAGTAATACATATAATGCATATATGCATAAATAATGCATACAATTTCTGGAGTCAACAAACCCCTCTACACAGATCAGACTGCAAAAATTGCACCTATTTCATGTCTTAGAAGACTCAAAAACCAAAATTGTAACCCCATCCTAATCTAAGAGATTACCTCCTCCACTTCTTTCAGACAAATTAAGGTGTGAATATGATGTACAGCTCACGTGGAAAAGTAGAAAAGATGAGAAGAAGCCAACCCTCACAATCCCATAAGGCACATTTCATTCTTTAAATGTGCCAAAACTCATGTTGTCTGGTTCAGCTTCAGCAAGTCACCTAATATATGCTACTGAGGCAACTCATGTGATTCATTATGGCTAATCAAACCTTAAGTACTTAGGCAAATTCTAACCCCAGAAGAGAGTATGTTGAGCCCGTGAAGAGTGTCTGTGTACAGGAGACTGTAAAGCAGTGGTTAATATGTAAGCAACCTGCCGATAACTGTAACAAAAAGTATGTTTTCTTTGCTGATGAGGCTGGGCAAGTTTCTTGGCATGTGTGCCTTCTACTTTTAGAAGTTTCATTGACACGGCCACAGTTGCTCAACAGCTGAGACTTGCCATAGGTTGCTAGAGGTACTTGTTGGTTAGCTTAGCGTTGTTCACTGGAAAATGGAAGATGATTGCAGCTCCCCTGCCACTCCCCCTTACACTCCCCTTGGTACACCCCCCTGAAGTCTCAAATGGCAGGCCTCCTTTGTGCAGCTGAAGATCAAGCCCTGCCAGAACATTTTCCTACTGTTATGGAAAAGCAATAACTCATTTCTGACTCTGCATAGCCAAGATCCCTAAAGAAAATAAACCCCTAAGCTGTTGGAAAGAATAAAAATTGTCATCCAGTGTTCATGTAAATATACTTCTAAATCTTCATACCTTTTTCCTTTGCAAATGTGTAATGAATTATTTACAGAGATACACTACTTTCCTGTGATTTATTTAAATGTTTTTTTGTTGTCGTTCGGTCTAATAAAATACAGTGGGTTTTATTTATTAACACAGATTAAAAATATTTCTTGGCTTTTTTTTTTCCTTTGCAAACTTTTTTCCCCTCTGTGTTTGTATTTGAAAAGTTTAAAGGACAATGTGTCCTGCATAATAAAAGCTCTTATTTATCTAGTGGCTAAACGTATTACAGGCAGCCGAAATGTGAAGCTTCTGTTCGGCCAAGTAATTCTGTCATGACCTGACGGCTATTAACCTGTTTGAAAGGAAGAATGCCTTAATTTTTATGGCATTTGCATTCCTCACAGAATCACTATGAATAACATTGCCATGAACTAGGTGGAAAAGGGAAGGAGACTAGAGCCTAGGCTCCTCCCGCCAAATCACCAGTCAGCACAGCTCGTGAGGATGTTAAAGGCACCACTAAGTACCTGCCTTCAGATAAAATTTCCCTGAAAGCATTATTAATAGAATTAATGAACCTACCCCCATAGCTAAGTACCCATAAGCAAACTTTATTTACAAGGTGTCATACCTTTGTTAGGAATATTGGGTTGCTTAGAGAAACATATTCTTTTCCCTCTCTTTTTCCTCTTTGCCACCCTGCTTTTTTGAGCCTTTTTGTATAATGTATTAATGACCTATAAGTCTGGGCTAATATCCTATATTCTGCTATACACATTAGTTACAATCAGTATCGTGAACTGGATCCAAAAGCATGTCAGACTCCAAAAATCAGGATAGCTGTTTAAAAGTCATCAGGTTTTTCAATGTTAAATTTTATGTTATTTATCGTCAGAGCCTTGTTTTCTGAGCCTCCCTTGGATCAGGATGTATGTTTTCCAGGTTTTTCTTTACAATGCAAGAGGAGATTTTCTCCCAAACTTAGACTAAAGGTGTTGAAGAAAGTGTTTCAAGACATATGATGAGATTGTAGAAATTGGTAGTACTGATGCCTGTTAATATGGCACAACTCTTGAAATCTCACAAAAATCTACAGTGTGAAATTCAGAAGAAAAGAGGTGGATATCTCTATACATACCGCCTCCACCGTATGATGGATTTCTTCTCCAGGTTCATTTCCTGTACCATCACAGACAGAGGTGACCACCCTATTCATTCTCACTGACTGGCCGTTATTTTTTCATACTTCTATCTAGTTATTTGATTTGGTGAAAACCATTTAATAGCAGACTGACCCACTAAGACTGAAATCTAGGAAGGTAAGGCTACTTTAAGTGTTTAAATGGAAAATTACATGTTTAAACTTCAAGACTTTAAGTTTACTACATGTGTCCATTAAGTATATTAATACTTACCTCTTCAACGCTTCCTCCTGTCAATACATCCCACAGGACAATCGATACTCAGAATAGAAACAATTAAAAGAAACAGCCTAGTGAAAAACAGAAAGGTGAAAGGAATACATTAACAGGAATACATTAACAGACCGTAATTTACAGAATAAGAACCCAGTCCTACCTTTATATTGCATCACACAAGTAGCAGATTGAAGAGTGGGGAAAAAAAGAGGATGAGCGATCATTTTTTTACCTTTTGTTTTGTACACGCAATAAAAATCTCATTGCTATTACCAGCTAAAGAACAGGGTGGAGAATTGTTGTTTTGTATTCATGCAGTAACAGCACATACAGCGCAGCAATAATAAGCAGGGTAACTGGAAATTTCACAGAACTAATTTTGTATTGCAGATTTGGTGAGACTAACTTATTCTGCTGTGCTTAATTATTTTAGCATCTGACTTCTGGTGTTTAATGTATTATAATCACATAGAGGACTTAGTACAACTTTCATATTTACAAATCCAGTTACTCTAAAAGTTCCCTTACGTAGTTTTCAGAAGTTTTTATGCATCACAGACATCATTTATTGATATGGATTAGAACATTTAGTCAAAACTGTTGTCCTGAACACACGGCAAGGGCAAGAGTAAATAACATTCTGATTACCAACGTTTTGGTTGAATAGGTTTCCCATTAGTAACATAATTTCTCTGAATAATTGATGTGCATCATGAAAAAAATCTTCACTGTATTGCTTATGTTAATGATGTAGCTATTTCTTAGTAGGCTGATGACACTCCCTAATATACCTGAAATGTCCAGAAAAGGGAAGACGAGAAATTCCACTGAGAATTTAAAAGTAAAAGTCATCCAACCACATGGGAACAGAACACGAGTGTTTAAGAGCATGGTCTATGATTTATTCTTCTGTAGATAAACAGAAAATTGTTCATTCCTCTGAGCCATAAGTTCACTTACGTAGTGCTAAGTCACTAAACAGTCACTCCCCAAATATGTTTCTGCTCTTCTTATTTCATCAGATCGGCACTCTGCATGATCATATGAAGTAAGAGACTCACAGTATGAGAGTTGAATCAGAGTTACAGATGCTTGGCTTTTTTCAGATTTGCAGTTCTGAAAGAGTTTCCCTGTAGAAGGAGAAACGCAAAACCTAGCCAGTTTAAAGATGGAATTTGATCTACTTTTGAAAGGAGCTGTACAATATTCTAGCCTCAACAAGGACAACAAAGGTACTTTTGAGTATTTCCATATGGCAGTCCAGGCAGTATCTAACAGCGTACTGATGGCAGCAGGGTCTCATTCACCTGGACTACTTCTTGTCTGTTTACCTGTAGTCATGGAGATATGGAGCTCATTGCTGACTCCAAACATGCCCAGGAAGCTTTGGTAAATAAACAAAAAACTCTTGGGCACGTTTGTTGTCAGCACTGAATTCCATGACTCTACTAGTTTCTGATCTAGCTGGTTTAAAGCTGGACTGTGAGCATGTTTGTGAGCTGCAGTTGCACATTTGACTGTAGGATACAAGCATTCCTTGCGAGGCTGCAAAACCAGCAAACTGGAGTAACTGCTCTTTCCTTTAATTATGTGATACATTAGTACATACTAAACATTTGAATCAGAACTGACGCATTTACAAGTGGCTAGCAATAAATTGAAAGCTGACAATCTGAGTTTAAGCCCCCCAAAATGTGAACTGTTCCAAAAACAGGCGCTTTACCTTGGCTGCACAGTCAGCAGGGAAGGACTTTCCACTGAAGAAAAGGAAAGCTGCAGCTCTGCAGGACTAGCAGACCTCCCAGAAACTGCTTGCAGAGATTTGTGACACTCTGCTGCTTTTTATAAAAGCAGTTATGAATCTGTCAACATTTCAAAGCCACCGCAGTGACTGAGAGAGCAGGGAAAGACATTTCAGCTGTTAACAGAGCAACACAGTATAATTAGGGCTGAGATAATATCTGGCCATTTCTCCTGGTCTGGGTGGCGACACTTCAAAACCCCATTAATACTGGATGTAAATATTTAAATTCAGACTTTACAGGCAGTATGGACAGAGGAAGACGTGCACATACACACGACTGCTTCAGGTGGAATCTTCACAGAGGAAAAGTCCTTTGGTCTAATAGCTGAAACCTACACTATTAAGTATTAATTTTTTATCTGTAAGGAATATTGTTACTTGTTGTGGAAAGAACAGTATTTTAAGACAGACCACTCCTTGCCCGAAGAGCAAATGACACTTAGATCAGAAAAATTAAGCAGAAGGGAATATATTAAATCTGTAAGGCCTCTACAAAGATGGAGATCTAGGGGTGCTGAAAATGGTCCAGACCTTCATGGGCTTTGCCTGCATCCTTGACAGAACATGGCATTAGTCTCTTCAGGAAATCATACGGATGTGGAGCAGGCGGAAGAACTGTAAGGCTGGTATAAAATCTTTATGGAAATATGTTAGCTTTATTTTTTGTGAAATGTAAGCTAAGTAACTAGCTTGAACTGAGGATAGTTGGCAATGATATGTGATCACTGCTGGTTTTTTTCAAACATTATCTGAAGAAAATTTGAAGCCCTGTTCATAGAAATTTACATAAGAGTTTACCCCAGCAGTAAAATGTTAGTTGTATGTGATCCACTGATAGCGCATGGTTTGGGTATCATGTTAAAATATTTGTTGCAAAGTTGTGATCTAAGCAAGAGCTGGGTTTGAAGATGTCACATAAAAACTCAAAGACAATGAAGACTTTTTTTCACAAGTCAGCCATATTGTTAGTGCTGGTGTTCATGGAACAACTTCTGTTTTCTTAAAGCCTACAGTAGGGATACATGGTTATGTGTATATGTATATATAATGTATGTATGCACATACATATGCACATACACACCATATATGGTGACGGAATATCACAGAAAAGAGATGAGCAGATCCACAGCCAAAGTTTTTAAAGGTATTCCCAATGATTTGATCTATTCAGATTATAGTGTTGAAAGGAAATGACTTATGTAAGTAGAATATATGCAGGGAGAAAGAGATGATGATTGTAAGATTTAGTCCAGCTATTCTTAATGTTAGTTATTCTTAGCATTAGCTATTCTTAGCCTAGGACTATTCTTAGCCTTAAAACGAGTTTTTTAAGATATCTGGCTCAGGGGAACAATTTGAATTATTTAGCCTGGAGGACAGAGAGGCACAAAAGCTCTCCAACCTGTGGACAGATAGAGCTGCGAAGCCCCAGGCATCTCAAACAAATATGACAAGGCTCATAGGAAAAGGCAGTTTATTAAGCTGATCAACAACACCAGAATGAAAAGAAGCAGGATCGTACATGTGATGGGCTGGTGCTGTAGCCCATCCTGTGGCACTTTTTGCTGCTCTCAGCCAAATTTTGCCTGCAATGTATCCCAAAAGCAACTTCCGAAGCGTGATCTGCTGGGACAGCCGCAGCGGCTCTTTCCCCTCCATTCCCACCACTCCCTGGAGCTTCGCCATCAAACCCCACGCTGGAGCAGCGCATGGCGCGCCAGCTTACCGCATGGTCCTGAAAACTGCCCTGGAATATACACCCAGCAAGCGGTAAAGGGTAATTCGAAGGCAACCGACCCTGGAGCGGCCGTTCCTCCCGCCTCCTAACGGAAGGCCAGGGGAGGCATCCACCCACACGGTCACCCATCTAAAACTGTGTGGAAAGTTGT
>JAVKLA010000053.1:14316168-14380299 GCA_034782735.1 Sagittarius serpentarius | reverse complement strand
AGGGCGCATAATGCACACCCCCCCCCCCCCCCCCGCAGGTGCCGGTCACACGCAGAACCTCAGAGCACTCGGGGTAAAACTAGTTAACGGTCACTCTTCGACCGTTAGAAGGTGCAGGGGGGTCTGTAACGGCCGGGGTGTGTGTGCGTGGGGTGGGGGGATGTCTGTAACGGCTCTAAGGCTGGCACCGGCCCTAGCCGCGGGGTCGAGGCCGCCCGACCTCCCTTCCCCGAGGGACACGGCGGGAAACACGGCCCGACCCTTCAGGGAAGACCCCCACCTCCCCGCTGCGCCACCGCTCCGCTCGGCTGAGGTGGGGTGGCCTGCCTCCTGAGGAGAGGGGAGGAGAGGGGAGGAGAGGAGGGCGGGAAGGGGGGTCGGCGAAGCGGGGTGGGGTTTGCCGGCCCCGCACGTGTGTGGGAAGGCCGGGCATGGGGGTTTCCTGAGGGGAGGAGCGCCCCGGCTTTCGCCGCCGAGAGGGACCCGCCGCTGCCGGCGCGCCACCGCACAGCCCGACCCGCCGCTGCCGCCTCAGGGAGCCGTGCCCGGGCCCCGTAAGTGGCGTCCTTCTCCCGCCTTTCCCTTCCTCGGCACCGGGTGGGCGAGGGGCCCCGGTGTGCCGTTGGAGGGGCTCTGACACCCCGTCTGCGAGGCGGGGTCCGAGGAGTTATTCTTAGTGGCAGGCGACGTGCGCGGGGAGGGAGGCCAAGGGCTTTTCCGCTGCCTTTTAAAGTCCGCCGTGGGGGAAACGGCGCTGACCCTGGCCGCCGTCCCCGCCAGCGCTCGGCTGCTGCAGCCGGGGAGCCGGGGCGGGGGCCGGATCTGGCGCCCGCGGGCAGAGGCACGAGTGGGTGCCGGGGACAAGGGGAGAGGCGCACCCGAAGGCTGCTGGGCGGGAGGTGTGCGACCTTGTTTGCTGGTCCTGGGGTAGCATCTGCTGCTACTGTAAAGGTATGGAGGCGTGGATGGCTGAAACTGCCCTCCCTGGCTTTCCGGCAAGCTTGCTCAAGCACTGACTTTCCCTGGAGGTGCTTATCGGTGCAGGTTTTTACTGAATCAAAGCATACAATTGCAATGCAACCCCATTTCTTCAGTGCGTTATGAGAAGCTGGGGAAATCACGCTTCAGTGGAGAGCATGAAGTGGGTGCAGGTTCCTAACTGTTGCAAAGCAAGTTTAGGAAACATAAGATTCTTCCCTTCTGCCAATTTGGCGTGTTTAAATATAGAAATGTGTTTGAAGTATATGCCATCCAATGTGTAATGCTACTGGCAGCTGGAGAAAGCTAGTCCAATAAAATGATATTTAAGATTTAACATATCTGAAGCAGCAGAACAAAATCCTTAATTTTAAAATTCTGGTTACTGCTTGAGATTTATGATACCATTTGGATGATAGAGTGTTGTGGATCTGATGCAAATCTTGCGTCTGGGTGAACTCCATTAATTCAGCTGAACTAAACTAGTTTTGGGGAGTGGGGGATATCACAGCACTTGGTTCTGACAGTGAGCATAGCTACTGCTGATTGTTATGCCGGTGTTTAACACATCATTCCAGCAAAAGTAACTTGCCTGTGAAAGGGATAGAAGTTTCCTGAAGTTCGTCCCAAGCTGTGAAAGGAAATCCTTCAAGCCTACCCTCTGCTTCAAGTGTATTAATACCTAACATATATTTATTTTAAAAGCTTTCAAACACATTTCTCTTTGTATTCTTCCTAATTAAAACCAAAACAAATACACTGAGAGGCATTCAGATGTTTCAGAGATGGGAAATGTAAGATAAGAGATCCTGGCATATAGAACTTGTATATATTGAAACAAGCTGATGGTAGTTTGTTTATGCTAGAAAGACAAAACAAATTCTATGAAAACTTCATGTAGACACTGTGCAGATTCAATACACAGTAGATCTTGGATTAGAATTTGGATTACACAGTGTGGAAAATGTTTTGAGTTCTGGTTTGTGTTACCTAATGGCATTAAAACATTAAGATTGACAGTAAAAATAGGCACAAGGCCTATACAAAAACTAAACTTGTTTTCATTGACATCTATAATGTACCATATGGTCAGAAAAAGACATGGTGCCTGCCCTCCTCCTGTAAGCAGATGTCCATTGCTGCACTTGATTCCATTTGACACTACCCCTGCCTACACAATTCTTCTAAACCCTGCTGGGCACTGATACAAATTGGGACAGGAATAAAACAACCCCACAGAGGCATAAGTAGCTGTAATGGTATCTTTTGAAAGGTGCAGTGACTTTCTGTATTAATGACATACATTTTCAGTCTTTTGCCATGTTGCAATGAAGATTATCCGTGCATGGAATAATCTTCTGTCTAACTGATGTTACTAAAACACAAGTTTTGATTCTTCAGACTTGGATGAAGACTGGCACTTTGTGAAGTTTTAATGCAATGAAGTTTTGATCTCGAAGCTCAGTATGTTGGCTAGTGTGTGCATGCATAAATGGTCTGACCAAGGTTCTTGACTTCAGTAAAAATGTACTTGGTAGGATGCATGAATATGTAGCTGCTTCTAGCTTTGTACACACTTACAGATTAAATCAAAACCAGTCTCATCTTTCTTAATAAATTCATGTGTTTAGCGTATTTTCAACCTGTCTTTATACAATTCTGACTTTTTTTTAAGCTTAAGGTTCTAGTTAACAAGGTACTTAAGGCTGATAATGAATTTGGAGTCAATGTATTGAGTTATTGATGCCATTTATTAGCTGCTTTATGGGGATATTTGCTATATGAATATGTTGGTGTAATAAGTGGAACTGACTACAAGAAGACAGGTAAGATAAAAGGAGAATAATACTTTAAAACTTTTTTAAAACTTACTTTTTCACTTTCTAAGTGTTTTGGCAACAATGTATTTTGAAGGAGGCAGCTTCTTTTTGTAAATCAGTGGTTGCAGATGGCTGTTACAGTGACTAAAACCAGACAGAACTCCTGGGTAGGTATGATGGATACAAGGATCCAGCAGCTTAGAATTCCTCTATGTGGAGATAATTGCAAAAAAACCATGTATCTTAAGTGAAAAGATGTGAAACTTAATTTTACAAGTGTAGGGACCAGAAATGGAACAGAGATTAACTCTGCAACTGTGGGGAAAAAACACACATCAGCTTAAACCAATGTGGTCTGTAGCTTGCTTGAAAATGCACATTGCTTCCACCTTTCAGCTTGCACGCCCTGCAGAGTAACTAAGAAAAGCTGTGACATGCGTTCATTGCAAAATGAGATGTATTGAAAGGTGCTGTGAAGTTTTAGTTCCTCCTTTTGTGCCTTGGCAGATTTTTATTCATTTTGCAGTGGACTTTATGTTTAAGACAGAGGTGAATGAAGCAGAAAGACTGCAAACGATCAAAAAAGAGCTTAAGCTAAATCTCATTCCCTAAGTTGCCATAGCAGTTATAAGATCATCAAGTTCTCTCAGTTTTACTCATATATCTTTTGATCATCTTGACCTGTGTTGATTCTATAGGTATTTTGGCATCTGTCCATCATGATACAGGTATCGTATGACACAACCCCCTACACACACACAAAACAAAACATGGCATGCTTTCCTGGATTGCCTGCTGTCCTGTTTTTACCAGAATTCTCCCCAGCTCATAGGATGACATACTTCAGGGTAGAACCCTTTAGGGAATTTTTCTTTTACATAGGCAATATTAGCTAGGGCATTAATGTAAAATATAGCATGCATTGTAGGCTATCAGTCCTGTCTTTGACTTACTGTTCGTTTTTGATACTAGAATGAGCAGTTTTCTGCCATTTTTTTTCCTTTCTTCCCCCAGATACTTCCCAGGCAGTTAGTGATCTTACTGCCATATAGCCAAATATGTAGAAAGCAGTTTGCAATACCTTATGTACGCATATTTGTGACTTTAAAGCAGAACTTCATGTATTCACATTAGCTTTTTACATACTAAGATATTAAAAATTATTTTATATGCTGCTGCAATTATTAAAAAGTATATAAAAATAATTGGAGTCATGTTTCTGTGTCTAGAAGTTTTCGTGTATCTGAAAGTGCCCACCTTCGTGACACCTTTGCCATTTATCACATCATCTTTGATCCCTCAGTGTCACAATACAATTCTGATCCTCAGTCTTGTCGATTCTTCAACCTTCTGTGCATTGTCCAGTTGGGGTAAGAATCGCCCTCATGCCACTGGTTTAGTAGCTAAACAATTTAGTATTGGTAAGTCAAGGGACAGGGCTGTTGGAAGCTAACAGTTGAGCTTTCAGAAAATAATAAACGTGTCCTCCTCTCTGCTGGGAAAAGCATTTGTGTAAGTGATCTGCCACTACAACTCCAGTGAGAGTTATAAAGGTTACTAGTAAAAGGGGCTTCTGGGATTTCTGAGTTTAGTCATTGCTGACAGTCATCCAAGATCCGCAACATTATCTTGCCTGATCTCAAAACTGTAATTTATCTGAGTGGACGTACTCCAAGGGGAAGATCATTTAGAAATGCACTGAATGTTGTCATTGTCTTCATGAGTTCCCACTTAGGATTGCGTATGTGTGGAATGAGAGATTTCCGAATGTGTGTAGGATACTGATGGGGAAATGTATTGCATGTGCTTGACCATAGGATGAGCAGTTAGCTCAGGACATCTTGTTCTACACGGCTGGAGAAGAAATGCACCATTACCTCGCATAAAGCATTCTGCTTGTGAGATGATTGTTGCACATCTCTTAAAGTCGAGATACGATCTACAGCAGCTTTGCACACGGATACCCTTTAGTTCCATCAGTCTCACTTGACCATGAACCCCCGCAGAAAGGAGGATGGACAGGTTGTGACAGTCTAAAAAGTTGATAGTCTAATGGCTGGTGTTGGGTCTGTGTTTATTGAATGTAACTAAGGGAGAGGTGCTACTGGAATAGCATACATAGACAACTGTCCTATCTATGCTTTCTTTACTGTGGCCATTAAGATTCTGTCCTAGACTGTGTAGACTCCCACACATGTGTAATGGTTGTGTATGTATGTACACACACCGCCAACATATGTTACGAAGAACTAAGTGTTAAACTAGAGTGGAATATTAGTATGGTTAAAATTACTAACAGAGGCCCTTACAAATGAAGTATACCTCCATTCACATATCATAAAGTAAATAGAATCCCAAAGAAAGATCTAGCTTCTCAAAATGTAGCCCAGACAGCAATGAACTTTTGAGGGGTGTAGAACAGCAATGGGAAGGATACCTCTGACAACAGCTAGCTGCTCTAGTTTGGGTTATGGCTTCTGGAAACGGCATGACATTATCCAGAATTAGTTTACATAAGAATCCAGGCCATAGGAAGACTTCTCCAAAACTTGCTTTGGAAGGGTAGAATCTCTTATTAGTGTCTGAATGGCTGCACGCGTCTGACAAGTAGAAGTAAACCAGACACACAGGAAAAAAATGGAGGAAAAGATCATGTGTAAACAATCACGTTATTCTCATGCTGGTTCACAGACTCCAGTTCTTCTTCCGTCTCACTTTTTCAATTACCTTTTCTTACCACACCCAGTAGCTAATGTGGGTGACCCGTAAAGACCTCCATGCAGTTGCTAGAGAAAGGTGATCTTTTGTGCCCTCAGTTCCCTATGACAACTCATCAGAAATGCAGCGGAGTGCACACAACAGCTGCTGTTTCTGATAAGAAATCAGAATGGGCAGAGTCAGTGTTGGTGATTCAGTGTTACACTGTAGTCCCCTATATGGTTAATGACAGGGTGGTTTTGCCTCTTTGTGATGGTAACATCACTTTTAAGAAGTCTTGCTTGGCTGTTCTCACTAAATTACCTCATTTCTGAAAATTATTTTGTCAGGTGTACTACCAGAATGGGATGGTACTTGATTAGATTCATCCAATTGTACTGGTTATGGGAATTTTGGTGAGCAGCAGTTTATCTGCTGTAGAAAGGTGAGAAAATGTAGAAAGGTGTCAACTGAGAAAATTCAAAAAAATAAATTTTCTTCATGGATCTTCTGCAGGGAACTTAACTAGGAATCATTTGTCAGTTGAGATTGGACTGAAGGAAAAGACAAACTGTACCAAGTGATTTTGCCAGACTTTACTACTGTCTTCTGTGTTTAATATACAACTTCACCTATGCGTTTTGCTTTCCAGAATAAAGTGATTTTTTTTTTGAGAAATGTATGGAATAAATTTATTTTTGCTTTAAAGAACATTCTTCTTTATGTGACTTTTTGCAGGGAGGGAGTTGGATTCAATGCAATCAAATCTTCATTTTCTTTGCTGTGAAAACTATGAACGATGTGGATAACCTGTTGTATAGCTGTGTGAATTCCTGTAGCTAATTCCTGGTCCTTGCCCATTTTGTTTCGGGTTAGTTAGTTCTTTGTCTGGAGTTTGATTGCAAGCTGTTTGACAAGATGGGAAAGCAATTGTGTTTATTTTATTTTGTTTGTGCAGTACCATGTGCATTGTGGTTATGGAATAAATAATAATTGAAATGGAATTTGGAAGGGATTATTTATTGTCCTCTTCTCAGTTTCGTTAGATTGAGAAACATCTCCATATTAGTTAAGGAAAATGTAACATTTGGATATTGTGAAGATATCTGATTACTCCCATGAGGACTTAAATTAATTCCTCTGAATTCACTGTTTATGAGTGATTTGGTGTAATATGGATTTTATTCTGCCCTTGAATGTTTTTGGACTATCATACAGTTGAGAGAAAACAATGGGATGTGACTTGCCATGAAATACTTTCAGCACTGTGAATGAGATGAAAAAGGTTGTGGATTTATAGAATTAGCATGAACGTGTGATTCTTTTCAAAGGTGCAGTGCTTCAGTGTGGTTTTTAGAAGTGGTAGTTTAGATGACTAGGCAGTATGTTTGATCCTTGTAATGATAGTCTAACTTGTTTTAAGGTTTAAAGCTAATAGTAAGTATTTGAGTGCAGTCAGTCACAGAATTTAATTGCTCTGTTCTTTTAAGGGTAGTACTGACGAAGTATGTATCATGAAACATCAGGTTTGTTGTGTGGAAATTGCAGGCCAGCAAAAATTCTTACACATTTTTGCAATAACAGGTACATGGTAATTTCTATGTTCTGCTGTTGTTTTGCCTCAGCAACATGTTTTTAGAAAATCTGGATGCGTTACACCTATGCACTGCTTACCAAACTGTGTCCACCCTTTTTCCTTACATAGACACAAGGAGGGGCCCTGGGAGGTTTCCGATAAGGAGGGGCCATTCTGCAGGTGTAACAAGGTCTCCTTCTGTATGAAGAGGGAAGTCCCGAGCTGGGAGCTTCCTTCAGGCCTGTTTGTAGAAGGCACTTCTTACATCTATGGATTTGTTTTTCAAAAAAATTTTTTTCAATAAGGTATGAGTATGCACTAGGCAAATTGCTATGCTGACAAACTAATGAGAGAAAAATTGCAGTTGTCTAGAACTAGATCAATAAAATGATCCAATATAAAATTCAGTGATATGAATTACCAACAAGTATGCAGTGCTTGGTTAGAAACACTATAAAATTTGCAATTACAATATTCACTGTCAGATGGAAAAGTCCAGGGAAGTTGAAATTAGTACTTCTTAAAATACCGTCTGTGAGAAGACTTCACTATTGTATCTAATAAACCTGCTCTGGGGTTTTCACTGTTTGAAGGTGACCTATGTACCTGTCCTTGTCATCCCTTAAAATGTATCTTATCCTTTCTGTTAGTTTAATTCTGTGCCCCATTCTGAATTGGCCCACTGTCCTGGTTTTGGCTGGGACTCTATCCCAGCCAAAACCAGGACACCCAAATAGTTACTATGAATAAAGATTGAAATATCTTTTCAAGTTACTTCATAAAGTACTTTGACTCTTAAGGAAGCATGAAAGGTGAGTTGTTCCTCGTGTTCTCACAGTGCTGTCTTTCCCATTTCCCAACTTATTTTTCAGTGCAGTGGAGACTGCTACACTTCGTGTTTACATCAGTTTGTGTGGAGTAACTTAATGGTCTGTAGTGATTTGTGATGGTGTAAACAAAGAAACTATGCTTACCGCCCCATACCTTGACCATGCTGGAGCTAAAAACATGTTTGGCAATAGACTTACCGAGATGAAGTACTTTTCCTAAGGTCCGTAAGTGCCTTCTCCCAGTATTTGTATTTTTCTGCCTTCTTGTCCAGAGCCAAAAGGATTCTTGTCATTTGTCCATTTATGTGAAAGATCTAAATACCTGACAGAAAGTAAAGTCGACATCCTTGTTGTTTTTCGGTATCCAAATGCCTGAAACCAAATCTAGCATATCTGGTAGGACTCTTCTTGGGGTCTAAACAACTGAGTGGAATTTAAGCACGTTAATGATACTTAGTTGTGATGATATGCAGAGCTCCCCATATTGCTAAGCTCTCTGTTTTCTGCTCAGGGAAATACATGGTTGGTGCAACACAACATCTGTGAAAAAAATGGGAGAGATCATTGTATATGAAAGACCTTTTGGGGCATACGGGGCTGAACAGTGGCAAACTTATGTTATACCACTTATGTGGCAAAAAAAAGAATATTACAAGGTTCTCTGTGATAGATTGTTCTCTCTAGCAGTGGTGGCTGAAGATGAGATGCTACATAGGGGAGCAATGGTGATTCACTCGGTGTTTGCTCCTTAGAGTTTGAACAGGTTTGTTTAAGGCATGTGGTAGATTCAGATCATCTGAGAGCTTCAGGTTTTCAGTCACATTTTGCATGAATTCTTGTGCTGCATAGAACTTAGGTTATGAACCGTATCAGGTCTGCATCGTTCTCTGGCTCGCATGAAAACTAAACATGCAATGTAAGTAAAACTTTCAGTGCTGGCTTGTTTACATATTCTCAGAACATTAGGAAGAAGAGCATACTTTGTGGTCTTTGGTTTTACTCTTGCTGACTTGCTAGCAGAAATTTCCTTGACAATAAAATAAATAGGTTAGAACAATCCCACAGTGGACACCAAAATTATTTAAATGCATACTTCTGCAGGAATGAGTTGTTCATAAATATGTTTTCCCATATGGAAAGTGTTGTGACTTCACAGTTAATGTGTTCTCTGCTTCATTCTTTGTCAAGTATCTTTATCATCTTTTTCAACTAAAAGCAATACAGCATTAGAGTTAGATATTGCTTGCTTGTTTAGCAACAAAAATAATAATAATTTTATTTTGCTGAAGTGCATGACAGTCACATCAGAGCTCGATGGATGCTTTAGGCCAAGATCATAATGAAGACTAACCTGTGACCTTCCACTGCCCTCCCCAAACACACACATACTCCCCGAAATCATACATTTGGATTTAGAACTTAGTTTTACTGTAGCTCTGCCAATTACAATACGATTTTCATATATGACTTTCCTAACAGTCTTGCTTTTTTTTCATTTCTCCACCTCTGCTTAGTTTTCCCTGCTCTCTTCTGAACGTCCAACCTCTGAAACTGAATTAGAAGAATTAGAAGTTTTCAGGAGTTAAAAAGTAGATGTTCGTATGTCATTTGGAGAAATCTCATTTGTGACAGGAAAATGCAACTTTTATTATGGTGGTAGAGCCTGATACTGAAAAATGCCATGTGGTAGCAAGTTATCATTTGCTATGAGTTCTGGCAGAATGGCTATCTTACAGCAGTGAAATATTCACTGTCTGATTTTTGCATGGTAGAGACAGAAGAAACTAACTGAGAGGGAAAAATCAGCCCTGTAACATACTTTCCCTAAATGAAGGAAATCTGTTCTAATTGTTTCAACATTTATTCCTTAGTGGGACACTGCTTCTGGGTATCCAGTCCAGAATTGTTTGCAGTCTCCCATGCAATGTCCAACTATTAGAAATATTTTGTTAGACCATTTTAATTTATTACATGCATGTGTCTTATTCTCAGGCAACTAGTTTCAACATCAGACTTAATAACCCCATTTTGTATTTCTAATTGTCCCAGATATAAACTTTTATAAACCTTCCTGCAATTTTGTAGTACTCTGTAAAGCCTTCTATAGTGTTTAATTGCCTATATACTCCGCTTCATTTGTTGTCTAAGCAAATAATTTTGGATTTGTATTAAATAAGAGGGTTTTTTTCTATTTGACTGTTTTTCTGTCTTATGTGGTAACAGATGGGTTGCACTTAGTTCAATGAACCAGATGCAAAAAGAGCAGAATTTGCAGTAAAATACTGTTGATGTTGCATTTTTAACCACACACAATAAATTAAGTCAGCTTTCTGATTATGTAAAGTGAATGTTTACACTATTTCATTGTAACTAATTAAAATGTATCCACTGTGCTCTGTGAAACAAGTAGCTTTCCCAGTCTGGATGGGCTCGTAGGTATAGTTTGTGCATTTCTTGCTGAAGCCATGTCAGCATGAACAGCTCTTGTGTTGTGCTCCAGGCTGCTGTCTCTGGTTCCTGCTTCAGTAACCATCCCTCTGTGCCTGCACAGCTGTTTGTGGTACTGTGCAATGGACTGGATTAGGAAACTAATTTGTTTTTTTCCTTGGGATACTTTTGATTAAGGATCAGTTCCGTGTTCCAGTTTATCACATGGCCACACACATGGCTGTGCAGCCACAACTGAGGGATGGACACAGAGGAGAGAACAGACTAAGAAGTATGAGCTGCTTAAATTGTACCACCATTGGGAGAAGCTATCAAATGTGTTGCACATAGCTGTAAAACATACAGTAATTTCTCTTATCCTCTCTGATTTTTGTATTTCCTTCCTTCTAGTTCTTTTTTTTTTTTTACTGGAGAAAGCATTAGTTGCAAAACTTTGGTGTTATCCCTCAAACTTTTGAAGTAAGTTTGGGCATTTAGAATCATAATTTTCCTGCAACATAGGACCTCCTGTAGAGTTCAGTTCCATAGTTTCATTCCTTTGGACAGGAGCTAAAGGAAGTAATACATTTTTAATCAAGAAGATATCACTTACCAAGTGCATTTTTGCCAATGCTCTTTTAGACTTGCTTGGTAAATGACTTGTACATGAAACTTTTTTTTTTAATGAAGGATTTTGGATAGTTCCTGCTTTGCATCTGTTATATCTTTACTATAACTGTAATCCCATTATTGCATATTTGACCTGATTCTGATCTCTGTTTGGCTTTGTAAATAGGGAACATTTCCATAGGAACCAGTGAAATTACTGAAGTTGCAAAACATCCCTCTTCTTCCCTCCCCGCCCCCAAACTCTCATTTGCATTTATTAGTAGGCTATTATAAACTGTCAGAGTTCTTCAGAATGATTTTCTTGTCCCTGCTTATGAAAACATGCAATATTATAGTACCTTTATCCAAACAACTGTGTGATGATTGGTACAAATTACTCCTGTAGAAGATGGTGAGGGGGATAAGTATCTTCCTTTAATCTACATCAGGGAAATGAAATCCAGTATTTTAGCATGGCTGAAACCTAGCTAATAAAAGTGTGGGTTTCAATGTTCCATATGGTTTCTAAGGATTTGATAACAAACATTGCCGATAGCACATAGTCAAACAGTGAGTTGGTTTAATTGCAACTGTTTGCAAATGACAGAAAGGCAGCAGACACACAGAAAGATGTGAATGGTGCTCACAGTGTTCCCTGGAGGGACAGCTTGGGGTTGGAAGTGGTGGCTGGAGAGAAGCCTGGAACTGTAAGCGAAGGAGCTCATGCCTTGTACTTTGAATTCCGCTATGTTCAGGGAAACAGAACTCTGGAAACACACAGCAGGGCATGTGAGAGATGAGACACTGAATTTCTCCACCTCGATGGAGAATACTGCAAACCCTTGAAAACAGATCATCTGAGTCAAAAGGGAAAATTGTAGTAGTTGGTGGAGCATCTGCTTTCTAGGGAGACAAGCTTGCAAGTGCTGTACATAGAATCTTCTTTGATGGTAAACAAACCCTTTGAGAAATTCACCTAAAGGCTGGAGGAAGACCTGAAACAGTGGTATATAGCAATTTTATTCACAGTGCTCACAAACAACTAGCATGGTTGCTGGCTTGAAAGTGGAGAAATTTTGCATTTCTTCTAGCAAATTTAGTAAGCAGGATTTCAGGAACAGCAACAAAAAAACTCCACAAAGCTCAACTTGGGAAATAAATCTGTGAATTGGATAGGCTATAGAAATTGTCTGCCTAGATGTGGAACTGGGTCAGCCAGGGAACTTGCATAAGGCTGAATATTTTACCACAGATTTCTACTCTGGAGGCCCAGGAGGGGAAAGGTTGGATTGCCCCATCAGAAATACTGCAGTCCTTGACATGTAGCATTTTTTGTGACTGATACTGTTCTGCTGAAATTTGTTTGGCTTGGTTCAGTATTGCTGGTAAATTGGGTAAATTACTGGGCAGAACAGAAAGACAACTTTTTTGAGCACAGACTCTGAGGTAGAAGCCATTACAAAAAAACACGTTTTCTTGCCTGAAAAGGTGAAGCTTGATATTTTATTAGCCTTCGAGAAATGGAGAAGTGGGATATGCTTCAGCCCAAGAAGAGTGAAACACTAGTGTTAAAATCCCATTCAAGGCTGCAAAATGTGACTCAGTATATACCATACGTTCAAACTGATGTTTCAGAATATGATCCCACATGGGGCTGCATAGTGAGGAGCAGCTGACCATCCTAAGCAATGAAGAACAGAGATCATAAAAATGTTGCTTCTATCCTGTGTGGGCTGTTTTGCTGGCCTTTGGTATTGATTTGACCATTTAGAGAGGTTCTCTTCATTCCTTGTATATATCATTGAAGATCTATATCAAGAAAGCATGTCTGAACCTTCAGCCACTTCTGGGATCTTGCCCATTAGTTAAGATAATGTGTCAGCATTGTAATGTGTTATAGACTATGGGAAGTTAGCAATGTAATGTTGGAGAAATTTACAAATAAAAGAGATCCTGGCTGATACAGAGTGGGGTTTTTTTTTGTTGTTTCCTGTAGTGAAAATTAAGTTGTCAAGCAAATCAGCATCCAAAGACTAAATGATCCAAAGAACAACCAAAGGACTGTTTTTGTGCGAGGATGAGTGTGTGACTCTTTTATGTGTGACTTCAGGCTTGTACAGTATACCAGCTTGCTTTTGGATGGTAGGAAGAAGATACTGCCTGGATACCTGCTGCAGCCCTTTTGCTATACTGAGACATATACTATATACTAAAAGGCACATACTAAGCCCTTTGAACCAGGTGGACAGTTACGAGTATGAAATTTATATCAAAAGGGAAGTCGGAGAAGTCTACTTAGTATTGATTCAGATAAATGAGCCCTAGAATTCAGCAGTGCTTCCTACCTGAATACCAAGTTCATTTATTAAGACCATCTCAGCACATGGTGGGGATGAGCTTTCATAACAGTCTCCTCCAGAAACTGAGAACACAGGTGTGGAAACTGAAGACTTATCTAAGTAAGTGAATAACCCCCTCCTATACAAGTGCAGTTTCTGTAGGTTGCTGTCCTTGTCTTTCTCAGCTGCTTTTTCCTACAGTGCACACTGAAATAAGAATATTCACACTGAAATAAAGGCACGCTGAAATAGAATTTGGGAAGTATTGCCTTAGAAATAAAGCAGAACTAATACTGTCTATATTATTTCTGTTGAAGCCTCATTATACTTTTTGAATTTCAGATTAAGGAACTTGGAGTCAGAGGTTCATTTGGCATTCCCGTCAGACAGTGAATGCCACATCAGGGTGCAGGGTGTGGTGTCAGTATTCAGTTCATTACACAGAACTTGGAATGGAGTAAGACTTAAAGTAACTTTTATAACCAGTATTCTCTAAATATCTCTGTTTCCCTAACACGTACCAGTAATGCTCCAAACTGAACAACTGACCTGTCCAAGTTTACTCAAAATGGATTTGTCTTTTGCAGGTGCTTCTGCCAGTAAAGATTTGACACATTATTATGAGTCATCCACCATCAACACTGCTGCATTGTTACATTCTAGACTTTAATCTTGCCATTCAGACTGTTGCGGCATTTACAGGTTCTTAGCTTGCCTTACAACTCTGCATTGCTTGAGGATAAACTTGTCCTTACTCAGAGTTATGGTTGCACCAGAAAGGACTTATATTTTAAGTCTGACATTTCAGAAATGCTGCAGCTGGCATGGCCACCGAAAGAAGCAATGCCACTTGCCTACAGCAGTTTATCCTTCTCCATATATACCCTGCAGTAATGCTGGTACAAGAACTTGTGCAGCTCTGTAATGAATTGTATCAGGAAACTAACCTGGGTCAAAATTGACTGTTTCTTTGTACCTACTCAGTATTACTGTGGCTCCATTCCCCAGTTTAATTAACTTTGCAGCCACAGAAATGTTTATGTTGGCCCAAGGGAAGAAAGAAGGAGCAAGCATCCAGTCAGGGTACACCACTTATTTTGGTGGAAATGCCAGCTTGGGGTGTTAGTTCAAATAATGCCATAACTGCTAATGAAGCAGTGGCAGCACAGAGCTCAGCTGTCTGGTAAGCACCTTTGCATTCAGGTGGGTTGTCAGACCAGACTGCAGCATTCGCACCTGAGGATTCGCTGTTATCTGTGTGCAGTGGCAGTCTACTTCAGCAACTGGTGCAGCTCTGCAGGAATGAAGATGTAGAGGAAAACTTCTGGTGCTGTGAATTCACTGACTGCACCACTTACGTTTTTGTATATGTGCGAGAACTGGGAGGACTTCAGCTTAGCTTTTGTCTGGTCCCACAGACTGAATTTCCATTACAAGTTAGAGTGTATTAGGTGCTGTTCTGGAGCACATATTCAAATTTCCTTTCATCCAAAAGGATGGTTCAGGATTGCTCCATGGAGTGAACCAAAGGACAGTGAATGGTCAGGATGAGTGGGAGAACAGCTTTGAAAATATGCATCTGATCTGAACAAAAATGCCAATGTAAACACAGCAAGGGTGACTTGGCTCTGCCTATACATGCTGCAGTCAGATTGTTGCACTGGCTGTGGTATTGACGGGGTTTCTCTTGTTGGACATGACTCTGTCATTCTTTCAGATTCCATTTCAAAACTTGTTTTGGTGACAGTTCTGCAGCTAATCCTGAACCAAGCATGTCCCACTGTTGCTCTCCAAGCTCTAAGACTGATGCATTCACTCTGTGTTGGTGGTAACAGTCAGAAAGAGATAGAAGATTCTAGCACGATTTCATTACCTATCTCTATCTACCTTGGCAGTAGTCCATGAAAATTGAGCTAAATATGACACCATGAAGTCTAAGTCAAATAAAAACTCTTTTACTGGACTGTTCTTGGCGTGCACATGTGCCATCATGAAATTTAGTACCCAAAGAGGGGAATTTCTTATGCCAGACTGACTGTGGATCTTCAGCTGATGGAGCTTTGCCAAAAAGAGGGAAGTATAAAGACAGTGCATGAAAGAGTTGCATTTGCTGTCTAATGGAAAATACTGAATCTGCATAACTTAAGAAGCACCAAAGAGAGAAACCTGGATGTAACAATTTAGACAGGAAACAACCCTATTGGATTCCACTGGGGTGAACAGTTGACTATTGAAAAAGTAATTCTGCAGGAAGCAGCCAGCCAAGCTTGAATTGTGAGGTGAAAAAAAACAATTTCTGGCCTGAATCAACTGAACTGTGTTTGAAAGATGAACTTTGCAAGCTGTTTCCACTCTTGTTTGAAGGTGTTAGCAGCAATGGCTACACTGGAGCTTCTTGTTTTGACAGAGTCAGGAAAACTGATTGCACATCAGCAGGAAGACAGATGAACCCACCATCCCACACACTTGTATTTGGTTGTTTTACGTCTGCTTTTCTCATACTATTGATTTTTCTTAGATTAAGCTCTTGGACAGGCCTTGATTCTGAGCTGGGTGTTACTGCAGTATGAATAATAGCAGAGATATTTTTTATCTTAGCACGGCTGAGAAGCTTTTTGTTTCACTAACTAGGACTCAAAGTTATTTATAGAAAGAATTTTGCCATGTGGCTACAATCTGTAGTAAATTCAAGTGCTTTTATAACAAAGCCCTTAATTTTGAAGGGATTTCAGTCTTTTTGATTGTACAGAACTGTTTGAATTTCTGGATCAAGGATAAAGAATTAAGTATTTTCTTTTTCTTTTTTAAAGAAATAAATGCTGACTCTTCCTTCCCCTCCTGTTCTGGAGCTAAACCAGCTTGGCAGCAGTGTTTGAACACGGTTCCAGTTAAACCAGTTTTGGAACATCGTTTGGCAGGCCAGAATGGAGTAAGGCCAAAGTATGTTAGAGCTAAGTTTTAAAACCTAATTCTAAGCTAAAAATGTAGCTGTAGTGAGAGACAGTGATGTAAAACTCAAATACAATGTTTGTCTCTTCCCTTGCTTCCTTTTTTTTTCTTTCTCCAGTTAGTCAAACTGTGCTAGGCTGCTAGTAACTGTGCTCAAACTTCTCATGAATCTTACAGCTCTTCTGCCTGAGCCTCAGTCAGTGTGGATAGGAAATTACACAGTTAACTAGTTCTTTGAGAAGTAGCTTACTTTTTAATAGTATTATTAGGTAAAATTTCACTTACCTTAAAAGTTAAATTTTGTGGAGCCTATAGCACTGCAGATAACTGATCTTTTTCTTTGCTGTGTCATTTCTTGCAAAATAGTTGAATCAAAGGCTGTTTCCATCTCCCTTGATACCTTCTAGTGTTGTACAAACACAGCTACTTTCAACTGCATTAGTTTATCTGTTGTTGACTTTAGAAGTACAATTTGCAATATGAAAGGATGACTGCAGGATATTATTTTTAAAGTTTGTATAAAAATGATTGTGCATGTTTTTTTCCCACAGTGAAAATGTCTAGACTTTTCTGAACCTTTGTAAAGCTGTTATCCAGACAAATTAGTTCCATGATTTGAGCCACATCAACCTCAAGAATTATCCAAATAAATGGGGTCACCAAGTCATTTTACTCTTAGCTATAATACAAAACATTGCTCGTAATCTGAAAAGCTGACAGATATGAAAAGAAAACTGCTCATCAGCTACAGCCCAACTTTTTTCTTTTTTTTTTTTTTTTTTAAAACAGGAAGATTTTCAGTTCATCTGAGTGCTAAAAATATTTCCCAGCAGAGTGAGCATTCTGTGGCATAATAATTTGGGCTGTTTCTGGACATTGATAAATTGTATTAAGCATAGATGTCATGAGGAATAATTTGTGGCTAACATCTAATGCCCAGCCTAAGAGTAAGAGTCTGTGTAGTACCCAGTTATATTTATAGGGAGATGTTCAATTCATTTGGGGGAATGGGAGATGTCATACTCCAAACTTCCAGTAGCTTCTCTTTGATCTTTTATACTGTTTCAGAATTCACACCAATGCCAAAAATTAACTCCTCCATATCCATGGCTTCTCCTCTGGTTTTGATTGCACTTTCCAAATAGCCTTTTATTGAGCATGTGCTCGTTAGTTGTGCTTTCTTTGTGTGCCATATACTTGGTATGATAAGCTTTGAACAAAGAAATCTTCTGAACACTACTCATGTTCACTTAGAGTCCATCTCCTCTCTTTTACACAAGCTTCTCCAAATGTGCTTTGTTTTAGTTCCAGGCAGTTAAGACTGTGAACATTAGTTTGTTCTTTTGTCCTCTGTGGAAGAAAAGGGAGGGAAAATAATAGTATGAATAAACTGAGTTAAGCTAAGTTTAGGAAGAGACAAACTCATAGTTTTAACAATTTCCCAAGTTGAATGATACTTTCATGCTCTATTTATGTGTTTTCTTTGAAGAGAACCTGTTAGCAGAACACAACTTTAATCACATGAAATAGCTTTCTGTGGGGTTTGTTTTTTTCAGAGTCTTCATTATAGAGCTTTAGGTACAGGTAGAATGAAAGGCAATATGAAATTACTTTGAGTCTTGAAGCAGTCATGGCATTGTCACCACGTCACTGATCCCAGTGTGTATTTTATGGCGATAGGCATGAAATGGTAGAGTAGCTGTCTCTGCTTTCTCAGAGGCATTTTCAGCCTGTTTGGATGATTTATGTCTTGGTCATGACAAAATTTCTAATGTAACACACTCACACAGCTATTACAGCAGAGAGCAAAGTTATCCTTAAAAAAATAAATAATGGGTTCTTATTCTGAAGGAGTAGCTGTCTTTGATCCGATTGATCTCTGGGCTCAGTAGCCCTACTGCATTTTTCTCCTTTTCTCATGTTTTGGCCTAATAACTATCATCGGTTTCATATGAAACATTGCAGTCCAGTGCTGAGCCCACTGATGTCCTTCATCCTGCTCTGGACAATTCATCAATTTGCTCTTGCCTGCCCTAAACGTCCTTTTAGAAGTATTCCTGGCTGTTGCACAGTTGTCTGCAGTTTGTGGTGGATTTTGTAATTCCCATCAGAAAAACCCTCTTTTTAAGGTCAGTTTTGAAGATAATGAATCAGTTCTAATGCTTTGGAGATTTTTTTTTTTTGTCTTTACAACTGTAGGGAATTTCAGAGCAAGTAAAATATGTTCAGCTGTAGCCTTGTGAAGTCTTTGCCTTCCTGCTTAGAAGGTTACCTAGCTGTATTTGACATGTAGAGTAAGTTGCCTTGAAAATTTCAGAAAAAATACCTATTTGGGTTGTATGGCTAGAAGAACACCACTTTTCTTTTTCAGACTTTTACTCTCAGGGTTTTCAAAGACTTCTCTCAACATCATGTCAACAAAGGACTGTAGTCTGTCACCATCCAGTTCATCTTTAAGGATAATCAGAGTGAGTTAGGATGACTACTAGCGCTACTGGAGAGTTACAAACAAGGAGGTAGAACTTCTACCGTCATTCAGGGGTAAAGTAAATGCAAATGTTTTAGTACACAACAGGCAGTCTTCTATGGCAGGTTTCCGTAAGCATCTGCAGTGCTATAGCAGAGTATCAGGTTTCATTGATTTTGTCTTCTATTTTAAAGTTTTGTACCTGCAGAGTTCGGAAATAGAGAGGAGGTTAGCCTTTAGGGAAATCCCCGCCTAAATCAGAAGATGCCAATTAATTCCAGGTGGGTCATATGGCATATCTTCAAGGCTGATTTTTATCTTTTGTTCTATCAGGAAATTCTGCTGTGCATATAATCATAGATTTTTAAAACTATATTTGGCTAGCACCATAGAAAACATGCCTAATTTATGCACCACTGAAACTTTGCTAGTAAGTACAGGGTCAGTCTTAATCCAGAAAGTCCTAAGGAGCTCTTTGCCCTTCATATCTTTTTATCAAAACCCAGACTTCCTGCCTTGGGTTTCCAAACGTCAATGCTATTTTGTTACTTTAATTAGAGCTTGTTATTTGTATTTTAAGTATACGAGATTGTCAGCATTTGAGAATATTTTTTCAAAGCTGTTCATCACCTCAGACCCAATAACCTGAAAAAATTATGTTGTTACTGATGGATAAAGCATGAACTAGTAATTGCTGCATTTTTCTCCTCTTTTTTTTCCCTCTCTTTACCAAGATAGGGATAGATAACGGTTTAGGTAGTTCAATACCAGACACTGAACTCTGGATGCTTTGTTTGAGAAGGCTATATAAATTTTGTGAAACTGGCGGTATTTTGGTGCTTTGACTTATCATTTCTAGACTTCAGTGGAGAAATGCTGAAGTACAACAGTGATTTTCCTTCTGTTATCATTGAAGTATTTCTCTATCGTTTTTCTTTTGATCTTTAAAACGCTGTTAGGTTTTTTTCGAACCAAGGCAAAGGATTCTTATCATAAAAGAAGTAATTTAAAATGTTTTAAAGAACATTTTCATAGTGGAGCAATTACTGTATCTCGGTAGCTTCCTGTCTGATTAATTGCTCTGCTTTCGTTCATCTGGTACAGTGCTCTAGGTTAAAACAAAAAACAACAAAAACCCTCTTTAAAATTTCTTCTGAGGTGAGTTTTATTTTTGAAATGAATACTTACAATTGATCATTTAAATATAATGTTATGTGATAGCTTTTGATATTCCAGTCTACTGAGGAAAAATATTAACATTTCTAAATTGCTTTACTCAAGCAAATTTTCAAATTTATTAAGATGCTCATGGGATTGTTTTAACCTCTGCTGAAACAGATGGAACTCTCTACTACTTTTTGAAGAACACTCATCACATCAGACCACCTTTCTCTTGTGGATTTATCACAAAATCAGCACAATTGCACTTAAACAGGGCAGTCAATAATGATGCATTCCCTGGCATCTCTCACTACCTGTCAAAAATCATGTATTGCAAAATTAGTGATGTTTGTCTGGGTCTCATATTACTAACAATGCATCCAGTTCACTTTTCTTTTTAGAAGATGGACTCCAGCACCAACTGATAATGTGTTTGAAAGTTACTATTAGCATGTGATACTGTTTGCACACTACTTCTGAAGAACAAGCTTAATATTTAGATAGATATGCATAATATTTCAGTGCTAGAAGAGCTGTGTTTTTGTGCAAGGCTATGGTGAAAGGGAAGGATATTTGAATAAAAAGATGTCCAGGCCACTCTAATGGGTCCATAAAATATTTTAAGATGAAACTCTGTTCTTTGCATATGATAATTTAAGAAGGCAGAAAAGAATGAAAATTTGAACTTAGTATGTATGTGAAGTGTAAAAAAAAGGCCAAGATTAAAAAGAAATAAAAGAAAGTAACTGGAAGTTATGGGAGTTTGAGCACAAGGAACGTTTGGTTCTGCTTTAGCCTCTGCAGCTGCTGGAAACTAGAGTTCTGCTGGCTGCATTTCTAGGGACAGAAATAAAGGAGAAGTAGTTTGACAACTGTATGCCAAAGTGGTATTTTCTGAAGGCCAGTAAAACAACACATACATAGGTGAAAAAGGATCTTAGCCAAGGTATGCTTGCTGACAAGCTGATTATCATTTAAACTATCTAAGAATTTTTTTAGATTAGGCATGCAGGATTTTACACCGTTTATCTTAATTTTATGTAACAAAATTCATTATATGAGTATCTGTTGCTAGTGTAGAACAATTAAAGCTTCATGTTTTAACAGTGTTTCTATGAGGAATGTGTAGTTACTCTTTGTGCCCAAAATTTCTTGCATTATGAAAACAAATTATCATTTACAAATGGTACTAACCTATTAATCAGATTCAATAAAACTCAGTAAGTTGGTGAAGTATTCCATCTAGTACTAGTAAGGGAAGTGGTGGCATTTCAGAATTAGAAGTCATTTCTATGGCATTTTGCCACTCAGTATTTTACACAAAAGGGGTTGTGCGTATTCTAGTTACTCTCTTAAACAGGAAGGTATCAGTTATCAGAAGCTTTCTTCAAGCAGTTGGTAAAATGAGATGTCTTTCCTGGCTGTAATTTCCCACAAGTTTACCCTAGATAATTGCATTTCAACTAGCAACCCGTTTTCAGGGTTTGGCCCCTGAGCTAGTGAATCTGTCCTGGCCATCTTTTTCTCCTGGGGCAAGTAATGAATTGTTTGTGGCCAGATCCTGCCTCCGCACGGACAGGCAGCTGGAACTCAAGTTGCTGCCACTGCCTCCAGAGCTCATGAGAGAGTACGGGAGGAGGACAGTTTTATTCCAAAGTTGTGATCCAGCCGTAACAACAATGAAGGCTGGGCCACCTCGAAATAAGCTATCCTTTTGCATAATAGGCACTGAGAAGCAATCCAAGAAATACTGCAGTTTGCACTCACGCACACACACACAAACCCACATACACACACAGCATGGTGATAACTAGTCTAGTTATTTGCTGTGTCTGGACTTTTGGGGGCCTGGCTTGTGCATTGGGGTGGTTTTCTTAAGCAAATAGAATTCGCTCTATTAGGATCTAGTGTTCTATGGGATTTTTCCCCACAACTTGTTCACACCATGGCTGGAGATGAGGCTAATTTTTGTATAGATTTAGAAAAAGCAGTTGATTTAGGAACAAATATGGGGAGAAGTATCTTGTTTGACTTAAATAAGTGGATGATAAAAAAGAAGAAAGATGTGAACATGCAGTTAAAGAACAATTATGAGATAATTTGGTAACTCAATGTGCTTGATGTTCTGTGTTGCTAATGTTCAATACATATCAGTTAGAGGAGGATGTTTGAGGGAATTCATAATTACCTGTGTGACACCCCCTGACCTTCTCAGTCAGAAGTTGGTCATGCCATTCAGGATCATTGGATGTGGCAAGGGAAGAAAGTGACTAAGTGGAGGAGGTGGTATAAAATGTTTATTGAGATGTTCTGTGTTCACTGAAGATAGAACAAAAAGTTATATATTTATGGGGCTTTCTGTGGCCACAACAGAGTGAAATTGGAAAACTGGGATTCACCCAGTCTTAATGTGGGGGAAGTGATGGACTGTCCCAATCACTTTCCAGCTGCTATGGGATCCAAATTAGTCTGAAAACATATTTGCAAGTAATTTATTATAACTAGTGCATCTCTTGGTACTGCAAGTATTTTGCTGCAAGCAACGTTTATGTGGGTTGTTCCTCTGTGCCATTTAGTAGTGACTGAAGTAGCTTCAGAGGTACAATAAATGCAATTTAATGCTCAAATGACTTTTGATTTTTATGAGCAGAACAGCCTCCTGGAAAAACTGCAGAGCTGCTAAGCTGCTAGCTTTTCCAATACCCTCCAGACAATTTATATTGAAGATTAAGTTGGAAGTAAAGAACCATCATGCTGTCTGGCTGGCAGTACAGATACACATGTGCACACACACAAGTTAGGCTTTGTCTGGGATGCTTGTATTATTCTGTACGTCATTTATTATTTTCAGAATATTCATCACTTTATGAACCTATGCTTGTGCTGGCTTACATGGTTTTTTATGCTCTGCTGAAATGACTCTCCTGCTATTTCTAAACTTGATCTGGTTTCTTCAGGCAGACTTGCCAATGTTTCAGGCTTTATGCATTAAGTCAGATCTGCATAGATCTGCGAAGCAGCAGCCTTCATCATAGTTAGGCAACTGTCGTGCATAGCTGTGATTTGATTAAGATGGAAAAGAATACTTCTTTCTTAAGGGAAGTTCAGAAAGGGTTTTCTATGTATCTTCAGGAGATGCTGAACAGAGCCTTGCTGTCTGCAGTGCTCTGTTACATGACAAAATGGAGCACTTCAGCCCATGCAATTGTAAGCTCTCTGGAAAGCTGCAGCGCATGGTTAGGCTAACATAGGGTCACTTCCCATAGCTGTTGCTCAGCCACTTGGAAATCTGTGATTAAGATCCCAGTATGTGACTAGCAAGGTCAGTGCTGGGTTTTCCTGGGTTTTGAAGTCTTGGTCATGTTTTACCCATGAGATGTTAGACGCAGTCAAGCTGTTTATTGACTTGCTTAAAAAATACCAAGAAATTTGAAAAGCTTTTCAGAAAATTACCCAGTTGAAGGCTATAATGTTCTTCAAGCTCTATTCCTGATGCATTAAATGTAGTGGTGCTATTTAAAGCCAAGAATGAAAAGGGAACTCTCTGGCATTAGTTGTCTCAGTTATAAATAACGTTAGATGTTAGGATTTATATGATCCTGACATGGACAGTATATATTCAGAATGTCTGGCTGGAGTGTCTACGCTTAATGTCAGAGGGTAATGCTCTGTAACAGGGTTGCTATAGTGACTTTGCAGTGACTCATTATTTTGAGGATTTCATATTTGAAGGAAGTGGTGTGTGATTTTGCAGGGTGCAGGAAGTACTCCCAAGGAATGCGGGGTGGTCTTAACACCACTAACTTCAGAACACAGAAGGCTGTTTAACGCTTCTGGCATTAAGGCTTGCAGATGGAGCTTATTTATATCGTGTGAACTAACTATTCCTGTTTATGTTGTTTTGTATTGTTCTGATATATAAGCCTAAAATAAATCACAGCAGTGCACTTAGCGCACTGGTTCTGTCTGGTGTGAGTGATATCTGCCAGTGGTGATGGGTACGTCAGAGTTCTGTTTTCACACAGAATGGAAGCAAAATACTTCTCTGATTTAATATGTAAAGTCCAGTATATATCCAGTGATGGATCCTACTTTAAATAATTCGCCATTATTTCAGAGCAATATTTGGTTGCAAAGATTTGTCAAAACCTTTATGTAAGAATCTCTTAAAGTAATTCTTACCACCTTTGACTGAAGATAAGTGAAATATGGAATATAAACAATATGTGAATCTAATCTTGGATTTCTGTAAGCAAGAGAAAGCAAACTTGGCTTTTAAAAATGTTATAATTGGCAGATAATTAATATGTACTTCATTTTAGATATTCCATGCTGAGAAAGTTGTGGCACCTTGATTAGGTGACCTAGTTGGGGTTTTCTGTAATCCCTTTAAGATGGCGTCTTTTCCATGTGCCATAAAAATTCATACAGAAACAAGTAAGATATGTAATAGGAATTCCTTCCCTTCCCTTGCTCCGTGATACTTTTGTAAGTGAAGCTATTTCCAGTATCATCCATGATTTCTTTTAGTCTTAAATTAGATACATTCATCCTTTCTCTCTCCTACACTCTGTTCTTCCTTCCTTGGCCCCCATAAAAAGGGGGGGAAAAGTCCACTTTTTTATATAAAATTGAGTTATTTTAAGCCATTTTCAATAAATTGATACAGAAAATTAATTGTGCTGTTTTTTTAAGCAAAAAGACCCACTGGAGCCCATTAGTGTATGGTGCACTGGTCAAATGGGCTGAGAGGCTCTGTGACCTAGGGGTGGGACTGGGCAACCTCAGGGGAGCAGGAACCCCTGAAGCTGATACCACTTCTGCCATTAAACCAGCCAGCTGAGGCTGGGAAGGGAGGAAAGAAATGAGGTGAAGCATTAGTTCTTTGCTTAGTTTCCATTCTTGCACCATGAAATTAGTCTACTTTTTGGGCTGTTGAGCTGTTCCCTTTGTGGCTTCCCTGAGGAAGTGCACAGGAGCACACAGCCAAGGCCATTAAAAAAATATGTACACTTTATAGAAATTCTAGAAGCCACCTCAGGAGTTTAGGCATGTGAAAGGGCTCTCATGACTCCTACTTTAAAATCAGAGCCTCAGTCCCTTTTAGAGAATTGCCAGATTTTGTGAAAGTCAATACAATTTTCAGCAGGCAAAGGGTTGTGGTTTAATTTTGATCCTGAAGTCATTGCTCGTATCTTCCTATTAGCACAGAAAAAAAATATTCCTGGATTGTAAATAGTTATGTACTAGTTTGTCAGGGTTTTATTTTTTTATTTGGTCTGGTTTTCAAGAGGACAGTAGATGGAACTGATCTGATGTTAGCCTGTAAGAGGCTTTTGTTTATGTCTTACACAAGAGGCTGTCATGGGAACTTAGTAACTATGGGGTTAGAGGTAAAGCCCTGTTACTGATTAAAAACAGGTTAAAAAGGTAAATAAAAGCAGCAACCTTCATATCATTTTTGCAGGCATTTTCTGGCATGGAAAATGATTGTTAATGACATACCTCAGGAATGAAGTAGAAATGGAGTTAATAGAAATTTTCTGGACAAAATTGTTTTTAATAGGAAAGCTGAATGTTCATTAAAGATGGTAACTGGAAAGATTTCCCTTTTTTGATACAGGAAAAAATAACACTTTTAGCCTTTCCAATTGAAAGATTTTTAAATAAAAACAAACAAACAAACAAAAAAACCCCTCACAAATATTCCCACAACAATAAAAAATCCAAGTCAACTGAGAAGAGAGATTAGTTGACCGGCAGTAAAAAGAATAAGTTGAAGGATGACAGTCCTGTATTATAGGACTAGGAAATAAATTTTCAGTTGGTCAATTCAGGTAGTGAAGAAAATGATAACTGGAACAAGGCAACTTTAAAAAACTATAAAGGAAACACATTCAAAACTAAACCAACAAACAACAGCGAACTAAAGAAGTGCTATCTTTGTAAATAATGATATAACTTTTAATAATAAATAACTCAGAGCCCGATTATTTTGGTAAAAAGCTTGGTAAGTTTTTTTTTTAAGAAGTTTTGAGATTTAAGTACCATTTTAAAATGTCAGTTGCATTTACATAGGCTAGGATAATTACTATGAAATGTGTCTAATTACCTACCTCAGCTGCCATTAGAAGAAAATATATATGGTCAGTATTATGTTACCACACATTTGGCTCAAACACGGACTGTTGTCAGAAGTGGAATACTTTTTTAAAGTTTGCTTCAGTTTGACATTTTAGTGAGTTCCATCAGCCTTATGGAAAAACAGAATAAGATGTTATCCAATAGCTTACATCTCAAAAAATTCACAATGTCTTAACAATGCTAACGCCTCAACTGGCCTGTAGTGCCTTCCTCATGTTCCTTCCCAAGCTGCAGTGTGGAGCCACGTCTGATGCTCCTTTCCCAGATCTCTGGGGAGATGCGAGACCGCTTCATTTCAGTCTTGGCAAGACATGGCATCGCACTTTATTTTCAATCACAGATCAAGTGTTAGTTTTAACTTTGATTTTCTTGGCTCTTCTTTGTATACATCGCAAACTTTCCTATCTAAATTTCCTATTTATATTTATCCTGTATTCAAGGTGTGGATTTGGGCCAAAAAAGTATGTGTGGATTTTTTTTTCTAGACAGTATGGCTTTAAATAGTTACTCTCCTTCTCCAAAACTCTGATTTTAGACTTGGGGACAGCACTGTGAGTCAGCACTGCAAACATTTTCTTTAGACCCTTGGGAATATTTGGAATTCAACAAATGATAGCTAGTAGCTACTTGGGACATGCTTAATATTACGTTAAATGACTCATTCCTGGGTCAAAATCACGAGTAGGAATTTGTGCCAATGTAGTCCTTCTTGTTACCGATGAAATGCAGGTTTGCAGATTTATTCTTCATGCCTGTATTAGTCTAATAGTATATGATTATTTTTAATAGAATGTATTACATTTCTCTTACAGAAGGTCAGGATTTGAGGTATATTTCTTCCTGAGTACAAAGTGAAAGAGAATTATTAAAGAAAGTTGAGAGAATTGGTAAGTGAGCATTTTGTTTTAATCTATACAACATTCTGTAGGAACTAGTTTTAGCAATCTGCTTAAACCATGAGAAGCAATCTAAAATATTTATATTTTCATAAATGGGAAGCCCTTTAAAAAGTGCTGAATTGTAATTTATTCTCTTTAGAAATGATCCTGCCATAACATTATATAGATAGCTTACATCACTGTTGAGCTTTATAAAGATTCTTTTTCTCTCTTATATGTTTATGATTTCTCTCTTACATGTCTTATGTAGATTAGGACATAGATTGCACTCATTTTATTTTTTTGTGGTAACCTCGATTTTTATTCTCAGAACTACATCTCAGAACCACTAAAAGGCTAATTACTTTATTGATCTTGACATAGACAAGATTCGTGCTGGCACTTGATGAATCCTTTTATGAATACTAGTACATCTTCTCAAATCCCATCAGAGATGCACAAACCATACAAACCATGTTGTGTTTTTTTCTTGTGCATGTCAAAAGTTATGTTTGTTACAGCTGGCTGCAAAGTCCTGACTTCCAAGGCAAAGCAGCACGTGCTGTGCAGAGCACCATCGAGGGATAGCAATGGTTCACTAAAGCCCCGGTTCTGCAAGCACTTTTGTTCATGTTTAACTTCTGCGCGGTATGAGTAAGTTATATGAGCAAGCACCTGGATATGCTTTTGCAAATTTAGCAACTCCAGTTATGTAAAACTCCACAGCTTTTTGGCGTGTAGCTGTGAGGCTGTAGCTGTGAGACAAGTCAGAGTCAATCAACAGTAAAGCAGCTTTTAATCAGTTTGTCATTTGGGCTTCTGCAGTATTTTGTCTCAGTCTGTGCAAGAGTTTCACAAATTAATGGGGATTTTTTTTTTAATTTAAAATTCCCTGAGCATGAATTTCCGCATAACTCTATGAAAGCATGTTCATACTCTTTTGACACTATGAGAGAAAGTCTTAAAGGAGCCTTCCATAGGAAAAGAAAATAAATGAAAGAGTTTTCTCATTTAGTTCATTCGCTCTAATATGGTCAGTTGTTTCATGGCAAGAAGAGTATTTCTGATCAGCTTCTTTATGGAAAGAGTGTGCTGCAAAAGTCCTCGGGGTACACACATCAGAGAACTGTTGGATGAGACACTTTAGATTAATCCAAGTGTGATGTAGTTGCTAAGGAGCAGAAAAGAAGTCTCTAAAGCGAGAACCTATGGTATAAAGTAATGTTGTTGGTCAAAACACAATTGGATTTGTAACTGGAAACAAACTGGTAGCCAAAGTGGACTACACAGAGTGGACGTATCACAGCTCTTTTCTGGAGAGAAACAAGAATTTCCTTTGAGAGAGAAGCTGGGTATGCTATTGCAGGTAGCTGCCTCCAGACAGCACTCTGTATGCTCAGTCTTGTCCAAAGTGCCTCAGATCTGGCATCCTTCACTGGTACCCCACCAGACCCCGTACCTTCATGAACACCTGCCTCTCTGATGCTGCTGTGTCACACATCCTGAGGCACGCAAATACACCTTTCGGCTGAATCTACCAAAGCGCCACTCCACTAGGTAGCGACATGGCCTTCCTGTGGTTTCGAGTATGCATGACTGAAAGCACGCACAAAACTGAGTGTCCATAGGACATCTGAACCAAACACTACGTAGTGGGGACATACTGATATACCCCACAGTGCTCTAGGTCTAGGCAGGACAGGTGCAAGCTATTCTATTTCATCAGCCAGTGTACTCCCTGCCTCTTGGCCAGGAGCCAGGGTCGGTTCTAGGTTTGAATGCCTTTAGCAGTGTAGCTGCTGTGTGCTTCTGTTCCCAGAATAAAGTTTTAGAAAGTCAAATGAACCGCAGCAGCACAGCTCCTATCTGTCTTTGTAATGATCCATAAATTTACCAGTGTTACCAGGGATGAATTGTTATCACAGCAAGGTGATAGCTCTGAAGGAACCAGAAAGCGCACTTGCAAGTGACTTCCCAGCCCCACGGATGTAAGCAGAGTTTCTACTGCTAATTTAAATAATGAGGATGAAATTTTGAACTGATTTATACAGCCCCTGAAGGATTTGAACTTTTAGTGTCTGTAACAAATCTGTACCATAATAAGGTCAAGAATAAAAATGAAGAGAGGCAGAAAGCAAAGAGGGATCCTGGTAACACTAAATGTGGCTTACTATAATCTTGCTTATGGCATTTTCCATAAAAGGAAGATCCACTTCTGAAGAGGCAATCCCAGAGGAGCTGGTGCCTCAGTGTTAGAAAAGGTACCAAAGAAAGTTCTGGAGATACTTCAGTTACGTAGGTGAATAAATAACTGTTCATCTTCCAGTTTTCTGTGACATGTACTGGATTTTTGCAAGCTCTAGAAACCTTATTGTACATTCATTGGATTATTTTATGCTGTATATTAGATAAAGTAGTTAAATACGGTGATCACAATGTATGTTACGGCACTTGCAGACAAACTTAAACTAGAGAAATAATTTGCGTGGTTACATTTCTATTCTGTTTGGGGAGTAAATCCATGTAAAATGTAATGATGATGCTCTACTGTGAAATAATGAGAGTGGTGGCTTTTTTTCTTAATTGTACAGTGAATAAATTGAAAGAGTGCTAGAGCTTGCACTGGGTAGTGAAAAAAGATCCAGAAAAAAAGGTGACACCCCTCAAATATTTATTGTGGAAAAGTGTGAACAATCCTTGTGGGGGTGTGGTTGTGTATTGTTGGGAGAGGAAGGGTTAGCCCATTCTGTCATTACTGTCTACTTCTTCCTATTTCCTAATTCAAAGTCCTTATTTTGAATCAAATCCTGACCCCAATGATATAATTTGGAATTTTGCTGTTGGCTTCTGTCTGGCCAGGTTTGTGTATTTAATACCAAGAATTGTTTGTCTTGCTCTGTGAATATAACAACATGTCCTGGACGGCTCTGTGTTAATTCTGCACAGTGCAAAAGGTTTTGAAATGTGTGTACATACAAATGCAAACAATGCATGTATAGAAAATGTCCATAAAATACTTTATAGGTATTTTATAGATGCTATAGGAAGAACTATGATTATAGGGAATTAATATGTTTACAGGAATGCAAATATGAAATTAAACTACTTTCTTAAGCTTGTTCTACCTTCTTGGAAATACAGAATTCCAATTCCGCTGTTTAAATTTGGGCCCATGCCCCTGTTACGACCACATCTATACGGCCTGCATAGTCTTCAGTTCTATGGCCACATTTAGTAGTTGTCAAGGTTTGCTTTTCTTTGTCTTTGTTGGGGTGGTTGATTTTGGTTTGCTGGTTTTGGTTGGGTTTTTTTGCTTTGACCCGCTGAACTGTCTTTTATTAATAATTAATAAAGCCACTTGGGAATTATTTATATATGGTGATACCCCAGACCGTGGTTCCAGCTCCAGGAGTGAGAGAAATTCTTAGATCAGCCCAGTACAATGCATCACCATTAACCTGGCAGGAGTCTACCAGAAAGCAATCGAAGCAGAACACCAGTGCCAGGCTAGCCTCACACTCCACTTTTCTGTGGGGTATCCTGCCCTTATACCGTGGGGAAAGTATGTTTGAGGAAGGTTAACTTTTAGAAGTCAAGTAGAAATTCAACGGATTATGAAGTAATTACAGCTCCTACTTTTTTTTTTTAAGTGGAAGGGATGTTTTCCATGATTAAGCAATAAATCACTTAATTTATGCACTAACAACAATTCCTAGTGGATCTACGTGGTTGGAAATGATTTGGAACTTGAGGATGTTAACTAAAATACACATGAATAATTCTCAAGTCATTCACAGACTTACTAGAAATAGATGGTTTGGAAAAAAATGCCTAGATATTGTCATGGTTAAGAGTGATGCTCCTTAAAAGTAATTTCCATATATTTCCACACAAGAAACCAGACCTGTTTAGCAGCTTGCACCTCTAGCATAACTTCTTGTTTCTGTCTTCTGACTGGGTATTAACTGCGAAAGAGATAAAAGTTCATATTTAACAAGTATGAGGTCAGAATGCGTATTGTTATCATTAGAGCTTCAACAAACAAGGCCTTTTCTCTTCACACCTTTTTGCACTTTAAGAAAAGGAACAGCCTTGGATAACGTAAGAAATGACATCTGGACTCCTGATCTTGAAATATGGCCCACCTCCATGGAGCACACTCTTCTTGGGGGCATTTCTCCTTGGATCTGGGAGAGCTGAGGAAAGGTTGTCTTCGTCCCTTGCGCATGGCCGCAGGAAGCAGGACATTTCATGAGGGAAGGAAGAGGAGCCTTCTGTGCTCCTGCAGCACTGTCAGACTTTATGTTCAGGGAAAACTAAAAGCTGAGAGCAAGTGGCAGGGGGCTGCCATACTACATGTGTTTTTCTCCATATTTTCTTAGGAAAAACTTTTTAATGATGAGAAGCATAGGGCTTTTCTCTGCAAGGCTCATATTTTCAGTGTTCTCTCAACAAAAAGAGAGAGATTGAAATACAAGTTTTCAGGGAAACAATATGCCGTGAATAATGTTGACTGGAAATGCTACTACATGTTTGGGGTGGGGTTGTCTGCCATTGGAAGTAATAAAAAAATACAGCTGTATACTATCCATTGGGGTTTGGTTTATTCTGAAGGTAATTTTTAAGAAACTGAGGGTTATTTATTGGTTGAGTCACAGGAATATTCCGACTGTTCTAATTCCAGTCTTCAGCATTTTTACATGGAGAACAAGATATGTTCTCCATCTACCCCAGTTCTACAGAATGGGCTCTAACCGGACTCTGTAAATATACTGCCTTCTGTGTTGTTTCTAGTCACAGCAATACTTTTCAAATTATTTATCTTCTTCTAAAACTTACTCAGCCAAAGCAGTTTTCATGCTACGCGATTGCATTCAGGTCTCAAAGTGTTGCAAAGTATCCTTCAATATGCTTCAAAGACAGTTTATTTTTCACAAGGGCAGTGGGAAGACTTTGCTTTCGCAGTGGGAGACCAAGTTTGACATCCACAGTTTTACTTTTCCTTCAGGATATGTAAAAGGAGTCCCTGGGGGATGTGCAGTGGGTACCCTCACTACAGCGTGCGTTTTGTACGCAAGAACATAAGTGTGTTTAAATGTTGAAAACAGCATTCCAATTGGATTTTGTGTCGTGAAGACAGTGGATATGATTTATATGAACAGCAACAAGACTTTCTGTCTCTCCCTCCCTGGCTTAGCTGGGCAAATAGCTGGCCAGCTCGCAGCCCTCCAATCACCCTGGGCTGCCGAGCCTCCGCCCCTCAGCACCAACAGCTCTCGCACCACCTACAGCTGGCTTTTAAAGCAAATATTTTAATAAAATCACTTTCGGTCATTCCTCTTCCATTTAAGACGGCAGAAGTTTGGGACTGGGTAAGAGGAGCAGAAGTCTCCCCAGCAGAAGTTGCTCTGAATCAGGTTTGTAATGAAGTTTACTGCTGAAAGAAGTAACCTGAAAGCAATGTAGCTTATCATAGGAAACTTTGCCTTTAACATATGTGCTTTTTGAGTAGCAAGAGTTGTGGTATGCAGTATTACATTTAGTTTACATTACAGCATTATTGTGTCTCTGACAAAGTGCAAATTACAGTGTTACTGTATAGAAGATGAAATTTATGTTTTCCTTCCCAGTCTGACTGGAAGGCATTTCTGCTTTTGGATGCTAAAGCTTTCCTTTTCCTTTTTATACATATTAGACTTGTGTTACAGGTGCTGCTTTCCACTTTTAGGGCTTTAAGTATTATTTAAATACACTACTTTAAATATTACAAGGCATTAGGAGTTTTGTGAAAGTCTTGGGCACAACATCCACTTTTATGACACTTGCAGTAAAATCACGTATTGTCTGTGCATGTGTGTATACACACACACACAAATGATAGATGAGGAATATAGTTTTGTTTCATCTCTGAATTCTTTTACTTTCATACATTATTGCACTAGATCTAATCAACGCAATACTGCAGTTTTGAATAAGGCTAAACGTACTTAAGAGCAAACAAAAATTTTCTCATAAATTCTACAGATGGAAAATATAAAATATAAAGTTCTACAGTTTTTTTCAGGAAAATGAGGCTGAAGGAAGACTCTAAACTAGTCTGTATATAATCGGTATATATTTATATTTTCCCATTTTCAATATGTTACGAACTTATTGGAGTATTTTCTCCCTAATTGGTATGCTATTTAAAATGTTAAACTACTGCATCTAAAATTTATAGTGTATTATAGTAGATAATATTAGCTGAACAAAATAGTTTATAAGTAAAATATCTTTAAGTTACTTTTGCTTCAGGAATCTTTAAACATATATCTCGATAACAGTATTAAAACTTTCAGAGGTTTTATATTGCATTATAACAGTTGCTTTCCATATGAGATTAGTATCTTTTTTATTAGAGCTTTTAACAGAAAATTTTGTAGGAAAAGCTGAATGGCAACAGCAGCAAAAAACTGCATTTTCCCACCTGTAGCTTGGGTTTGATGTATACCAACTTAAACCACTTATTACACATAATTAAATTAAACTTTTATTTTAATAGAAGAGTGTGGTGACACATGATGTAAGTCACTTTTTTTGTCCAATATCCACCCATTGTTTGCGTTTTGTTTTGGGGTGGGAGGTTGTTAGATTATTTTTACACGGAAGATACTTTGCAAAAACGGTAGATTTTACATGACTGTGAAGGAGTCAATACAATTTTGAAGACAAATACAAACTTTGCAGATGGAGGCTTTGTACCTTGCATTGTGTTTGCAGTTACAAGTTTTTTGACACCAAACTTTTCCTGCTAGAAGAGGGCTAACAATAGACAACCATTAAATGTTCCTGATAGCCATCTGAATGGAAGAGCTGGTATCAGTTATAAGGCTGAACTCATCTTGTTTTAGCATTCAGATGCGTGGTGGCCAAGTAGTAAATTATCCATTTTACAACTGTCTAGGAAAGACTGAAATTAAGAAGGGTCTATCAGCAAGCTACTGTACAGAAAAAAAACCCAAGACAATAAAGAACAAAAGGGATTGGAGAAGTATCTGTGCTTATTCAGGTACTCTGACAAATACCGTGACTGTCCATTAGACATGAGGAAGCTTTGGGGTTTTTTTCCCCCTATGTTAGATAGATCTGTCCAATTCCTTTCCTGTCTAAATTAAGTTCTCCTGTCCTGCCTGTCACTTTGTTGCACGCAGTTGAAGGGGTAAAACTGTAAACTGCAATGTGGATGGCATTGTGATTCTTTCTAGGAATGCGTTCAGGGAAGGAGGAGGTTTGAATATGGGCTGAACATCGGTCCTCAAGTCTAAGGCAGTTCAACTGGGGCTTCTGGTTTTTGGAGGACTGTTGGAGATGTATTCCGTGTTACAGAGTAATCTGTAGCTAAAGAAAAGCTTAGCCAAAAGTGACTTCAGAAGTGCAGTGACCCAGCGCATGCAGAGCCAGAGAGCTGCCACCTCAGCTGTACAGAGCAAAAGGAACGTGGCAAGGTCAGTGACAAATGGACTTCACAGGTGTTTGCTTGTGACAAATGTCTCCCTAAAGTAGACCTCCTTAAGTGGAGCCTAGCGCAGGTTTGAATGCATGGGAGAAGCAACAGGTTGGGTCTGCTCCTCACCTTAATTAGAAAAAACTGCACACTGTTGGTGAGTGCAACGGCATTTTCCTTTTTGGTTTCTTATCACTGATTCCGTGTGCTTAAACTTTGTATAAGCTCAGGATTCAATCTTTACTCTGTTTAAACTGCATGAAGAACTCAGCCCACCCTGACAGACTGCACTTTCAGGCTACATGCCTAATGCTGTTGTTCAAAGGCAGGCAGGTATCCAAGTCCGCTCTAAGAAATGTAGGACAGGTGCCTCAGAGGTGCCTCAGAAGCACTGTGAGCTCTGTCAGCAGCAGAGCATTAAGAGTGCTCACTCGCTTCTTGATCGATTACCCAATATATTACCCAAAACCCATTTCCCAAGCTGCCAAGTGTGCCTCCCCAGGAAGGCTCAGGGAAGAGCCAGTGCTCATCAGCTGAGCAGGACCTTCAGCAGGGGCCCGGGCCAGTGCTGGTGGCGCTCACGGCTGCAGAGGCAAAGAGGAAGCTGAGGCCACTATGGTCTGCTAGGACGAGGCAGGCTTAGACTGCAGCGGGGAAAGAAGGAAGAGAAAAGGAGCAATTAGGAAAATACTGAAACCTGCTGGTCAAAAAGTAGGAGAGAGCATTTTTTTCCGTGTTCACTTCCCTACTTCATATTCCTCTCTGTCCTAAAGATCAACAGAAAACGAAACCGTGAGCTTTGCCCAATCGTGCCGGTGCAGGAATAAGACCCTTGTTAAGAGTGTGTGGTTGCAGTCAGTGTAAGCTTATCTAGGACAATGCTGCCACCAAAAGGCACACCCAGCTGTTACCTTCTTTGCTTCTGTAGGTTAGGATTTGGGCGTGAGACGTGCTCGGCCACAGTGTTAGGATAAGCTGCGCTTGTGAGTCAGCACTCATCAGGACGGAGTCAGAGCCCAGGTTGTTGTTTTGCAGTGGGTAATGTGTTAAAGGATCTGTCTTACAAGGGACACCTCAGAAAAAGGTTACACTTGTCAGTGATTTCTGAAGACACTTTGTCACCACTTACCTATGGCATTTGGTCCTGTGTGGAGGCCAAATATTCTCATAAGCTCATCAGTTCTTCCTGCTGCACCTTCCTATCAAGCATGAAGTGATCAGTACCCCAGTCTTGGGATAGCTTGGCCAAATCTGAAAGGGGGCCATATCTGAGGTACACAGCAACAGAAGTTGTGAAGAAGTGTTCAGACATTATTTTGCATATGTGCATAGTAAGTATAGGAAACAGTCTAAGATGTTCTGGATTGCAGTGGTTGTCGTAAAAGGGTGTGTGTTCAAGTCCATGTTACGACGGATATACCAAAAAAGATATGTTTCTCATGCATATAAGATTATTTTTTTTTCTCTACAGACACAAAGTTTGTATCTTTAACTTTGTCTTTGGTTGTGCTCCAGTTTTTAAAGGCTAAAGAAAGGGTGGGTTTGAGTCAGAACCAGTGTTTCATCTTACTGGCTTGTGGCTAGGAAGAACCAGCCTCCCGTCCTCTCCACAAGAATCAGAGAAAGCAGAAGCAGAAAAAATATACTTTGTCACAAAGATTCCTTCTCAGAAGAGAAAACCATAATATCAGCCAGCTGACCACTGTGATAGATGACTTTACAACCTTCAGGACTTCTTGTCCCAAATTGCAAAGAGCAGAGCAATCTGAGATGCCGTTTGAATAGCAAAAGTCTTGGAAACTGTTTAGTGTTCTGAGAACAGTATCTGCCAGAGTATTTTTCCCTGTTAATGAAATACCAAATGAATGATCATTTGAGGGATGGGGGAAATAATTCCTTAAAAAAATGCCATGTTTCTGCAACATTGGAATTGCTAAGGTGAAGGGCATGGAGTCACAAGAGCGTTGCTGCCTGTTGCCATGGGCTACAGCCAAAAGAGTATATTAATATAACATACTAAGTGTTTGCTATAGCTTCACAAGTGCCATTATGGAAAAAGACATAGTGGCCTTAGGAATACTTGTCAAAGTACATCCCAGGATAGACAAACGTGGCTTTGGGGGAGTGGAGTGCCTCAGCCTCAGGCCCAAAGAAAGGCTGCTCTTACTGAAGAGCTCAGGAGCTACAGCAGGGGGTTTTGCCTGAACAGTTCAATGTTGATGCCCCTCAGAAAAGCTTAGGGATCTCTTCTGTCTGCTGACATGCACATCATCTTGGTTCTGAAGCTGATGTGTGAAATCTCCTCAGTGAAGGAAGTCTACATACCATGGGCAGATACTTATCTCTGGGAGCCCAGAGGGCTGAAAGGACTGCCTAATTGCAGCAGAGCTTTGGAAACTTGCCTCTCTTGCTTTCTTCCACTGTCCTGGGGCAGCTATCACCTTTCTAATGGGCATTGAGCATCACTGCCCAGAGCTATTCAATTCCATTCACTATCCTTTATCAAATTCCCTTTCCTTGAAAAGGAATGGAGACCGTTTTTTTTTTAAGAACGCTCTTTGAAGACAGAAGTGGCATGTCTGAGTGTACTTGGGGAACTATTACAGGAATAGGGAGAAAATGTTTCTGCACAGAGATCTCTCTCTTTCGTACCTAGGGGGATTTTTTTCCAAGCAATCTCTATCACGATGGCAGTTTTCTTGCTTCTGACTCTTTGTTTTAGGATCAAACACTGTTAAGTGAGCTGTCCACCTTGATGCAGTCATTGCTCATAATGGATTGAACTATTTTGAGTAGAAATGCCCTTTATTGGTCTAGGAAACTGATACGGACCAGGGAAGAATCTACCAGCAGAATATCTTGTCTAAATGAAAAAGATTCTCAGTTCCCAGGAGGGTTCCACTTAACAAATCATGAGCAGAGTATAGATATTTATGGTATGAGTTGCAAAGACAAACATCAGTTTGGGTAGATGGCAGGTGGCATCGCTTAATTCTTACCAAACTCTCAGTCATCAACATTACAATTCAAACAAATACGTAAAGAAAGACAGAACTTGTACATTAACGATGCCTCTTTGAGATACTATTTTCTATGGGATGCCCGTGTCCTGCCTCCCAAGCAAATGCTTTGGACCCTCAGCTATCATTTCTTTGAGCTGGGAAGCAGGCTCACTGCTGGTCCTCCTAGCAAGCACCCGTATCACAGGCCAGAGAAGCGCTACCCACCCGCTGGCCTCTAGGACCTAGCTGGTCACAAAATCTGAGCTTGTGCGCAAGAGCTGATCGCACCCCACGCTGCGAAGTGCTCTCAGAATGCTGAAGAACTGCAGTTGGCATGGGATGAGCAGTTATCCCATCAGGTTTTGTTAGATGATTGTCAGGGGGAGTTGTACAAGATTTCTTGTAAAGATAATTAGTTCTGGAAAACTTAATTGGTGTGGGAGGGAGTGGAAACACTATTTTAATCTGCTTTTGAGCAGTTTTTACAGAAGCAAATTCTAAAGACAAAAGCGATGTATTTGAAGGCAAAAGGAGATTGCACTGGCTCTGTCAGAATGCTGTATTTTAAAGCTTTTGCTATTTATAGCCTTAATGTTGGAGGTTTAGATCTTAAAAATCCTTATTTATGTTGATGTTGATCCTCATCTTAAAAGTCCTTATGATATATGAGATAACAGAGGTCTATTCTGGTTCTGTTTTAGAAATGGTTAAGCAGTGGCCATTAGCAGATAAATAGAAAAAAAAATTCTTCTTTTTTACAGCAGTGTAATAAACCTAAAGATAATGGATATCTTTCCTTGGGGAAATAAGGGCTAAATATAAAATTCAGAATACTGAATCCCTAAATTGTTACCTGGGGAAAAAGCACACGCCAGCTTATTTGATGTCACAGAAGAGTGTAAATATATTAATTAGTAGGTGTGATTAAAGTTCTTTATGCAAATACATTTTTATTGTTTTTCACCAGTGTCTGTGCTACCTTTTATGTAATGTGATGATTTCTTTTATTTCAGAGCTCTACATCCACCATGTTGCCCTGTGGACCAGCTTTGTCCTTTATTCGGTGTCTGGTGCGGAAGAAGAATGTCAGTGGTGAAAATCTCGAGGACTCCAAGTTGTGCCGATGCTTATCAACAGTGGACCTTATCGCCCTGGGAGTAGGAAGCACCCTTGGCGCTGGTGTTTATGTCCTTGCTGGAGAAGTAGCCAAATCTGATTCTGGACCTAGCATTGTTGTTTCTTTCCTCATTGCTGCGCTGGCATCTGTGATGGCAGGTCTCTGCTACGCTGAGTTTGGTGCTCGTGTTCCCAAGACTGGTTCTGCGTATTTGTATACTTACGTAACTGTCGGTGAACTGTGGGCTTTTATCACCGGTTGGAATCTCATTTTATCCTATGTTATAGGTAAGCTTAAGAACAAACACAGGTCTCAAGGGTTTCTGAGACAGCAGATAAAAGATACAGATTTGGGTCTGTCTTTCTTTCCTGTCTCTCTACTTAGCTACTATTGCATTTTATTCCTGCTGAGATGAAATAACCAAAGTAATTTGATTAGGTTATTTCCTCCTGTGCATCACCATTGCAAACAGGTTTTTTTGCAAGATGCTTTTGTAAACAGTGTGTATTCTGCAGCATAAACTGCATACCTTGTGTGAAAACTGTGCCAGACAGTCCAGTGATGATGGACAAGAACAAACAGGATTTCACTGCTGTCTTTGGTCAGCAAGAATAATTTCAGTAAAATCAATAAGCATTTTTTATTCTGAATATACACAGCAAGGACACTTACAGGGACCCCATCGCTATAGTATCTCACTTCAAGAAAGTCATGATGCTTAAGCAGTAACTTGTTACTATAGCCTTATGCTAATTAAATAGTGTCCTATCAGGTAATCCCATAAAATATGAAGTTGACCAGATCTGAATAAAATCAATGCTTATGTGGCAGGTATTCAAATAACTATTTCCGTGCTTTAGCAGAGATGACATTTTTTGATTCAAAAATGTTTTCTCCCAGAGGTACACGTTCCAATCATCCATTATATTGTGTATAAGCACGCCTAACTGTATATGTATACCTAACTACAGGACTGTTGCCCAAATCACTACAAAATCAATATGCCCGAGTATTGTATTGAAGTGTATTTCATGATAGGAGAGTTGTAAAAATAAGGTTGTATTTAGCCATGGACACGTGCACTCTTTACCAGAGGAGAGTATTAATCTTAAATACTAACTCTAGCAATATACATCTTGCTAGTAATTTTTGCTTTACTTCCAGGTGGACAAACTTTCCTTCATATTCTTTCTTAAACTGCTTTCTTACATTGCTTTATATTGTTTAACATATGCCATATTGTAACTTTAGAAATAAGTATCTTCCAGAATGACATCAGATAGAAATGATACAGAAATAATTTCTGCAATATTTTGGGAATAAATGAGGTACAAATTTGTATATTTTAGTTGTAGAGTAATATGTTGCCATTTAACTATGTAGAAAAATGCTAAAACAAAATTCCTCAGCAAAACAAAATCACTAATTTAACACAAGCTCTGATTCTTTAAATGCAAGTAGCAACATGCTTAGTTTTATTTCTTTTTCAGTAGAAGTAACCATATCCCATTATACGTATGCAACATCCTAAACATGCATGTATTTTATGAAGGTACATCAAGTGTAGCAAGAGCCTGGAGTGGCACCTTTGATGAACTTCTTGGAAAACAGATTGGTCATTTCTTCAGAACCTACTTCAAAATGAATTACTCTGGACTAGCAGACTATCCTGACTTCTTTGCTGTATTCCTTATATTACTTTTATCAGGTAAGACAATATATGGCTTCATTTATGATGATTGCGATGTCAGAGTGTTTCTTATAGACAAAAATGCTAAATTGTAGTTTGTGTTTTGCCAGAAATACCTTAATAATGTTTAAGAAGTTCAGATGTGCATTTGTGTATTGACACAATTACTCTGGGAATTAAATGTATATGATAAATTTTCACGAGTACCCCCTTCTTTTGTTGAAGCTGAGACAAGAAATAATCACTTGTCAGTACTTTTTTCATAAAACCCATAACACAGATTGATGATAACAGGAAAATTATACAGTTCTGTGTTGTTTTTATGGCTTTATCACTGGTAGATGCTTTCAGAGGGACCCTGAAGTTAAGCTCTGTAGTTCAGTGATGTGACATGCATACTCTCCTTAAATGGCACACTGTGCATGTAGTGGGTATTTGTAAGGGGTTTTTTCCCTCTAAATCATTAACTTATTCAGTATAAAATAACTTTCCCCTTTTTAAGTATTCAAGAGTGTTGTTTAGCCTAGAGCTGGTTTGAGCTAAAGGGCACTCCAAGGTACTGGCATGGCCCAACAGACAGGTTTGAAACCTGAGTAAACCTTTCATGTCCGCACCACTCAGTTCTGTTTCTTTTTCATCTTTACTCATGTATCATGTTTTTAAATCACAAAACCTGACTCCAACTATATGCTTTTTGAAGAATCAGAAAGCTCAGAAATACTGCAACTTATTTGCATATTTGCATTTTAACAATTGCTTCCCACAAGGAAATGTTCTTACTGCCGCCAGGAGTGAAGGAAGCAGGAAGTGTATTCTGAAGTGTATACTGGAAGCATTTCAGTATTCAGCAGAGGTCTTACCCATATCTCAAATATTTGTTGTGTTCAATCTCTCTTTAGATCAAACAGAAGCAGGAGCTTTTATTCTCTGGAAAGTGAAACTAAGTTATATGGGTATAACCTCCTCTTCTCTTATTCTGAGTGGCTTTTTTTGGACTCAGTACTTAGGAAAACATTTCTGTTCAACTCCTAATGATAGAATGAGTGACCAGTGCATCTGAAGCTCTTATTAGGTCTCTGTACATAAAAAGATGAGTTCCCACACTAGGAAGATCAGGGAGTTTACTATACAAGGTGTAGTCCAGCATCCTGCCATGTTTGTGGCTCAGAGTTGCCTATAGGACCAGTTCAGACCCTTACGTCTTCAGGAGGGATGGGAATGAATTTGGTATGTAGCTGGAACAGACCTTTCAGTTTCACCTCTTCCAAAGGAAGGAGGGAAAAAATAACATTTTGAAAAGCAGAGCACTGAAGCTCCACAAACCAAACCAGAAAATGCTAGTATAGATGCTGCCACATTTTATGTTTTCTCCATTGCCATTGCTGCTTCCTAACATAAGAAGTAGAGATTCTTGATAGAAGAGGAAATGTTTCTCCTGTGGTTCGCCACTGCTCCTGGGTTTTCATTTGTGTCCTGTCTTTTCATCCCCACCATCATTCTTTCTTCACTTCTCTTGTGCTCGGTGCTGCAAATTATCTCTCCAGGTTTCCGTGATAAGCAGCCAAACCACCAGTGAATGAACTGGGTGGAATTTACAGCTGCTGAGAGGGGATGGCTCAGGGCTTTGTAAGCTGAGCATGATACAGTAATTGGATTCTGAGCTGCGCAAAGCTGAATCATAGGAGTAGCAGATGATGTTTTACAGAAAATGTTATGTACTGAGCACAAGGGAAAGTACACAGAAATCTGGTTTGGGCATTTTTTTTTTTCCTACAGAAAGGACTTTAAAAAAATGTACATACTATGTTTCATACTCCATTAGGCTGATTGAGACACTGCCTTCTTGAGAAAAACTGAGCTAAAGAAAGCATAGACCCGTTTCCAATAAAAATGCCGTTGGTGAAGAAAACTTGAGCAGATCATATGATAAATTCTGTGTTATGATAAGATAGCAAATGTCTCATTAGCAGAGTCAGAAATTTTTTAGACATTATCTTGAGAGGCTTAAAATTTTCAGACTTAATCTCTAAATAATGAGGGAAAGCATGTATGTGGTATTAGTGGAATATTAGTGGAAACACTTAGAGTGCAAAGAACCTGTGGAGGTTTTCCCATTGTATTTAACTTTTCCTGATCTGCTCACTGCCTGCTCTTCCATTAAACTGTAGTACACTTACAGTTGTTACAAATCAAATGACATAGTAGGATCCTGATGGAATAACTTTCAGATTGTTTAAATGCACTACTCTTCAACCTAAGGCATGTGTATTTTGTATCAGACTGTTTTCTAGAATCTCTGTGAATCAGTGTTTCTGAACAGGAGGCATGCATTTCTTTTAAACGTTTTAATTAACGAGCTAGGAAATGGGACTCTTACTCTGTGATGGATATGCCCTGAAAAACTTAGAGTGAACAGATTACATCATTAATCTAATAATTTTGCTTATTTTAATAATCTAATGAGAAATTACTCTGTAAGGAATAGATTCTACCAATCTGTTCTTACTAGGCATAGAATTCTTCTTCCTTTTTTTGCTCCATCACATAAAATAGAGATATAAGTAGGAATCTCAGAAAAGCAGTAAGTAGCAATTGCTCAAAATACTTTTAAATACTTAAAGAATACAATTAAAGAAGCTTTCCATTTTGTGGTTTCCAAAACACTTGCCCATTGCTGTGCTGTCAAAGAGTCTAGGAAATCTGTGCTACTGCTTTTTAAAAGTATAAAATCTAGTGCTGTTTTTTTAGTATTATTCACAGTAGTTGCATGTGTATCTTCTTTAAAATGTTATTTTATTAGTTTAAGGGACCATTCACATCTATAAAATATTTTTATCTTATAGGTCTTTTGTCTTTTGGAGTAAAAGAATCTGCATGGGTGAATAAAATTTTCACTGCTATTAACATCTTGGTCCTACTCTTCGTTATGATTTCTGGTTTTGTCAAAGGAGATGCTGACAACTGGAAAATAAGTGAAGAATATCTCAAAAACCTTACTGCAGTAACAGAGTAATTATTTTTTTTTAAATCAATTTACTTGCTCACATTCCAAGCAATTATCTGTTATACTTGCTTTAGAGGTATTGAAGGTAATATATCAACTAATAGCTCTGTTGCTGTGAATTATAAACTTTTTATTCCCTTAAAAATAGTTTTTTATTTTCTTGTTTGTAGTTTCCTTTAAAAAATCATCTCATTTCAATACTGTTTTCTGTAGCCATTTGAGAGGTTACTGGCTTCTCATCCTTAAGCCATCTATTAACTGCAGTATGTGAGCATGACAGCAAGAGTTGCCTACACATTAGTGTTTTAATATGTTTTGCCACAAACTGCAAAGTGAGTAAGATGATAGTTACTCGATTCAGGTATTCTTCCATTTACTGTTATTTTTGTCTTTCTTGCAAGCTTTGACATAAAAATGTCTTCTCGTGCAGTTTCGTAAAGCAGAACTCTGTCTTGACAAGAGCATTTCAACAGTTTTTTCCAGAGTGGCAGGGAAGGAGGATGCATGTGTTGGTCCTAACAATAACTAAATTTTTTTCTGCTATATTTTTGTTCTTTGTAGGAATTGTTCATCCAATGAGAATGTGACAAGTATATACGGGAGCGGTGGCTTTATGCCATATGGTTTCACAGGAACATTGGCTGGTGCTGCAACCTGTTTTTATGCTTTTGTAGGATTTGACTGCATTGCAACAACTGGTATAGTACTTATATGTGTGTATATATATGTATAAGTATATATGTATAACATGCTTGTTTTGTAAAAAAACCCCCACAAACATAACAATCTGTCTACTGTTCTTCCTTTGCTTTCTCCTAAACCTCCTTCAGTCCATGTAGAATGAGTCTGAGTTCATTCCTGAATGTGGTTATTGTCTGGCAGAAAGGAGGAGATTTTACTTATTTTATTCCTGTTCTAAAGAAATTAATTGTCTGGAAAGTGCTTAGTATACAATTTTTTACACCCAGGTGATATTGATCACCTGCTCACTTTTTGAGTTCTCTGAGATGAGGTATCTCCCCTAAAGGCTGGCTTGTATATGGCTGACAGGAAACGAGTATATTGAACTGATAAATTGTAGGTAAATAATTAGAAATGGTGGGCTTTGAGTACTCTAAATATAGAATATATTTTATGTCCTTTAGTTTACCTCTATTTTTTAATGCTATTTCTGGCAACAGAATATTGAGTTTTGTTCTGTGTCACTGACCTTATTTTATACAGATTTTTAAAACTTCTATTACAAATATGATTCCCATGGCTTAGATTAACAAATGATTTTTTCTTTGATGTTATCTTTTAAAGCTGAAGGTGGAAATGAGTAAGAATTTTTGGTGGGTCTTTTTTTTCCCTTTTTTCAGGAGAAGAGGTCAAGAATCCTCAGAAAGCCATACCCATAGGCATTGTGGTGTCCCTGCTTGTCTGCTTCATGGCCTATTTTGGGGTTTCAGCTGCACTGACACTTATGATGCCATACTATCTGCTAGATGAGAAAAGTCCTCTGCCAGTAGCATTTGAATATGTTGGATGGGGTCCTGCGAAATACGTCGTAGCAGTGGGATCCCTCTGTGCTTTGTCTACAAGGTAAAGACATTGAAATACTAATTATATTGGGGAAAGCTGATGGATAATATATGACATTTAAATATATGTTCATGCGTTCATTTTGAAGGCTCAGTTCATGCAAAGGATTAGCAATAAGTATTATAAGCATGTTTTAGACTTAAGCAGGTCTTGATCACAGTAGGTGCATTAAGTTCCTTTTTTAAACTGTACTGTTATTGAACTCTACCTCTTTGGCTTATTATCAAAAGGTTTTTTTAATTAAAATATGTATTTTCAGACATATGACCTGCAAGTTATCTTTATTAACTGATAAAATAAACCTCACCCATTTTGTCCTTTCTTGCTGTCCACTCCCAATGACTCAGCAGCTTTATGGGCTCTGTGTATTTGCAGGCAAAATTGAAGAGATGATTAACTAGCTCCACTCCTCATCTTCGTTGCCTGTCTCTGTTTTCCTCCAGTAGCCAGTCTGTCTTCTGACATCATCCCTTCCTGTGGTTTCTGTGTGGGTATTTGAGCTGTAGATTATAGCTGTGGAAATATTATAATTTATTCCCCTTTGTGAAACTGTGGATGTAACCTTAACTTGTTATTTTGATTAAAAAGATCAGGGAGGTCATGAAATATTAGCATGTGTTCATATGTATTACACCCCAATTGTAATGTGGTATAAACACTTTCATAGAACAGAAAATTGCTTGATGCTTGAATTTAGGGATAGAAAAATGCTGATGCCAATCTTCTACCTGAGCTTACGTAGGTAAGGAGTCATTTATACAAGCATCAGTTGTAAGAATACTGGCTGCCTTTCCACAAAGGAAAACAACATGTCTGTTGAAGCACTAATGCTAACGGCACTCTGAGATAACCCTGTAAGCATTAGCCTGAAGAAGATGAGCACACTGACTGTGGACAGTGGTTTATAGGAAAGGAATACTTTGATGTAGGAGGGGATAGAAAAAGGAAATAGTTCCAGAATGACATTAAAAGAATTGTAGGGCTGACTGAAGAATGTCATAGTTACACAGTTCATTCTGGGATTATAGTTATTTCTGTCTAGTTGTCATGGTCCCCTCAGTTTGGAGGGTTTTACTGAATTTTTCCTCTATATTGTTAAATAGAAAAGTGATATATATAAGCAGAAAATAGATTAAAGAAATTAATACTGGAAAACAAAATGAACTGAGATGGTAAAACGCTTTTGCAGAAATTTGAACTGTTGGTCTCTTTTTCCAGTGTGTGTGAAAAATTGTATTTACTCATATGGAGAGGTTAATCTTTCAGTCTATTGACTGATGTCAGTTTAGAACAAAACAAAGGAAACTGTATTTCATATTCCTCAGTTTAGAGGTATAATTAAGAAAAAAAGCTGGGATTCTTGCTTTTGGTCCATATAGTTACCTCTTATTATGTTATGTTGTGAATTGTTTCCTCAGGGTAAAGATGTTTGTTAAAATTTCTGGTTTTTGTGAATGTACTTGAAGAGGGGTAGGATAAATAAATTTTACAAAACCACAACAGCAAAAAATTTGTCAATGGATTTTAACGTATCCTTATTTGAAAAATCAATTGTCACCCTTATTCAGGAAACATTCTTTTTTGGAAGAGACATTCATATATCAAAATCAGTTCATGTGCAGTGAAACTTCTCTCGTGTGTTTAACCTTAACACTTGTGTCTCACGAGCATTACTGGAGGTACCTAGCATCTGTGGTACGTAAAAGCTGTGCCTTCTGGAAGTGATACAGTCGATTCCCTAAAGTAAGAAAGGCAACCATTCACCTCAGGAAAAACTAGTGTGCTTGCTGCAGATGTTATACTGGCTATGATTTTGCCTTTTGTCCTTTCAATGTTTTTGGTTTTCTTAATTACTATTGTTTCGCTTTGAGGGAAAGAAACCACCTAATTTAAGAAGTATGTTTAAAAAGAGCTTTGAGTTAGCAACAGTGTAAAAGCTTTCTGTGTTCTGCTAATAACAAATCTAAATTAATTAGCTTTACTTCTTCCACAAAAACCCCAATCTTAATGAAGCTTGGCTAGAGCTGCTTTAATTGAAAGAAATAATGTGCCCAAGTATAACTGTATGGTGCTTACTTTGAATTACTGTTAATCAGCAGCCTCACATGGAAATGTAGAGTGTAAGAGATGCTGCTAATGCTTATTGATTTGCTGCTGCTGACTGACAGACTTTCTCCAGGAATACTAAAGCTTAATTGCACAGTTAGTGTGACCTGGAACACGTTCCTGGTCCACTAATACCCAAGAACTACAGTGATGGCAGGAGTTACTTTGCTCATCTGAATTCTCTCTGATGAAGCAATTCTATTACCTAAATTAATAAAAAAAAACAAAATAAAAGGGAATCAACTTTACAGGGAAAAAGAAATACCTATTTGTGTCTGATCTGTAGTATCTTGGGCTATGGGGCTTTCTGGTTTTGTCTTACAATCATAAATTTTGTTTCTGTACATGCCATTAATTAACATTGTTTATCTTGTCCATGATACAACTCTGCATGAACTGTTTGCCATGTTGCATGTGTTTGCTTTTTACTCAGTCTTCTTGGATCCATTTTCCCAATGCCACGTGTAATCTATGCTATGGCGAAGGATGGGTTGCTTTTCAAATGTCTAGCTCAAATCAGTTCCAAAACGAAGACCCCACTAGTTGCTACTCTATCGTCTGGTGCAGTAGCAGGTGAGACTAAGAGTTGATCCTTGTAAAGAAAGGTGCACTGCTAAACACATTGCATATATGGAAATAAACCACTGTTGTGCAGCTTTGACTTGCTTTGGACTGAAATGATCAAATCTGATTGTTGCCAGGTAAAGTAGGCTACCAGTGAAACTTTCCTCTACCACAGATTTTGTATTTGTTGGTTAATCTGAAGTGCTTTCAAAGCCCAGGTTCAAAATAAACAACAACCCAAAACCAAGAACATCAGTCAACCAAACAAAAAACCAAGAGCAGCAAAACAGAGCCCAAACCAAAACTATACCTAAACCCATTAACTCTTCCAAGCTTTCTTTTTGTGTAGTTGGGTTTACCAGTAAAGCATTGTGCTTTTAATAACCTGTATTTGAACTATACATTTTTCTGTTCTAGTCTTCTCGGCTCTATGTTCCCTTTGCCCCGAATTCTGTTTGCCATGGCACGCGATGGTTTACTCTTTAGTTTTCTTGCCAAAGTGAGTAAGAGGCAGGCACCAGTTTCTGCCACCTTGACAGCAGGGGTCATCTCTGGTAAGCTCTCAAAGCCCGTGTTACTTAAAACAGATTTAAACACTCTATGCACGTGCATGGTACTTTATATTTTTTTAAAGGGCTGCTTGTTAACTTCCCTTGCATGTACAATGGGAATAAAATTACTGAGTAATCAAAGGGTGTAAGAACTCCAGATCATGCCAATCATGGTGGTGGTGATGTCCTTAGTGTCACAGAATTCAAAATGGTTTGGTTTTTGGTTTGTTTTTTTTTTTTTTAAATACTGGCCCCTTGTATGGTGAATAAGCTTGTTACTTAATCTGGGTCTCTTAGGCTGATGCTCTGCTTACAAGGTTTCCTTGTCTGATGTACATCTATATATTTATCATATCTATAAGAGGGGAAAATAATTGTCATGTTTTTTATTATAAGACATGAGAAAAAAATGGTACATTTGCAGCAGGATTAACTTTTGTGTAAAATACAAAGATTTTAAAATTTTCTTCTAAAGAAAATGATTCTGTTTTAGTATAGTCTTACCAAATTGTGGTTGAGGGGTATGTGTCTGTGTTGGGGCATTATCTGTGTATGCACATATATGTGTGCATACATGCCCACATTGATTTTAGCAAAACAGCATTTTGGGAGCTGTTGCCAACTCTTAATGTTTCACAAAGAGAAATTCTTAACATACAACTGTTTCACTTTTGTCCATACTTCTTGCAGAGGTACATGTAGCTGTGCCCAAATTTCATGGTCATTTCAGTGGGATGTCTAATTACCCAGGAAAACTGGAAGCTCTAGAAATATTTAACTCAAAGGCAAATAAATAAGTCTTAAAAGTAATTCAAATATGAAATACATGCCTTATAACATTTAGCAACCCTGGCTAAAATTGAAACCAAATAAGAAGTTCAGAACTGAGACTGAAATAATATTATTTATAGTCAGGGTCATCCTCAGATGCCACTAGACTGGAACTGCTCACACTGTGTACTTGACAGTAATGTGGGAAGGCACAGTCATTGTCTGGATAGTTCCCACGTGAAGCATTATTATCAGTGCCCTTTTCTTTGGTCAGAGTACAAATAAAGTTCTTACAATTACTTTTATTGTTTTGATTTTACAGTATTTGAATTTATAATATTGACATATTCCCCTATAATAATTTGAAAGCACAGTTATGTGGGATGAAATGAACATCTTTACGTGAAATCACAGTAATGGTGAGGAGAAAGAAAACCATATTACCCAGCTGGTAAACTGATTGATATAATTATACAGCCCTGACTATAGCTATGCAGCAGCTGTCACTTGGACTGATTTTAGACAGTTTGGGGAATTTGGTGTGTCAACAACTCACCTGAAGACAGCTGTGTCTGCTGCTGGAGAAGGAGTAATTTCTTCTATTTTTAAAAAGACGCATATTTGGTAACTTGTGGTCATGAATAGTTTTGACAAAATAGTTACAGATGTGTGCAACAGCTTATATTATCTGACTTTTCTGTTAATTCGTAGCATGGATACTTTCATGGCTTTAAGAAATGTTAAGGAGATTAGATGTTTGGCCCCTTAATTAAAGTTCTCAGGCCAAGACTACAGCTGAGGCAGTTGTCACATGTTATAACTGTGACTTACCTTTTCACAGGTGGCAATCACAATTGCCAAACTGCACATAGCGAAATGTTTTGGTGTCCGTCCAAGGTTCCACCATGGACTGATCTACCGTTGTTTCTTGGAGTAGAATTAAGAGAGGTGGAAAAGTGATACCATGTCTTTTTTTCTCTTAGTCAGAAACTAAAAGGCATTTTTCAGTTTGGTTCTAATGTAAAAGAATATTCTGGGCTACAAAGTAGTCTTTTGAAGCTAGGATTAAAAATTAAACCTAGCTACTGTACATGAGGTTATAGTAGGTTCTGTTCTTCCTCAGCTTTGCTTACCTATGCTCTTCTGAGCACGCAAAGCAGTGAGGTATTCAGAAATCCATCCCATAAATGACTTCTTGTATTTAGGAACATCCACCATCATTAAAGAAAACAGGATGGTATTCCTTCTTTCATTGGAAAAGGAGACTCACCGATGAAATAAAACTTAACACAGCATTCTTGTTTTCAGCAAATCACATTTTGCTTTCTCCTTCAGGATCAAATAACAGGGGAATGTGTTTGTGCACTTATACACCTGTCTACAAATATATTAACAAACATGTAACATAAATATTATGTATAAGTATTTCTGAATATAGAAAAATTTGTGTGTGCATATACATACAGTGTATAAAGGCTATGATTAATAGTTTCTTTTGATGATTCAAAAGATTAAGTATTTTTAGATTCTTTCTGCATCTCAATAATGTTAACAAAATACAAATATTTTAAGAGGTTCCTTGACCACATATGTTTCAAATCATTTAGCATTAGCCTTTCATTTAGTGGTGGCTTGTGCTATTTTCTTTATGAGCTATGTGTGTCTGTGTACAAACAGCATAGACAAAAAAAGACATTCCAGAATTTCCAAAAGAATGTGGCATTAGCTTTTATAAACACAAAGACTGCTGTAACTACTCTCAGTACGATGGAAATTTCTGCCTCTGATTTAATCGATCTTAAGAATATTAATTCTTGTGAGATTTTGCTGGCCTTTCCTGAAGGCCACTTGAACTTTATTTTTTTTCAGTGAGATAATCAGTTTAACAAACCCCACAAAACTGTTTTACTTGAGACAACTCCTGAAAGTCCTCTTTACATAGACCTCTTTCTCTGCTCAGCAGAAATGTTATATACCAGTGACTTATTGGGTCGGATGATTTTTCCCCAGTTTTGCAGTGGGATCCATCCTCTCAGCTTTGGTGAGATTCTGTTGCAGGATCTGAACCTTGTTCTATAAAAATGTATTTTTAATGTGGCCTCAATTCAACAAGCCATGTGTGCAAATATTTATGTCCAAATAAGTCCAATACGAATTGCTTGATTATGCAGCATGACTGTATGGCTCATCAGCGCACATCTATATGAATGAGATTCCCAACTGTAGCGAATTAGGTTTGGGAAAGTTGGTGATGACTTAAAAAATGTGTTTTTAAGGTTTACCATGATTTCACTCATATTGCTGTCAGTAAAACAATGTAGAGTTACACTGTGGACAGATTTTAAAATCTTAGCTCTTAATATGTCTTAATATTAATCTTAGCACTTATGGTTGGACTTGATGAGCTTAAAGGTCTTTTCCAACCTAAACAATTCTATGATTCTGTGTCAGCTTCATACAAATTTTGTGTTTTCTTTTCTTTTCTTTTTTAGCTATAATGGCATTTCTGTTTGACCTAAAGGCTTTAGTGGACATGATGTCTATTGGTACACTTCTTGCTTATTCACTTGTGGCAACCTGTGTCCTCATTCTTAGGTGAGTCAAAAACATCCTTTGTATTCTACTGTCTTTTATTTTGTGTTGGTCAGTATATAAACAGGAGTGACATTTACCTGATATGTTTTTTGCTATATAGCTAAATGTTTAAAAAGTAGCTGTATGCATCCAAATGATTACTAAGAAACACTGACCCATCAAAGAAAACAATGATACATTGTCATATTAGTATAGCAGTGTTGTGGTCTAACCCCAGCCAGCAACGACGCGCCACGCAGCCAGTCATTCCCTTCCCCCCCACCCAGTGGGATGGGGGAGAGAATCAGAAAATAAAGTAAAGGTTGTGGGCTGAGATAAGAACAGTTTAACAGAACAGAAAGGAAGAAACTAACAATGACACTAATAACAACAATAAAGTGAGAATAATAACAAAAGGATTGGAATACACAAAGCAAGTGATGCCCAATGCAATTGCTCACCACTCACCGACTGATGCCCGAGCAGCGCTCCTCCCCCGGCCAACTCCCCCAGTTTATATACTGGGCATGAGTCCCATGGTATGGAATACCCCTGTGGCCAGTTGGGGTCAGCTGTTCCAGCTGTCTCCCCTCCCACCTTTCCTGTGCCCCTCCAGCCTCCTTGCTGGCTGGGCATGAGAAGCTGAAAAATGCTTGACTTGGTCTAAACACGACTTAGCAATAACTGAAACCATCAGAGTGTTATCAACGTTCTTGTCATACTGAATCCAAACCACAGTGCTGTACCAGCTCCTAGGAAGACACTTAACTCTATCCCAGCCAAAACCAGGACAAGCAGTTAGTCAAGTCAAAGGTTCATGTGAAACCTAGACACCTTTTATGTTCCAGAAGATGTACGGATCCAAGCATTAGTCCCAAAGGTACTAGATATAAGCTTGTGTACAATGCATCAATGAATGATACTTTGATATGAATACAATCTATGCTGCACATCAGGCCTGTTACATTATGGGGGCTATAGGTGAAAAGTGTAGATGTTCTAGGTAGTTCAGAGGATGAACAAGTTCAAATAATTGCTTTGTATTACCCTAGTCAGAAATGTAAGACCAGACAAGTGTTTCAAGATGTGGTAGCCTTAGAAGAGAGTGCAAATATTATCTCTCAATGAGTGAGATTATAAATAATTGTCAGTAAAACTCTGGTATCTGTTATGTTTGTAAAGCTGTGGAATAATACTGATATATTGGTAGCTACAGCTCACTTTATTATGTATTGCTCTTTTTAATTTAAAAAGTCAGTCCTTATTACTTAAGGCTACGTAATTAACTTTGAAAACTGTAACAGCTTAAATTCATCTCAAAGTAATTGTTGCAATAATTTACACTTTAAAAGAGAAGACTATTTTATCCCATAGTGACTTATTTAACATGTGTATTTTTAAAAATACACTTAAATTCCAACAAAGCAGATGTAAAATTTTAGTTTATGCCAGTTAGTAGGCCTCTTACAGTATGGGAAGCAAGTCAGAAAGAAGCTCCCCTACCCTTTCCCTGCCATTGACCCCCAGACCCTGTCCCCACTTTTTGTATGAGACTGGTCATTTATCTGACCCATTGGTGCATTCACATAGCTTAAAAAACTGCCACAAAAATCCCCAAACGAACCTAGAAAAAAAATGAGTTGCCGTAGTTTGTTTATGTGTGATAGTGACTAATAATATATGGTGTTGCAGTGCGGTTCTAAATTGGGAAATTCTAAATCTCTACTGCAAAGAATTTAGTATTTAAATACGTTCCTAGAGTCATATTGATTCAAATCCCAAAGTAAGCTTAATTTTTTTATTATCTTGTTTGTTTTATGCATAGGTACCAACCCAGTTTAACCTATGAGCAACCAAAATATTCTCCAGAAAAAGCAGCTTTGGCTGCATCTGAAAGGGAGTCTGCAGTAAGTGAATCACAGATAAATATGATACAAGAGAATCACTTCAGTCTTCAGACCCTGATTAACCCATCCAGCTTACCTACCGAGCAGACTGCAACTACCGTTAACTTTTTAGTGGGTCTCTTAGGTAAGTATTCAGCTGTCCAAACTCATATAATGCATTAACATAAATAATGGCATTTTATTAAAGACAAAATTAAAAATCCAGTGATAACATGCCTTCTTTCAGTCATAATTAATGTATCATTCTGCAGAATGCTTTCATACTTCTTGATGGATCTAATCTGTAGTCTAGTATATTTGCCTTTAATTAATAAACATTTTCATGATAACTGAAGACCTGCTATCATTCTTCTTAATAGTCACTTCCTCTTCAATGCAGAAATTAAGTGACTTCTTTCCTATTTCCATCATTTTGTTTTTCACACAGCTTGCTTGGTTTGTGCCTTGAGTGTCCTCACAACATACGGGATTCATTTCATTGCTAACTTGGAGCCCTGGAGTATTGGCCTTCTTGCTGTGTTGGTGGCGTCCTTCATAGTTACCATTCTCCTCATCCAAAGGCAGCCTCAGAACCAGCAGAAAGTGGCCTTTATGGTGAATAACATATTCTCTATGTTATTCTCTAATGAGAGGTTTGGATGGATTCCAACAAGTGGGAGAGGGGCAGAGAGAGAGAGATGGTCCTTTTTCAGGCAGTCTTTCATTACTGCACTGCCATGGCAGGTGTTTTGGTGAAGGTAAGCGTAGCGGATGGTCATGGCTGAATCATCAGCATGTGTAGTCCAGTCCAGATCTTCTCAGGGCTAGAGAAAGGGTTTTATTGCCCACAAACTGAATGTGTGACATGCGTAATAGGAGCATGGCTGCAGAACATGGCTGTACCACTGATGCTGGCGTGAACAGCCGCTATTACAACTAGTGGATATGACAGCACTGATCTTCTGGGTATTCCTTTAGGTGCATCCTCAAAAGTGCACATTGCTGAGACCCCAAGTAGTTTTAGACCGCAATTTAAGCACTTAGAAACTGGAAAACAATTCAGAAACTGATTAGTGTACAATCACTTGTCTGTTTTGTGTGCAATGCTTTGGACCACAATATAGTTTGTACCTCCCAGAGTATAATCCTTTCATTTTGAGCTTTCACTTATGTTCTAAGATCAGTTATTTAATGGAAATAATGAACTATAGTGGTGAAGGTCAAGGAATCTGGTGGAGTTGGTGGGGCATTTCAGAAAGAAGGTATATATAAAAATAGTATTTTTCAGCTGTAGATACAGGAATCCATTAGTATATGTTCAGCACAAACTGGAAATTTTTTCTACACAGCCTTAGAGATATATATTAAACATAATGTATTTTAGAAGTTTAAGATATGTAGAAACTGGTGGTTAAATCCAGTGAAAAAGAAAACTTCACTATATTCCAGAAAATTTTTTTTTTTCAATTCTGTTTTAGTGATTAGATGTATCACCTCTAGTTTGTGGTGTATAACTGAAGGGTGACATGCAAGAAATTATATTTAATACAAACGTATTAAATATTTCCTTTTAGGTTCCACTATTGCCATTTTTGCCATCATTCAGTATCCTGGTAAATATTTACTTGATGGTACAATTAAGTGGAGACACTTGGATCAGATTTAGCTTCTGGATGGCACTTGGTAGGTATTTCTGTTCATTTCAGTCACTTCTTACGTTAGGACTCATGAATCCCATCTCAGAACATTTGATTCTCTTCCTTTAAATATTTGAAAAAAAGTCTGTATATTAATAAAAGTCTGCTGATATTTCTGACCAAAACAAGAGCATGCTTCAGAAGCAGTATTTATATGCAGTCAAAATTATAAATACAGTTTTGAGGTAATAGGAAGAATCCAATAAGCCACAAAAGTTTTTTCCCTAAGAAATATAGCTAAAATTGTGCAGAAATCTGTTTGTAACAGGTTTCTTCCCAGTGTATCATTCTTCTTTAAGATATGGAAAATTTTATGAGTTCCATCTAGACATAAATTAGAGGTAGTAGTTTCCATGACCTATTAGAGCATTTAATTATGCAAAAATGATGCACTGGAATTTCCAGAGAAACAGGGAAGATCTGAAGCATGAGCTCCGATTCAGATACCTGAAGAAGAAACTTGTTTTGGAAAATATGTTCAGCCAGGGAGTAATAACTACTTTTTAAGGCACTACTTGCCTGAAAACTTTTATTAACTCTTTTTTTTCCTTTTGGAAGGCTTCCTCATTTACTTTGCTTATGGCATCAGACACAGTCTTGAAGGTCATCGTAGTGATGGAGATGACGATTCTTGTTCAGAAAATAGTGGGCTGCAAGAAAAGAACCCTGTGGAAGAAGTGAATGAACCTGAAAATGCAAATGAAAGTGATCAGTTTCTTGCACACGAGAGGACAAGTGAATGTTAATCTATGCAAATGTACAAGTTTTTTAAACCTTTAATTGACATTTCACTTGCGGACTGAAATTTCAAAAGCTTTCTGCCAACAATGTGCCTCTTGAAAGTGTTTACTACAAGGCCTGGCTGATATTTTGGACAAGCTGCTAATCCAACTTCACCATTTCAGAACTGACAGTATGGAGATTAATATTTAAATTAAAAAACAAACAAGAGAAGTACCCTTTGGCAAGAATAAATTTGGATGCATTGTTTGAACTAAAATCACTGGCAATCACAAAATATGAAGAATTTTAGAACTGCCTGCAAGAAGTTCTGAATGTTTGACACTGCATTGTGAACACAAGTGCCTTTCGTACCTTCTCCTTATCTCTGTCACGTGTTTTGGTCACAATCTAATAGCTTTCTTCTTTCTACAGAAGTAACTCTCACAGGAGATAAATTGCAGACAGGCCTGGAAAGTATTTGTAAAATGAATGGTAATTGTACAGATCTGATACTTTGCAAAAATAAGAGTATCATATATTTATGTAAAAAGAAATAATTGCTTACCTTTACTAATCAGTGGTTGTGGACAACTCAAAACAGTAAGGTTACTTCAAAGGCTTTTAGTCCCTTTAAATAGTATTCAAGATTTCTGCAGCAGAGGTGCTACATGTATAAAATAATACTCCCAAGAGGAGCTATGTTGTTTTCTGCAAAAGCATCTGGGAAATAATCTGTTGGTCACAGTATTGACAGTGACATTCGTATGTGATTTAGCAAGTATTGTGCTTTTGATTTCAGGAGGGCCAGGATTTTATCCCCGACTATGTAATTTGCTACTTACATACAGCAGTCATCAAATTTTCTTCCTTACTACTCATTTATTCCCCCTCTATTTTCTTCTCCTTTATCATGTGCCAGAGCTGATACTTCTGAGATTAGTTGTTACACACTGCTTCTCCTCAGGAAAATTAATGCACAAAATCCCAGCCTTCTTTTCAGATAGAAGGCAAGGTTGAAAAAACAAAGGCCCAGGCTTTGGAAAAAATCCTCATCAAAACAGTGTTTCAGCGCTTCACTAAGCCTTAAAAATACGTTAGCACAGCAGTTTTTCATGAGCCAAGCCTACATCCACAAATCCATTCATGTGGGTAGGATGTCCAAATGCTAATTTATGTAAAGAACCAAATTGTTGCAGCAGTGCTGCGTGAACAATTAGTTTAAAGGTGGTGAAAATGGAAACTGTTCTTCTTTCAACAAAAAAGTCGTATTACCTGTCAAAGGCACCCAGATATTTTAGCACTTTCTCTCAGCAAGTAGTAGGCTCAAGTTCCATGAAGGATTCCACAAAATGAAGTTATTTTGCAAGAATGTATTTATAAAAATAACTCCTCTATACTAAGAACTGTCTTGGACATCGTCATGAAGAGTTGCAGTCTGTTGCCAGTACTAATCATTGGTATTAATCTCTGTTGTTAGGTATAAAAATTTTAGATCCTTTGAGAGCTATGTTGCTTGACAGTGGAAAGCACCTTAGTTTTTATAATAGCTGGAATTTGACCCCCCAAAAAAAAAGAAAAAAGAAAAAGAAACTCGTTAAGCTTCTCCTGTCTCTTTCTTGTTCTTTTTCACAGCAACAGATTCACGCTTTTCAATCTTAAAATGACTTCTGTTGTTGTATGAGAGTAGCCTGCCTAAACGTTGAAAGCAGAAGGAGAAGTGCTTCTTGATGGAGAACCCTGCAGCAGGCTGGTATCCCACCGTGGAGCAGGTCTGACTGCCTGGTGCCTTTCTTCTCGGCTTGGACTGCGAGGAGAGAGCCCTGCAGTGCTGGCAGCAGGGAGCGGGTAGATGCGTGCTCTTGCACCAGTGGCCTCTACTGGCTCCTCAGAATTAGGAGCAGCAATCTGAAAATGTAAGAGGCATGCAATAGGTAAAACACGTACCTCCTAACTGAGGTTCCAGCACATGCATCCTCAAACTGCAACTGCTGTTGTCCTAAGGACTGTTGTTCTAGTGACTGGTGGTCCTTAAAAACAGATGGGACAGAGAGGATGAGGAGAAACTATAGGGTAGGTGGCAATGGGGTACTGTTTTTTTATATGTCCTAATCCATCCAGAACTGATCATAAGTTATAGCCACTTCTTTCCGCAATTCATCATTTTGCAAATGCCATTAAAGAAAGACTCAAATCTCATATTAGACTAATACAAGTAGATGATACGCTAAGTAAATATTTGGTTGACAGAACAGATAGGAATTCTCAGGGCAGTTCTTGGAGCTATTGCTAATTTTCAATACCTCTGTTCTGTGAATGAAAGAGCTGTCTATGTCAGTTGGATCTGCTGTTTTAATTGTAATTCTCAACTTGGGCCCATTTTTATGCCAAAAATGACAAAAGAACTATACGTTCTTATTTGAAATATTAGAAATCTAAGACTTTCCAGGCTCTTGAAAGGAATCCAATGAAGTAATTTTTAGATATGTCAAAACAAAAGTTTTATTTGTAAGTAACCAAAAAATTGAGTAAACGAATGTATGTTCTGTTGTTTTTAACCCCACAAGTATTTGAAACAGGGAAGCTCATGCTTTTGCTCATCAGCTACAACTCTGTCAAGAGCACAGCTTCTTCAGTGGTTATACTTTCAGAGGACATTCTTGTCTTACCCAGTACTCTTAAATCCTCAGCTGCAAAATTGCCATTGCTGTGGGAGCAAGTCAGCAGTGCTCAGGTAAAGCTTTTGTATGACGTCTTTACAAGCCTACAGTGAAACAACACTCTTAAAATTCCTCACGCACCTCAGTGTGGGGGAAGCAGAGACTTACTTTTTCCTATGGTTGCTGATGCCGCAGAGCGGGCGAGCCAGGCTCCAAGATGCAAACTGCTGCTGTTCTGTGATGTACAAGGAAGACCTCATTCCCTCCCAAGGCCATCATATAGAATGTACATGTGCACGCCTGTCTATGTATTTGCATCTGTCTGACATTAGACCATAGTGATTTTGACATACTGGTTAAAATAATTTTTATACTGGACTGGAATTTTCCTTTGAAGGGATACTGTCAATATAGTAAACTTCTGACTAAAGCAAGTGCTAGCTAAGGCTTCTGGAGGTAATTAAAGGAAATAAATTTTCTAGCTTATTTACCTAATGGCTGTGTCAGCACTTTGTGTATTGACAGTTTCCCCTTTCATTTGTACCAATATTTCTCCCCCCTTGTTAGAGAAATTAATTATATAAAAATAAAAGAATGTGCCTGTACAAATGTTGCTAAGGGAAGTGGGAGCAGCTGCAGCACAGGAACTATCCACTTAACTAATGAGATATAAAATGAAATTAAAGGAAAGTCATTGAGTATTCTCGGCTGCTTCAACTGCGCAAAGCTTATTTATATGTGTGTATAGTTAAAGTCATTATTAGTCAGTGGCTGAGTAAGAACACAACAAGCTAGAAGTAAGATATTTATGCTAATTGTGTTATGCATTTGTATATGCAGTCTTGAAATTCCAGATGCTTTAGTGGGACTTTGCAGGAGCAAAGGATGTGCCATGCTGGTCCTTAGACAGGAGCCAAGTATGCAGCAAATCCCGATTTTGTTCTCGCATTTGCTATATGTCTGTGTTTGCCAAGAGAGCAGCTGAAAGCACAAGTCGAGTGGAATTAAAGCATCATCGTTATTTTTTAACATAGTTGTTGATACTGTAAATTGTTCTGTGCAAATAATAATGGTATGTGTTAATACAAAATATCTATTATTGGAGGTAGCTTATTGGTTTTTTCTTCATTTGTAGAAAAAATCCTCCAAAAACGTTACTTGCATTGGTACATTCTGGATATGCCTTTAGATAGAGGAATTATTCTTATCTAGTTGGATTTAAGAAAGTAAGCCAAAGCATATTTAAGGGAGAACGAGTAAATCTTTTTGTTCTGAGGGATAAGAGTTATAAAAAGTTTCTGTATAATTCACGTTAACTGAAGTGGTCTTGTGGTATTCCAGTCCTAATTCTGCAATAGGAAATTCTATGAGGTATCTTAGCTTTCATTGTCTGCTGTCCTGGATAAAACTATTCTGTTAATAACAGTACACTTTTTCCTGCACAACAAATGCCAGTTAGATTCCTGAAATCTGTCATATTATGTTTATGTCACCATGTGTTAAAGCCTTTTATATTACCTGCTGTTAGAGAATTATCAGTAATAAATGTCAGCAGTAGTGATAGAGGGTTACTTACGTACTTACTTATGAATTTAACTGTGCCATCCAGAAACTTCAAATGATACAATGAATTTAGAGGCAAAACTTGGTAAAGCTTAAATATATATTCTGTATTTTATTAGATTATAAATATAGAAGTCTAGCCACCTTTCCCCTAAAATTTATGCAAAGATATATATATTTTTAAGAAATAAAAGGCACACTGTTTTCATGGAGATTTTATTAAGTGCCAATATCAGATGTGCCATAAGCATCCCGAGATACTGAAAGCTGAACAACCTGGGTGAAATCCGTGACAGTGCACGAAATCTGTGTGGGACTGTGCAATCGTTTTAATCAGGTGTGATGCCTTTGACATTGAGGTGCATTTTGTACAGTAGAAATTTAATCCATGTGATGGCTGGCATGTGTTACTTGATTACATAAAAAAGAAATAAAAGCACCTTTTAATGCTCTTGGGCCCTAATTCTTCCTAGACTTGCCAGGAAGTTTGTACAAATTGCAGTATGCTCATTGAAAGCACTGAGATTACTCAGTGTTATGCAAATATTTATTTTACAGAAAGAGCAGGTGGTATTTCATATAATGTAGGATCTTCGTGTTTGTTTTTAATTTCCTGTACCTTTAGCATTTCTTTCTGGTATCTGTTTTGAGCACCTCTGCATTTTTAATAGTGGGACCTTTCCAAAGCTAAATATAATGCCTTTACTATCTCCTGATCTGTTTTCCATTTGATTTTAGAAATCAAATTCCTTAACATTAGCTAAGTTGAAGGATTTCTGTGCATAGACATGCATTACAAAGAACTATGTATATATCTCATTATTTTTACTGTCAGCTGGACAAATTCTGTTGTCTTTGTATATTTTCATTGAGCCTTGTGCCAGATAAACTCCAGCTTCACCAGTAAAAGTTTAGCTGGAGTCAGGACAAAGGATAAAAGGATTTGAATGTTTAGGAGGGCTTTTTTCTTTTGTGTTTCCAGAAAGTAAAGCATGAAATATGTGTTACATATCTTTAAAAATAGTTGTGTGCATCATTTTAAAAAACATTACTGTTCATATCCATTTAACTTTTCTTTTTGTTCATGTACATTGCAGTGATTATTTCTGTATTATATGCTGCTGAGCATTTAAAATGTAGATAGAATGATTATGATGCAACTTAAATGACAAATTTGTATTTCTTTGAAGTGCTCTACAAAAATGAAAAGTCTTGAATTTTTTTGAATGTAAAAATGCTTATATTTAAGAATATGGTGCTTGTTTTTTCACTTTTACAATAGAATTGTAATCAGCGATATTTTTAGGTACCTTAGTTCCAAATTCTGATGGAAATTACATTGCTCTTCATTTAATGTAAAATGTGCTTCACGGGATAACAATTGTGCGTTTGTTCCGTATTTTTTAAATAAAGCTGAATATCACTTGTATGTACTTCATACAACAGCTCTAACTTTAACCACCATCATAGATTCAGTAAACACTAAAATAATATAGTGACTTAATAATCATTAGTGTGTCAGATGTCTGATGTCATGACATTATACAAGTCATAACTCATTTAAAATAAATAACATGATAACCCATATGCATTTTATAGAGAGGAAAAACCAACCATGTGCATTTTATAGAGGGGAAAAACCAACCATGTTTTATGTTTAAATCTTTTATTTTCCAGTGGTCTGGAGATGGGGATAGTGGCAGCGTTTGTTTCACACTTGCTTCCAAGCACTCAAGAAGTCACTGAAATAGAGAATAACACCCTTTAATTTAGGCATTTTGTCTTCAGTGCCAAACCAGAGATGATGTTAGGTTTGATTTCCAGAGGGAGTGAGTAGCCCTCGGTATTCACGGTGCTCAGCTTTCTGAAGCACCAAGCCTTGTCCTGGCAGCATCCAACCTCAGAGTTGGATGGATAAACTCACTGTCTCCTTTCTCCCTTTTTTTGGAAAAAAGGAAAGGAAAAAAACCTTCCTCAATTTTGAATAGTATTATGGGTATATCAGGAGAATAAAAGCATGAATCTGGGCAATGGATAACAATAGCCTTGACACTGAAAACCATACTCCCAGGGCAAGCTTATAATCTGGCGCTGTTTTTAAAGAAAGACATTTGGGTAGTCACCTTTGTTCACAGACTTAAGAGTAGCTATGACTTTGGGGTTTTTTTCTGATGTATACCACAACTCTTTTATAAAATTGCTCATAAAGTTTTCAAATTATTAATATAAGACTGATCTTGAAAACCTTGGTCCCATGAAGCAGTGGGAATATGGCCACTGATTTAAATGAGGGTAAGAGTCATTCTGCAAGTATCATATTTAAAGCATTGACCTGAAAAGATGTATTTAAAGCTATCAGTTTACTCATATGGAGAACTGGGGACATTACACGTAGGTTTACATTAGTTCTGCTGATGAAGAACTAAATGAAAATTTAAATAGTTTTTTTGTGCATACCCATTTAAAACTAGGAAACTTAAAATTCATAAAATCACTTTCTTCATTGTCTATCTCTACACAGGAAAAAGGTATATGTCAGCTTACATAGGTCTTAAAATTAATGCAGTCTGAGTGTTATTTCCAAGTGCTATTACCGTATTTTCAAAAATACACTAATATTTGGAGCTCAGTCACCATTAGATCATTGACCTACCCTGTGTATGAAAAGAAAAGGGAAATTTAACCTAGGAAGGCATGTAAGAATTGCAACTAGCAGTTTTGCAGATGATAGAAAAACCCCCACTCTTCATCAGAAGCAGGAGCTGTGAATATTTCCAATGCAAATTTGCAGTTTATATTACACATCTTTTCTGAGTTACCTCCAAGGTTAATCTCCTTTAAAACAAAGACTGATAACCTTTTCAGAATATAATACTTGGTGGTATTCTAACTGTTTAAACAGGAAAAGACTTTTAAAATACCCTGTAGCAACACAAATATCATTTTTATTGAATTTGTTACAGGTAACGGACAACATCTTTAGGATATGCTGATGTATACTCAGGTCATTGCACAAAACCCCTAAGAAGTTCTAGGCAGAACTGTAATAGGGCTGTAGAATGAAAAGGGGATCGTGAAATTTCATCACCTTACTCCACACCTGAGCCTTACCGGCTGCTTTACCACTAAGCAGATACATCAGGGGTGAAGTCTTGGAGCAGGGTCAGGCAAGCAGGTCCCTGAAGTCTGCATGTGTATGTATTTATGAGGGTAGGGGAGCATTATGTATGTCCCTTCTAATTTTTTTTAAGGATGCAGACAAAGCCTAGACTTCGTCTAAGATGTGTAAATGCTCTACTCTTACACCTACTATGGCCCTGGAGCTATGGCCAGGGACACCATTCCCCATTTACTTCATCCTGATTCACACTGAACTGTGGTCTTGGCTACTACGGGGCCTGCCTGTGCCCTCTGAGAGCCATTATTTTCCTCCTCCCAGTCCATTTTCTTCACCTTGCCCTACATCTACATTTGTGGCCCCTCCAGCCCTATTTTCCTCTCCCTTCTCCTCCAAGGAAACCCCCAGATTTCAAGAAACAGCTTTTGACAGCTCAGTGTGAGCATAAACATACATGCAGCAAATGTCAAGTTTACCATGTTCATCTCTTAGCAGTGAAGAGATACCTGCCCCTTCTCGATGTGCTTCACACAGGCATCAATCACACATGAAACCCACGTCATGGGCTACGGAGCCCCAAATAGCAACCCATAGATAGCTTTTCTATTTTTTCACTGTGAGGTAGCTTTTCCTGAGCAGGCCTCTGGGAATCTCTGTGCTGTGGCAGGCTGGAATAAGTGCAATAGTTTGCCTTAAAAACGTACTTTTAGCCGTCTTGGGCCAATGCTGACCTATGCCTGACGTCCATCCATAGGGTCACCTGCGACACAAGACCAGTGCGGCTCTCGCACTCCGCCGGCTCCCTGCTCCCCTCCGTGGATCCAGCCACAGGCCCAAAGGCAACCAACAGCTTGCACCTGCGCAAAGCCACGCGTTGGCAAAGGGCAGCTGTCACCGAAGAACTCATTCAAGCAATAAACTTCCACAGGTGTCCCTGAGGTCGAGATTATGGGGGATGCAGCTCTGTTCCTGCTCTGAGCATGGAGTCCTGTGTGAGTGTGCTGGGCCAGCGACGGCTGGGGCGAGATGGGGGGACGGGACGGGACACCCCGTCACCGTCCTCAACCGGCCGGTGAGGAGACGCGGAGGAGATGGAGCCGCATCGGGAAGGAGTTCAGGCTGGACGCAAGGAGCCCAGGTCTTCCCCGTGTGAGCGGTGATGCGCG
>JAVKLA010000053.1:14276008-14312908 GCA_034782735.1 Sagittarius serpentarius | reverse complement strand
TCATACTAAGCCCAAAACACAGCACTGTACCAGCTACTAGGAAGACAATTAACTCTATCCCAGCCGAAACCAGGACACTCAAACATGGCATATTCATGCACTTGCATAAATGGGCTAGTTGAGTTTGTTCCTTTCCCTGGGAAAGGGTTGCAGTTTGGGTAAGGAAATGGAGGAATCTCTGTGGTCGGTTCTTTGTTCCTGGAGGATTTGATTGTGTGTCCTCTTTATCTTAGGTGGTAGACTACTGTACCAGTTAATTTAGTTATTGGGCATACAGATACCTGATTCAGCAATGAGAGAAGGCAGGATTGTGAGGTGCAGAAGCAGTGCCGTCGGTAGATACCTGGGCAGACTTACAGGGAGCGTTGGGCAGGAGCATGGTCACGGCTCGCTTGCAAACTCAGCTCTTGGGGAGGCGCAGCAGAGAGGCAGAACTAGGTTTTCTGTGTAGGAAGATAAAAGCTCATCTGATAGTGTTTAGTGAAATGCCCCTGCTGTCACCTCCAGGGAAATACAAGGTCAGACAGACAAGAGTCTCACTGTGTAGCTGGTAGCGTGGTATAGGAGGAAAGTGTTCAGACTGACTGGGAACTACAGAAACATGGAACAGAGGGCGCTTGTGCGCAGAGGAAAAACTTCATCCAGGAGAAATGAAAACCAGGCTTTTGGCACTTAAAATTGAAAAGCTTTCATAGGGGAGTCTTTAAGTTTCTTAAAGGCAGAGTGTCAGGTGTGGGAGAGCACACAGTTTGGGATGGTGCGTTTCCTTGGGGTGAGGTTGTAAGATCCATGTGCCTTTGAACAAGTGTCAGGATTGAGGTTGGCAGAATGTAGCAGAAATGGCAAAGAGTAGTTTGAACAAATAGTCCTATTTCAATAGGGCTTGAGAGGGGAGGAAGAAAAGGGTGGCTGGACCAGAGCTTGTGTGCTTCTACAGACACATCTGAAAAGTACAACAGGGAACCGGAATGGCCGGTTTGAAATGGGAATGCTTGTCCAAAAGGCGTATCAGGCCTGTCAGTGGGACCTTCTAATACTAGGGCACAAATTACATGGGCAAGATGGAATAGCTCAGTCCAAGGGAGAAGTGGCAGTATGTATTGAAGAAAGCTTTAGTGTTAAATTTGATTCCTGATGGGTTTTGTCAGCAAAAGTCACCTGGACTGAAATACCAGCCCTGTGGAGAACAACCAACCTGGTTACTGACCACCCAACGAGATGGAGGGAATGACCGCTCTGTTAAGGAAAATCAGAGGGGCAGCAAGGACTGGATAGAAAAGGAAGAATTACTTACCCTTGCGTAGGTTGGATCACAGACATGTCGGGGTGTGACGCCGAATGCAATTGTTCAGATGCCACAAATGATGACTTCTTAGAGCCACTACTTGGAGAACCCCCAAGAAAAGCAGCAGTTCTTAACTTGATCCAGAGTAGTACTCGGGTAATTGGATTCAGATGTTGCTTTAGAACAGCCAGAATGTAGTTTTAATATTCTTGCAGGAATAATAAAAGCCAAAGAAATGACTGATGCGTTTAATTTCGGAAGGGGGAATTACATAAGATGAGGAGGCTCATTAACTCACATATGGGTTAAATATAAAAACCAGAATAAGGCAGACAAAAAAGAGTTTGAGAAACAGCTTGCAAAAGGGATAAACCCAGCCATAAATCCTTTTCTTCTTCTGATGTGCTGGGGTGGGGCAGGGAGAGGTGGCTGCAAACTTTGCAAGGCTGGTAGGAACGGAGGACAAGAAAGAACACCTGCAGAAAGTAAAACTTAGTTAAACGCTTATTTGTATGCTCCCATGTTCGCTATGAAGGTGCTTAGGAAGGTTTTAATGGAAAGTGGTGGCATGATAAGCATATCAGAAACTTTGAGTGCAGTATCCTACTGAACACTCTAATAGCAGGCTCCGAGAGAGAATCTTCCTCTGTGGGGAGAATCATTAGAGGACATGTCTCATTAATATGCCAAAAGAATTAGCTTTAGAGAAAGTCAACAACATGAACAGTGTTTAAGTGCCATGATTTGATGATATACACCTGAGACTTAAAAGAAATTTGAATCTGAAATGGCTGAAGTCTTAACTCAGGTGCATAACCTATCACATAACTATTCCTTTCCAGGCAAATAGAAATATGCCAGTATTTTAAGATTTTTGAGGGAGGTGCAGGCACAAAGCCAGATCTCTGTATTCTGTAAATTGAACTCATGAATAAATAGGTATGAATTACAGAAGAGTCAGTATGGCTTTGTATGGCTGCCTTTTTTTTCCCCCCTTCAGAAGTGTGTTTTGTTTTGCAGATCAGCTGAAGTCCTGTGAAGGACTTTATAAGTGTGGCCATGGATGAGTTGATTGATGTCCTTGGATTCCCAAAGGCTTTTGGTAAGCCTGTTGTTGAAGACTCCAGGGGAACCAAGGTGCTATGAGACAAGGGAAGACGTCTCAGAGTAATAACTAATAGAAAACAAAGAGTAGGAGTTAATCTTCAGTTTTTACAATCTGGGCATAGAATTGTTTTTATCCAGTTGAATTTCACAGGGATCTTGTAAGGCACATGCTTTTCAGCATATTTATAAATCTGCTAAAAGAAAAGAAAACTGTCAGTAAAGAGTTGCAGAAGCATCTCCATTTTGAAAGACTGGGTAGTGAAAATAAGACTTGAAATTTTGTGTTGGTAGATGCAAAGTAACACAAATGATTGTAACTTCATATACACATTGATGAGTTTCTGCTTAGGAATTTCTAACCAATAATTCCTATTTAGGACAGTGATCTTGGAGTTACGCTTAATTATTCTAGAGAAAGTCAGCTCCTAATAATGCTTTCTTGAAAAGTAATGAGCTATTTAGATAGGAAGGAAGACGCCGCTAATATGTACAACTGTGATTTGACCATATCTTGAACTTGGTGTCCAGTATGCTTTTGTCTTCTTTCCATTACCCAAACGTGATGTAAGTGAACTGTTGTAAGATGCATATTCTTTACAGGGAACGTTAAATAGAATAGGACTTGTCAGTCTGGAAAGGGTATGTTTGAAGTATGCTTAAGTTCTGTAAAAGTACAAGTGCTGCAGAGAAAGTTGTTGGAGTAACAACGGGTATTTAGTCACTTAATACAAAAACTAGGAGGCATCTAACAGTTATGTATAGTTTGTGTAGTTTTGAAAATTGACCAGAGAAATTAATGAAGCAAAAAGCCACCAAGGGCAATAAAATGATGGCAGCTGTGGTTCACAGATCCCTTGAGCTAAAGGTTCTTGGAAGCTAGGAGACTAGGATCAAAGGAGCAGAGATGATTGCCCTGTTCGCTGGTTGACATCTGACACTGGGTGGTGTCAGTGCAAAGATGTGGGCTAGGTAGATACTTGGCCTGACCCACAGTAGCCTTTCTAATGCAATGCAGGGAAAAAGTGCTCCTGCACCAACTCTTTGCCCCTGTAATATATGCACCGTGTCACACGCTAGGGTAGTGTGCTCTGAGTAACTAGAAAAACCCTACTTCATGCTCTTCCATGGGAGGCAGCAACCACTTCTCTGAAATTCTGCTTTGTTACCATCATTCCCCCAAGTCTGTCAATTTTACGTGGCCGGTGGCATCACAGCTGTAAAGAAAAATTGGAAGAAACGTATTTGTTTCACTTTCCCTTCCAGAAACTATAAAATGTTACTCTTTGTCTTAAAATGTCATGATCTTTGGAAGGCATTTCTATTTGATCTCTTAAGTTTGTGGCTCATTTTAAGGTGGCGAGGCATTTTTGTAGTCAACTTCACCAATGCTCATAATGTAGGACTGGGAAAAATGTTTGTCTGTGTGGTGGGGGAGGGATGTACCTTAGTAACTGGACGTGTGCCTCTCAAAAAAATTATTGCGTAGGAGTCCAAAAGGGTTCAAAATGCATTGGGCAAACTGAGACGACTACAGCATTGCTGTCTTCCAGTTTATTTTCCAGTTGGTGTGAGACCAGAAGGCGAATGCTCCTACACAGGCAGCCTTACTCTGCATGCTGAGATCACGGAGTCGCAGAATGGCTGAGGTTGGCAGAGACCTCTTGGGATCGTCCAGTCCAACCCCATGCTCAAGCAAGGCCACTTGGAGCAGGTTGCCTAGGACTGTGTCCAGTCAGGTTTTGAACATCTCCGTGGATGGAGACTCTGCAACCTCTCTGGGCAGCCTGTGCCAGTGCTTGGCCACCATCACAGTAAAAGGCATTTTCTTACGTTCAGATTGAATTTCCTGGTTTTTAAATTTGTGCTCACAAGGCTCTGTGCCATTTAAAAGAGACGTGGTGTACATCAGCCTGGACTTACAGATGTGGAAGGCCGAAGCAGTGCGAGATGTCCAGCTGGCGTATGAGGAACGTCGCAGGAGCCATCAGTGGCAGGAGTCTGGAAGTGCTGCTGTTCATACTGCAGCCAGTACCAGTTTTAATTCATGCTAACTCAGTATACAGCAGGACTATTTTTAATTCCAGAGGGAGCTTGTTGATTGATTTGTACAATAAAATACCTGAGCATTTTCATGTGGAAAAGCAGTGTTCAGTGTTAATTAGCTGTCAGGTATAGTTAGTGGAGTTTTTGGTGTCTGGGGACAGCGGTTTTAGGCTCATCTCACAAAAGATCTGTGCTTCCTGGTGTCAGTTAAAGTGGGAATATCTTGATTATTTATTTTTTATTTGAGACACCTCATTTTTTCCATTTCCTTTGCTTTGTTTTTAAAGGCAGGTGGGCATCCCTGTTGTCTCTAGCAGGTAATGAAATCTCACTGTTTGTCTAAATACAGTTCTGTTTTCATCTGGACTGTCAAAATAAATGGCTATTACAGAGAAGTGACCAATTAAATACTACCTTCAAGTGACTTAAGTGCCATTTGTATTTTCACAGTACAGTGTAAAAGAAGAAAACTGCATCACTATCAGTATTTATAAATTGTCATGAAGTTTCACACTTGCCAGTTTTTCTTCATGTGTCTCTTACGGTAACGTAATGTGTGAAAATGTTACGCAGAATTGATGGGTGTGTGACGTCCTTATGAAGACGAAGAACTCTTGTAGTATGGCGTACTAAATGGCAATGACATGAGGTAGAAATGACAAAAGTAACTGGCGATAGAAATGCTGTGTTTCTTTTCCTTCCCACTTGTAAAGTTCTCGTACCTTACATATTTGTCTGTTTATGTGAACTATAACTATAGATTTTCCACGTGTTGTTGAAAGCTCTCTTTTTTTTCCTTTTTCCCCAGGAAAATGGGTCATGCCAGAGACTTAAAAAACTTATGGAAATTAACTGTTTAGTCATTTTTTTGAATCCTTTATAGGAAGAATGAAACTTTAATTATTCTCTGCAATAATAAGGAAGATTTTTTTTTTTTTTTTTTTGCAAAAAGGCTATATAACCTTTTTCTAATCAGTAACATTACCTTCTTTTTTTTTTATTTTACTAGTTATTGGACAGCCTGCAAAGAGTAAGCGTCCAAAAGAACCTGGGGAAAACAAAATTAAGCCTGTTAACAAAAAAGTAAAACCCAAAACCCCCAAAATGAAGGAGAGGGAGTCTGCTGACTCCTCTTTGAAGTCCCAGTCCATACTGACACAGGTGATGGATAAAGGTCGTTTCCAGAAACTAGCTGCCACCTTGAGCCTGTCTGCAGGACAAAGCATAGAACTGCGATGTAAGGGGAGTAATGTTACTTGGAACTATCCTTCATACTTAGACACCTTTAAAGACTCCAGACTCAGGTAAGCTACTTTTCATTTTGGGGGGAAAAAGAATCCACAACTTTTTTTTCCCCACCACTTTAAACACTGTTGGGGATTTTTGTTTGTTTACATTTTTTCAGTCAAGATGTTCCACCTGGTGGTTTCTAATGTCAACAAAAACCGATGAGCATCTTTCAGTCCTCATCAGTTACTGCCCTGTGATTTGCACTGTGGAATAGTCTTGTAGCGTGTGATCTTCACACTGGGTTTCCCTCAGATGAATCTAAATTAGAAGATGTGGTCCAACAGGACGCCAGTGTGCTCCAGCTACTAACAGGGAACCCCGTTAGAGCTAGTCCAAAGTAAAACTCAAAATGTGTGAGTGTGGATGTCAGGTACTCACTACCAACTCTGTTGCTCTACAGGGACCTGCTCCTGGTGGGCTGTACGGGTTGCTAATGTAGCTACCACCTGAGACACTGAGATTAATTTCCTGAAAAGGCTCAAACCCACATCTCTCAACTAGCAAAAATTACACCAACCGCCATACTAAGGAGCAAGTAAGAGTAGTCTTTGCTTTTGCAGTCAAAGTTACCTTTGTGTGCAAAAGGGAATTGCAAGGTTTGTGGTGTGGCAGAGTGTAATGCTGAGGATAGTCACCCTGGGTCTAGGAAGGCTTTTTCTTTCATCTAGTGACATCTTAATGGAAACCGCGTAAATAGTTGTTAGAGCAGGAAGAGGAACTGAGGTCTCTCTCTGCCCCACCAGGTGAGTCCTCTTGCTCTGAACGTCTCCAAAACCCCATACGCTTGTTTGCCTTCCCAGTTTCTGAGGATAGTACACGTAGCTAAATGTAGATAAAATGTAGTGATTAGTTCTGTATTTGAAAGAGGAGGGGTGTATAAAGAGCTTAAGGATGTCTTCCACAGACGTTTTTTTGCCGTGTTTGTTTTCACGGGCTGCTTTGTGGAGATTTAGTGTGTCTGGAGCACTGAGAACGATGCCCTAAGAAACAGCTGTAAGGAGCTTTTCTTGCATTATTAGGTGAGAGGGGCACAGAGGTACGAGCAAAGGTATCAACTCCTATTGTCCTTTTGTTCCTAAATTAAGTGCAAGTGTGTATGCTCTCTGTAAGTCGCCGAGGTCGTCTGGATCTCTCTGATCCATTTCAGGTACGATGCTACCTTAAAAATCACTCCCAGTTAATTGATTTTTCAGATGCAGTCTTCTCCTTTCCGCTCCTCTTTTCAAAGAGGCGTGTTGCAGATTGGCAGTTGCACGCTGCGGTCTCCAGCCTACCCTGAAATCTGTGAGCCTGTTCTCCTCTGAGCGTTTATTTGCCTGTCCCCTGACGGCTGAGGAGTTCCGAGAGCTGCACGGGCTGAATAAACCTCTGTAGGTAGCGCAGGGCTGCTGTCCTAGCAAGTGACAGCAGCAAGCCTGTTTCTGCTGAGGGCTTATCGCAGCAGTATCTCTCAAAAGGTCTTGCGGCCGATTTAAAACATCTACTGCCTTTTCTTTTGCAAGAAATAATGTTTTATCTGGATTTATTCCAGTAGGTGGCGTTTGTCAGCTGCGGTACCGGCCTGGCCTTCCAGCAACCCGATGGCGAGCAGAGTGGGAGCGAGGGGGGTGGTGGTCGTTTTCACGGGCGTCTCGTGTTTTGTGCATTTGCGAATAGGTTGCTGGCGTGATTTGGTCCTGTAGACCTCCAGGTCATGTTATCTGAGTATTAGTGTCTGACATTGAAGAAGGCAAGGCGAGTATTCACAGCTTTTGGAGAAGACTCTGAGTGCTTCTTCATTATTTGTTTGACTGTCTGTTCCTCTCTTGCAAGATTAAGTACTTTCCTAGTGATGCAAATGGGACAAAATACAAGAATTTAAGGTAGTGTGGGGAAAAAAAGATACGCGTTTCCTAACTGTGTTGTTTGGCATTTTGTAGTATTGAAGTAATTTGGGATTCTGTTGCCTCAGCAATTTACCCTTCTGTTCTCACTCAAGGTCACAGTAGTTGTAATATTTTAACTATATAACAAAAGTTAATAATGTCACACAAGATAAATGCAATAAAACATTTTGGCTGGGTGGATATAACTTGCCTAAGCATTTATTTTCTTTTAGAAGTATGTTAGGCATACGTTTAAGGGTCTATATTGAAATACGATCTTTGCTTTAGAAAAATTATTTTGAAATAAGTTATTGAAGCAGTAAGGGTAAGTTAGACTAAATAAACAATTTTAAATGTAAGCAGAATAGCCTATAATTAACTAGAGAAATGGACAACAAAACATAGATTAGTAGCACACTTCAGAGTCACAGAATGGTAATAATTTATGGAGACGTTAACCACAGAATCTTGTGCAGCTATATTTTCCTCACATTTTTAGCATGACTTTGGTAATTATCTCAAGATCTTTGCTGTACTGGTAATAGATGCAGATGAAACAAAGTCTGCTTTATAGAATGTGAAATATGAAATTTATATTCTGTGGTTTTAGAAAGCTTTGATTGAATTTAACTGGAAATACCATAAAGATAGTATGTTGTTTAGTTAGCTCAGTTGGTAGAGTTTGTAAGTGAACTGGCAGAACAAAAGGTTATTAACAGTGTTACCGTCTTTCAAGAGGAGCTTAGATCTTCCTCGATGCATACAAAAGACCATGCACCAAACACCAACAGGCAAAATTTACAATTTTCCAAATATATTACACTCATTATTTTAAAACAAAATGCTAAATGTAGGGCAAAGGGGGGAAAATCAGGAAAATTATTAGCAAATAACTACAGCAAAAATTGTTTAATCATCTAGATAGATATATGTCCAGTATCTTCTAACATTTTTTGAGTGCGTAAATACGAAGTATAAGGTAATCCCTCCATTACCAGTTAGTGAGGTGAGGTGTGGAGTGAAACCCAAGCTAATTGACTGGGCTGGGCTTTTTTACCTTGGGATTTCCACACTGGCCTTGCTGGAGTTGGGGCACTGGTGCAAACTAGAGTTTGTGGCAGCAGCAGTGGGGAAGTGGTTGGGGTCTGAGGAGGTAATGGATAGTGAAGAAGGAGCAGGGTTGCCAGGACTGGAGGGTAGGTGAGGAGGAGAGGCAGCAGCAGCGAGGTCCATGCAATTGCTGGGGACTAATGACTACCATTCTTTTGTTCATTTGTATGTCCCTACAGCAACAGGTGCTTAGGCATCCAATTCCTGTTTTTTTCTTTAAATAACAAGAGGGATGTACGAATTCAGCTGGTCTGGTGGGAATTTTAACAACAAGCAAGGTGCTTTATGTCTCCTGGGAACTGCTAACATCCTCTGTAACTCTAGCTGCTACAAGAGGAAGCTTTAAGGACCCTGGCATCTAACAGAATTGCAATTATGGGAGGCAAAAGAGACCGTGTGGTTCAGGGCAGTAAGGGCATTTGTAGCTCAGCTGGTCAGGGGATTTGTTAACAGCAGAGGTCCAGGGCAGGAGCTGACTTTGAAGATGGTCTCTGCATTCTCTTTCCTGTCTGTAGTTCTGGGAGAAGAAGGTGTTTTAGTTTGCAACTAGTTAAATTTAGCATCCACATAATGTATTTCCTATGGGTGGCTGCAAAAAGAAGTAGTGATGAAAGCCAGATGTTTTGTCTCCATGCCATGCTTACCATGTTTTTAACTTGCCCATATGGTAAGGAGAATACAGCAGCCTGGAGGACAATATGACTTTTCTAAGAAGGAAGAGATTATAATTAGAAAAGCCATTTGTGTAGTATTAGCGGCTATGCTTTCTCTGAGTTTGTCTTTGTAGGTATACTTTACGACCTGGTAAATAAAATATTTTTGCTTGCTGTACTAGAGAGTCTTAGTTTTTAATAGGTCTGTAGCTGTTAACATATGCTCAAGTTTTGAGGAAACTGTGTTGTAGAGGGCAAAATTAGACTGCTTTCAGTGAATGCAGGCTCCTGCTGGCTTAGTAGGACGTCGGTTGTGCTCATGTGTATAATTGAAGTTCATTTTGTTTCCTGTGCTCTGAAGTCTGAAAGCTAGGGATTTTTTTCTTGTCTTAAACAGTAAGATGTTGTGTTCCTCTCCTAGTGAGCTTGTATTTGAGATAAGCTCTCTTTTGTCAGTATGAATGCAGCTGCTTGAGAGGAGTTTGCTAGATGCTCTTTGAGTGATGCTATGTACACTGTCTTTTTGTGGTTTTATATCTTTTTTTTTTTTTTTTAGCTTCTAAACTCGGCATAGTTTTTCTGGCAAAGGTATTTTGAACTTCAAATAATAAAGCTTAATAAGATGAATGTATGGTATAAGATTTTGGAGTAGTTTTCTAGTTTCTTTAAACAATCTGAAATGTTTGTATACACTACGTTTTACTTTGTGATACGTAGAGCACAGTAAAGTTTTGGCTTTTTGAGTCAGGTTTCCCAGCATCTAAAATACTAATGAAATAGAAGTTATCCTGGACATATTGGTCAGCTGCAGGGTTGACCATTTATAATTTACTTTATATGGCCTGTTTTGTCTGCTTAACATGGTCATGCCACAAGTTTCAACACTTCCACTCTCGGTTGCCAGGTTTTGTTACTGCATGTTTGTGGATGACTACCTCACTAGGCTATTTCCATTGATTACTGGATAGCTTGTTCTCAGTTAAGTAGAACACACTGTACAATAATTAACTCTGACCTTATTTTTCTGTCTGTTGGGATTTCGAGCTATAGTTCAGTGTCTGCATTAATGGTTGGAGGCAAAAATGTTCTGGCATAATGGTTTCTCTGTAATGTTGACATTTAGTACTGGATACTTGCAAAACATTTTATGCTGATGTAGTCATGTAGCCTGTGAAATGTGAACGGTGAAACTAAATAATAATAATATAGACTAAGACATGTTTTGGATTTCTCTTTTCTTCCTGTCGGGTGTGATAAACAATAGGATCTCTTGCATGAACAGGAATCTCTCAAAGCTTATCCAAAACCTGAGGATAACTTATAATGTAAGGCAGTGTATATATGAAAAATGAAAATGCTACTACTCCATAATTACGTGATTCTAAAAGGTGGAATCAGACAGGGTTGTGTAGGACAAGTGCATTAGCGGGTAGGAAACATGATTTGCCTGTTCCCTTAGGCAGGCCTCAAAACTGGCCTGTGGTGGATGAGTGTACTAATGGTGTCTGAGGGCTTTAATGGGAAAGATAATTCTCAGTTAGCCCTGTTTGGGATTGTGTATTTGGTGTGTTTTTTAATTTCTAAGCTACTGGCCTTGGCTGGAGGCTGAGTGTTGGGTTACATGAACCGTTGCTTATGATTGCTGGTAGTAGTGCAGACTGCTAGCAGAACACCTAGGGAGTCAGAAATTTCAGGCAGTGCATGTAGCTGGAAGTAGCGGCCTCTCTGTGTAAGCAGTTAGTCTGCCTGCAACGGAGACGTAAGCAAAACAGAGCATTTAGAGCACGCAGTATAGTCAGGAACGTCTGTAGTACCACTGTTACACAGTAACAAGGTGTTTTAGAGGATAAGAATTTCTTCAAAGCATTCCAGAAATAAGTGATTCAGTCAGGCATCTGCCTTCTTACAGAATAACTGCCACAACAATAAGAGATAGGAGGATAATAAGTATTCAGAGAAGCCACAGTTGAGTAAGAGTACGGGCACTGTTCAGACTTCATGCAAGCTGTGTATTTGTCCAGTGCCCATTCGAAACACTGGAAAGAAGTTTGCTGTCAGATGCCTAAAACTGGAAAAATCTCTCCTGACTTGGTTAGAACAGAAATGACCTTGTAACTCGGTGTCTTGCAAAGGAAAGGGGGAAACCTTTGTGTTTTGGATGTGCTACTGTCATAGTTTAAGCCCAGCCAGGAACTAGGCACCACACAGCCACTTGCTCACTCCCCCCACCCTCCCAGCCAGTGGGATGGGGAGAAGAATCAGGGGGAAAAAAAAAGTGAAACTTGTGGGTTGAGATAAGAACGGTTTAATAACTAAAGTAAAATAAAACGTAATACTGACAAAAATAATAAAAAATATAACAATAATTGTAATGAAAAGAAATAGAATAAAATAAAATTTATAAAAGAAAAAAAACCAAACCAAAACCAAACCCAAGAAAAGGCAACTGATGCCCAGTGCAGTTGCTCACCACCCGCTGACCGATGCCTGAGCAGCGATCCCCTGCTTCCGGCCAACCCCCCCCAGTTTACATACAGAGCATGACATTCTGTGGTATGGAATACCCCTTTGGCTAGTTTGGGTCAGCTGTCCTGGCCATGCTCCCTCCCAGCCTCTTGTACACTTGCTTGCTGGCAGAGCATGGGAAACTGAAAAATCCTTTAACTTGGGATAAGTGCTACTTAGCAACAACTAAAACATCCAAGTGTTATCAACATTATTCTCCTACAAAATCCAAAACACACAGTACCAGCGACTAAGAAGAAAATTAACTCCATCCCAGCCGAAACCAGGACAGCTACTATGTAAAGGCAGGTGGTCAGAGGACTTTTAAGGGTCAGAGCAGCAGTGGAGTGCATCAGTACTGCCACGTGGCTGTCCTGACAGGGTTCGCCGAGAACTGGTGCTGTTGGACCATTGCTTTTGCAATCCATCAAAAGGCAGCGCGGCAGACTGCCAACTGTAACACCATCTGTCTGCAAGAAAGAGCCAGGAAAAGCAAACCTTAAAATAAAAAAAAGAGCAAGATGAGATTGTACCTGCTGAATTTCGTAAAGAGGACTTTTGACCCTTAGAAACATGGTCAGTATCTACATACAGACCTACATATTTATAAATATTTGCACATTTACAAATGTCAGGCCACTGAGAGATGTATCTGGGAAATGCAGAAGGAGAAAAAAAGCAAATCAAGTCTGAAATAAACACACAGGCTGAATTTTGTGTAGTTATGTGATGACACTGCCAGTACGCCTGCAGCAGTTCTCAGGGTCATGCTCTGAAATAGTTGAGGGGTGGTGAAGAAACTCCAGTGAGGGGATGCCAGTGAGGTGGCTTAGGGTAGAGGAGCAGGCAATGCAAAATGACTTACTTGCAGAACAAATCCAAGCAGAGATAGAAGCTCTTTATGGTGGTGTTTTCAAGCGGAAACTTGGACATGTTAAAGATGGGAAAGCCTTCACACTGAAAGCAGGCATAACTCATCAAACAAACTCTTATTAAAGTACCTGCTACTTACTACTCCTGAATTATCTTTGTTACATGCTGTTGAAGCAGTGCTACAGTTAATGGTATAAGAAAAGGACTGAGATGCATGCAGGTTGATTTGGAGCACGAAAATATGGGATATACATGGACAGAGACAAAACATAGATGAACATATTGTCTACAGCAGTCACAGCCCAGTTTCAGATTGGGACCGAAAGGAATCCCAGAACGAACTGTACAAGACAAAAGCTTGCAAGCGCTCGTGTGTAGCTGAAATCAATAAAGCTACTCGTGTAAGCAGGTCTTTGCTGGAGTACAAGGGGAAGTTGCAACGTAGCTCTGAAAGCAAAAGGTGGGTCAGCTGCAGAGTAGGAATAAAAAAAATCAAAAGTAGAAGTAAGCTGACAGAAGTGTACGAGAAAATAAATCTGTGCTTGTCTGTGCCTTTTATTTTTCTTCTCCCCAGTATAAAGCAGCTTGACAAGTATGGTCAGCTGATTCTTGCAAACTCCACTGCAGCAGACACTGGTGAATATAGCTGCTGGCTTCAGCTGTGCAATGGTAACAAATGCAGGAAGGATGAGACTAAAACAGGTTCAACGTACATCTTTTTCACAGGTAATTAACTCACTGGGGGGTTATTAATGGAAATATATTTGCTAGTAAGACAGGAATAAAACTACATCAGTAATTTCACCGTCAAGATTTTTCTTCCACAGTTTTCATCTTTTTTAGCAGATGTTAAGCAAGACAGTGCTGGTGAGCAGATCACTTGCTTAGTGTGCTTTATGAGTCCATTTTCCATATGGACTGTGCTAAATGTATATGCAAAACAACGCATAATGCAATAGAAAGCAAATACCTTTGAAAATACTAGCACGCGTTCTGAGGCTCTTCTAGAAAATGAATAAAAAAACATGTAATTTTTTGAAAATGTGTCTGGGTAAAGAAAATAAATCTGCGCAGAAGATTAATTTTGTCACGGCATTCAGATGACCACATGGATTCTTCCCCTCGCCCTTCCAGTTACCTGCACTGACTTAAAAATCTTGATCTCATTGGTCTTGGTAAGGCCACCATTTCTCCCAAGTCTATATAGCATGTGGAGAGGCAAAACACTCTTAAGTATGTGTGTTGTTCCAGAGAGCTTGAGGTTAACTGTAGCCCTAACACTGCATAGATGGGGTCATAGTAGGTAACCGTGCACAGTTTACTGCCATTTGGTACAACTGAGCTGAAATCAAATGGTTAATTTGTTCTTCTCATAGAAGACATTCTGAATGGTAAAACAGCCTTTGCTGCCTGATGAGAGCTAAAGCATTCTTGGCTTGCAAATATCTCAGTACAAAATGCTAAGGTAGGATTGTTTGTGATCTGTTTTGGAGCTAAATTAGACAGTGAGACTGTGCAGAAGCCATTAGTCAGAAGTCCTTAATGTTCTGAGGATATATTCCTTTAGAAAGGCTGGAATAAACTTTTCAGTCAAGTTACTATGTAAATGCTTGTGCTAGAAAGAGGCATTTCAGCTTTTTATATTTCCAAGAAGCATGCCAAATATGAAAATGCTGTTTAACTGTTACTCTAAAAGCACTAAATATTTCAGCTATTTAGAGCAGTAAATCAAACATGTTGCCTAAAATCGTATATGTAAAAAGGCTGTAGCTCCAAAGAATCTCTCTTTCTAGTAATGCTTATCTTACCGGTGGTGGTGGGGTTTTTATGTGTGTTACTCTTTAAAAGTGGGTGAGTGAACAGAATTGGATCCAGATGAGTATTTGGACACTTAAGAAAATCTTTGGAATTCCTTTTTAATAAGATTAAAAAAATCTGATTACAGTGAAGAATATTTTGGTTTTCTTTTTGATGTAATGTTTTTAATGCAAGCTGCGTAAATATGTACTCACAGGTTAGAAAAGTTTGGGTTTTTTTCCTTTTGTGTGTGCATATTTAAAGCAAAAAGCTTTGGGTTAATTTTTATGTTGCTCATAGCTATTTTCTCTTGTCATATGTACTTTCTCTTGTTTCTGTTAAGCCAAGATGTAAATATTATTCTAACTATATCAACTCTTCTGCACAGATAAAGAGGAACTTTTTGTACCTACTCCCAGTTATTTTGAGATTGTCTACCTGAACCCAGATAAACCTGCAGTCATCCCATGCCGTGTTACTACTCCTTCAGCAAAAGTAACTCTACACAGGGAATTTCCAGCAGAAGAAATTGAAACAGATGGAACTGATATTATTTATGATGTGAAGAAGGGTTTTGTCTACCAGCACCCTACTTCAGATCATAAAGGTATTGTCTACTGTAAAGCAGAGTCTCAAGGAGCACCTCAGATTTCCATCAAGTATCACCTACTGTATGTGGAAGGTAAGGTGCAGTTTTCTATGTGCTTATACCGACGCTTGTTTATTCAGCTGACATTGTTTAGAAAACAGTTTTAAAAAAAAGTCATGTAATCACAGAGTTTTAAAATCTTGATCAAAAGTATACGTGATAAAACTTTGCTGGAATTTAAACCTACAATTTCCCAGTGTAGAGGGGAAAGTTGCAGGTGTATGTGACTTACCTGTTGCGTTAAGCAAACTGAGGCAAAAATTGACTGCTAAGTTTATCAGTGTATCTGACTTTAGAAGCTAATTTTCTGCTTCCAAACACTGTCTTTCTGTCAGTTCCCAAGGGCCCACCCTCAACCACAATTGCGGCGTCATCCAGTAGAGCAGAAGTCAGTGACAGCATTCATGTAGTCTGCACAGTCCTTGGGGAGCCAGATGTAGATGTGAACTTCACGTGGCAGTACCCAGGGCAAGAGGTAAGAGACGTATGCCCTAGCTGAAATGGTTTGTTCTTCATAAAGGCAGTGCTTTGAATGCCAGTCAGTGGCTAGATTTGGAGTAAAGATTTTTTTCAGATTGTGGTGTCTGCCTCTTGCTAGCTCAGGCATGCTGGCAGGAGGAGGCAGCACATCCCTTTTGAACTTCAGCCCATCTTTCCCTGAGAGCCTAGAAGTAGCACAGGAATGAAACTGGAGAGCTCTGCCCGTGTTAGCAAAAATCAAAAGCCCAGCAAAGCTCACTCCTTCCTCAGGTTTCCATTCCAGAGACACTTGGCCTCTGGCAGCATTTACAAAGAAAAGCCTCAGACAGGGTCAAAGCCAGCCAGCGTCAGGAGGCTGTTCTAGGGGAAGCCACAAAGCCTCAGGTGTACCTCTGCATTTGATATCCCTTCCGTCTCCACGGCTCGGGCACATGGATCATCACAGCACAGAATCTTTAAGCTTAATTGTTGCCCACATTCAGAAATGCAGAAATCTGCTTCTGCCCAGCTTCATCTGAAAGTATCCACTGGAAGCATCCAGTGAATCTGAGAACTTTGTTGGTCCTTTTTCTTGCACAAAACGTGTCTGACTAGCATCATTGACGGTCCCCTCTCCTCCCTGTACCCACCCTGACCAGTTACATTAGGGACTTGTTTCTTAACCCGCCTCATGTCTAGCGCTGTTTATCCTAAGCAGGCTAGGAGCAAAAGGAGGACTGCTGAAGATGGAATGCTTCACCAGAGGAAAGGGGTCCTCTAGGACCTGAGGGTTTGCATTGTGTTCCATTTGCCAGCCCTGCTGGTGCTGGGTTGTCAAAGGACAATGCAGAGCTTGCTAATAAGTTACTTGTATCAGCATTGGTCTCCCTGAGCCAGCATAGAATTAAGTAATTTAACGGCAGAGGTAACTGCTTAAGTGAGTGATTGCACTTCAGTGCTTAGTAGGCTTGAGAAAATTAAAATCTACAGTCCCAGGATTTTGCTGTAGCCATTAAGATAGAGACTGTAGCACTCTGCTGTCAGGGGGCGGTGCGTGCCTTTTCAGGAGAAAAAGTAGTGAGAGAGCAAGTGAGCACAAAAGGGGTTTGAACTGTTGGTGAGGGCATGGGGCATGCAGAACCAGGTTCCTAGTCCTTGCTTAGATGTTAGTTCGTTCTTTCACTTCCGCCTCTCCCCCCCACCTCTTTTTTTTTTTTTTTTTTTTTTTTTTTTGGCTGCTGCTCGTCTTTACTTTTCCTGCTTGAGACTACCGAAGTCTGAGAGTTCGTGAGCAATTACCAACTTCCTCTCCCTGCCCTGCCCTGTCCTGGCTCTTAAACAAGGGTAGCCTCAACTGCATTTGGTGAGGGGCTTGGTACTGATAGCATGAATTAGGTCACCTGAAGAGCGTAACCACTGGATGGAGCACTGGAAGAGTTTGGCAGAATTCCTGTTTTGGATGTCCATTTGAAGTTAGGAAGCAAAGGGGCAGATCTCTAAATGAGCCGAGGAACTTGCAGCTGTCCGTGAAGTAAGAAGTAAAATGCTAGGGAAAACTGGAATGTCTCCGAGTTTGGGGAGCTGCAGAGCAATAGTGTTTTTTGAGTTAAATGCCCAATGTCTTCCTCTGACTTTGGCTCTTAGTGTTACTTTGAGTGAGATGCATCAACAAATGGCATTGTCTTTGTCCTTCAAGGTAGGGCTTTAACTCCGACAGTCTTACAAGGATTCACTCTCTTGAGTGGGTAACAGAACAAATGCCCCTGCTGATCACGTTAGCTTTGTTGATTGATATGGTTTTCGGGGTTTTTTTATGTGGTTGGTTGGTTTTTTTTTTAGCTTCCCTTGATATCTGTTTATTGGACTGTAGTAACTGACTATACAAACTCCAATTTTATGTCTTGTCTAACTGTAATTACTAAGAACAAAAAATTGAAGGAATTGAATTCTAGACTCAGCCTGGCCTTCCAAAACACTGTATCTTATTGGTGTCCACCGCTTGCTACTTTTACAAGCCTGGTTGCTGGCTGTTCTTGGCCCAGTTGCTTCCAGCGGTCTTACAGCACCTGATGCAGCGCTGGCATGTGCACTACAGTTCTGCCTCTCTAGCACTGATTGAATATAAGCAGCTAAAGAAGACGTGCAAATTATCTCCCTTGTGTGCTGTGGGTGCTGCGGCCGCAGTGTAGGGCAGGGCACGGCACATGCACTATCAGCAGAGGACTGCACTCTCTCACTGCCCCGGCCCGCGGGGGCTGGGAGGGAGACTTTGGCCTGTGCCCTGCATCTGCCTGGGAAAGGGCTGATGTGCTTATCCGCTGGAGTAAACAGTCTCAGCTCCAGCTGTGCCTGGGGATAGGGAGGGAAGAGTTGTGTTTGGGTTTCTGCCCCAGCAGAACGATTAAGTAAATGTCAGAGTAGAAGCACTGTATGCTTGTCGGAGACTTGACATTTATTAAGGAAGTATTCACGTACTGCAAAGGAAGAAGGTGGGGGTGGGGGGAGAAGGGAGAGGACCATCAGTGATGCTGGTCAGATACGCCTTCTTTCGTGCAAGGAAAAGGACTGAAAGTTCTAAGATTCACTGGATGTTTCCATTCATTGCTGCTGCTTTCAGTGCAGGGGGATCAGTGACAGGTATTTTGTTCCCTGCCACCACCCACCCCCAGCACCTGGGCTGTCACCTACCACTTGATCCCTGAGCAGAAGCAGCACTTTAATCCCTGCTTGCTCCTAGGTACGTTGCATCAGAGACCCTCATCTCATCTCTGTAGTCACTAACCTCTCCCTCTCACTTTTTTTTTTTCCTGTTTTTTTTTTTCCCTTGCCACTCCCTGACAATTGCATTTGCTCATTCACCTGCTGTGAATGCATACCAGTGCATACTGATCCACGCCTTACTATGATTCCCTGAAACTAACTTCAAAGCAGAAGGCAATTAGTTTGAGAAAAACTGGGCTAGCGGGAGCCCAACCAGGCAAATAGCATCTGCCTCACATGGCCTTTACCTTCACTTTCAGTAGGGCCAGGGAAGTTCCACTTGCTCTGTTCAAGGACAAACTTAGGCTTGATTTAAGTGTGCGGTAGTACTTGATTGCAGGTAGCACCTCATTTTCAGGCTGGGAACAGGAGGTAGTGCTCTCCTAAGTGGCTTGATTCCTTCTAAAGGGTTAAGAATTTTTAGGTGAGATACCAGTTTTTCAAAAAAGTTCTTGCTAGCTGTAAATTCCTGCCGCTTCCTAGGCATTCCCTGACTGCATGGTAACTCATCCCTGAGCTTCAAGAAGACTGGCAGCTGCTTCTGTACTGGTCATTTTGCACGTGTGAGATTGTAGCTTTGGCTCTAGTTAAGTGTCTAACTTACCCTTTGGCTAACTATTAACTTAAGCCTGTAGCATTCATATTGGTCACTGGCTAATCCATCTATTTCATGAAGCAACAGGAGATGGTTTCCAAGCAGAAACCTCTCTTACCAGTTTTATCCAGGTTATTGGTGTAGCACAAGCCAACGTGATTAAAGCTGCTGGCTAGCATGATGGATTTTGGAAGGAAAGAGGCTGCCTTAGTCTGCCTTTGGGCCAGTTTCTCTTATCCAGTCCTTTGCAAGCTTCTGAGGTGCCAGGAAGTGTAACCTGATAAACAGTCCATCAGAGAATTCTCTTATAGAAGAGAAAAAAAAAAAGCCTATTATAAATACAACAACAACAACAAAAATGTAAAATGCATCTTTTTAAACATCCTTGTTTGTATTTTTAGCTTTAAAGTTACATGCACATTTTGGAAAGTATAATGTGATGATTAATTTAGAAGCATTTGTGAATTGCTACTGTTTGCTTGTATGTTATCTAATACCGTTTCTGAAACTAGAGGAGGAGGAATTAGTTTGCCACACACGATTTAAAGCTCTTCTCTGTGCTAAAAGAGAACTAGGTAAAGCTTGGTCAACTAACACATGCCACTGCTGCCTTGCCTTTTTGAGACATGCTGAAAGTCTGAAAATAAGTTCACACGTCTCCCCCAGGATACCTCACCTATTTGGTCAAGAACGCAACTGCAACCGAGTTCATTCCTAGGCTCCAGGCAGAACTTTGGCAGCCCATCACTAGAGAAAGGTATAGAGTACCTGCAGCTGGAGTGGATTATCCTTATTTGGCATAACCTACTGGTATGTCAATATTCAATGCAAGGATTGTTGCTGCAACTGCCGGACACCTTCAGTTTCCTCACTTAAGGCTGACTTTTGGATATAGGCTCCTACTCTCTGACCTCTTGCTTCAGGGTTAGACAGGGTAGTGTTGCTTTGCAGAATCACGTATCTTCTTATGTGGGTGGGTGGTGTTTTGTTTTTTTTTTCTTTTAAACAGTCCGAGAGGCCCGTGATTATCCAAAACTTCTGGAGATTGATAAACAGAGGAACTGGACATACCACAAGAATGTCAAAGAGCGTTCTTCTTGTTGAGGATTTTGAAGCCAGAGATGCTGGAAACTACATTTGTATAGCTCAGAACCTACAAGGAGAAACAACAGTAGCTACTAAAGTTGAACTAAATTGAGAGGAAAGGCTTCTCGACATGGAATGAACTGTATGTTATTTGATATTATAGCCATTTATTTTCTTTACTAATGTTTAAATGAAGTTTTCTCTATGTCAATTCATATGTCAATGCATTCCATATTCACTAGCTTGACAGGCCAAAACAGAGTTCGCTAAGCCTAGCAGTAGTCAGTTGTGAGTTCATAAAACTACTATGAAGCATTAAAGTTTAAGCCTAAACATGCATAGGGCTTATTATATTTAGGAATAGGTGCTCTTGGGCTTTCCTTTGCATACAGTCTTTTTCCTCAAACGCTTTCATAAGGTTAACTTGCTGTATGGTTTGTGCTTTTTTTGTGTATGTGAGAACTAAGAGGATATTGAATATCCTTAGAAATCTACCAAGCAGGTATATCTCTTCTGGTGCTGTGCAATTTTGAAGTTTAGAGTACTGTACGTGTTTACAACAACAACAACAAAAAAAACCTTGTTACAGAATTAGCCAAATAGCAAATGTTTATTTTGCAAGAATAATTAAAATTTTGAACATTATGAAAACGTAAATGTGTGTGTGTGTGCATTTCATATATGTATAAAGACAAACACACAAATAAAATTCTCACTCCTGGGGAAGACTAATACTAAATATATATTAAGTAAGTTGCTAGAGGGTGTCTCCAGAGACTAGTAAGTGGTTGGGTATGTTGGATTTCCCTTACGTTGTTGCATTCTTACAACCTTGTAATGCGTAGCTTCCTCAGAGTTCACTCCTCAATAGATGTATGGCATTACAGTTACTAAATTATGTAGCAAATTATGTTTGCTGAATGTAAAACTTGCATTTATTTATGTAGTATAATTTACAGAAGAAAAAAACTCCAAGTGTAACATTAGAATAATGTTCCATTATACAGCAGAATCTCTTCTCAGGCTAGTAACAAGTTCAAGGCAATTGTATTAATTTACTTAGGAGAAATGGAAAGATGTTTCACTTACACAGAACTGTATCTGGATAAATAAGCAACTGCTTCTCTCACCCTGGCTTCAGTTACCAATACAAGGAAAGAGACTTTCAGAGAAAAGGTAAGAACTTGACAACAACGTTGTTGGACATTTTGGCAATGTCTTTTCTTCCTAGCCTCAAGCACAGGATCCACGTTAAGCTAGAACTTCCAATACAAATCTACTCAGTGGTGTAATCGTGTGACAAAAAAAGTCTTAACGTAAGCCATTTTACTTACAAGGCATGTGAAAAACAGTTTATTCTGAGCGTACGAGGAGCCAGTCCCTGGCTTGCCCACTTCAGCGTGTCTCAGCCTGCGTTTGACAACAATGAGCAGACGTGTACAGCACTGTTTTGAGTGGTGGTATCTAGTAAGTACCAATGTAAAGATGGCAGCTTCTCAGGAATGTTTATTAACCTGATTATTAGTATAGCTAAAGAAACTGTTGAACAAGCTTGCTGGAAGTTTTTTCTTCAGCCTGCAGGAACCTGAAACAATGTAACTGATACGACAAATATCCACGGTAAAGACTGAAACGGCTCTATGCATGTTTCATGAAATAGGCTTCATGGAGAATGCTCCCCAGCTGCCTGTAATATTGTTGGCCTTTGGAAACAAGGGTGCTAAAAACAAATTAAATATAGCAAGCAAGAGGACCAGCTTTGAAGGTGTAAGAGGCAGTCCCTTGTTAATCTTCTTTCTCATTGCTCTTAACAGGTATCAAGAATGTTACACTGTTGTAATGACTAAATAGGTGTTACACAATTTCATAGTAATACCTAAAAAAAAAAAAAAAAGTCTTTGTACTTTTTTTTTTTAGGCGGACTTCAATCTGACCAAAGTAACTTTGACAATCCCTGAGCTTCTGGATCAGGCTGTGCAATGTGTTCATTCCTTTTTAGCGTTTTCATTTAATAAGAACAATGTATTTCCCCTTAAACTACAGGAGCTATGCCAACTTTAATTTCAAAGTGGTTTTGAGCCTTTGATTCAACAAGTGATTTCCTTTAAAATATCTAGCAAGTGGGAGATAGATAGTGTCACCTGTTCAGACTTGTTCAACAGGGCAGCAGTTCATGTGGTAGCATCACTTCCTTGGTGACAGTCTGGCAGAAGAGGAAAAGATGATGTGAATCCATTGCTGCATCACTGCTCAAGTAGTCTCCCTCAGGTTTATGTGTACCAACCATCACATGCAGTTTCTCGAGATTAATTATAACTACAGAAGCAGTGCCTTTAAGGAAGAATTTTTGGTGGTATTCCCCATTCCCCCTCCCCCAATATCAAAATAATTCTCATAATTGTAAACCTTGAGAATTATTTTACTGTGTATTTTACATAGTTCTTATTTTACCAAAAGCCTCCTGGGCAGGCCTGATTCTTTTTACATTGATGCAATTACACATTTCCACATAAATGAAACAGGGTAAAAGAATGAAGCCTGGGAAATGAAATTTTAGTGACTTGTCACAGTCACCTGCTTAAACCTGCCAGTATTGTTATTTCCATACCTCAGTCACAGCTCCACTAAGGCAAGGCAGCAGCAGTGGACAGAAGGTATTTGTTTCTTGAGGGCTCAGTGATTATTCCAACTTTCTGATGGCCTTTTTAACTCCAGCTCAGCCCTAAATGATTTCCTGGCTGTTAGGCAACTACAGTTTTAAAGATCAGTGGTTACTCACTGCCTAGAAGGAACTTCCTGCATGAACTGCGTGATAACCAGTTTACATGCAAGTGTCTTCGGTGTTTGTAATGAGAAACTTCAAGGCTTCAGTTAGCATAAGGAAATGATTCACCTCAGATTTTACAGCAAATACAGTGCAACTCATACAAAGACCTTCAGAGAAAAGTGTTGAAGGGAGGTGAACCATGTTATGAGTAGTTTGAATGGCAACAAACTATTTAATACAGATACAAATGTCACTAATTTCCTCTGAAGCTTACCATTAGAGTTGGAACTACTAGTTAAGGTTAAGTATCTGAAGAAAATCACTTGTTCAATTGCTTGACTAGCACTAGACCTTTGGCACAAAAAAGCTTGTAGCTTTTCCTGAAGGAAACTTTATGCTAAAGAAATTACCAAAAAATACCGGAAAGTTACTAGATCGAATAAAGCCTTTGCTAACACATGGTATTTAAGGTAAAGCTTGAAATGTTGATACTAAACCAGAGAAAAATACTGAAACAGTGCTTACAGATGAACAGAATTATTTAATTCTTTCAGACCAACAGGACAAACACTAAACAGGTATTTCTACAGTCTGATTTCTATGTACAAGGATCCTTCATGTCTTTGTAAGAGTGTCATAGATCCTACTTTCAAGAAGTTTAGAGGTGGAGTCTCCTGTATTGTGGAGGGAAACTTGACAAATTAACAGTCTTTGTATTGTTTACTATACCATACTTAGTTCTCCATACTGGTAGCCTGGAAAAGCTTTCCCCTCCTCTGTTACATGAAAGGGTACGCTGTATTTGATCTTTAAACATCTCTATGCACTACTCTTGCATGTTTTATTTGAGGCATTAACACTGCAATTCTTACCAGTGGCTAGCCAACTGTTCTTGTGACATGACCTGTTTAGATTGCTAAATTCTAGGTGGCTTTTCTCTCACACAAAAGTTTTCCTGAATAAGGTGAGCATTTTAATAAGAGGAGTTCTGTGGGATGCAAATACCAGGCATACGCACATTGCATCCCCGTATTAAGCCAACTGCACTCAAGTATTTTATTGTTGCTTAATTCTGTAATGTTATCTACGTCCTTTTTTTTTTTTTTTAACAGCCAACTCAAACTGAATCACTAATAATCACAAGCAAGCTCTATGTAACTTCTGCCTACATTAGAGTAACAAGGGTAGAGTTAAAATTTCCCAAGGGTTAGCTGAACATTAACAATTTGTGCAGCGAAGCTTCACTATTGCTGTTCTGCTGTGCTGAGCAGGTACTAAGAATTTTTAGTATTTGGAAGAATGTTCCTCCTTAGATTAAAGATCACTGGACTAATACAAGCAGGAAAAAAACCCCTTCAATCAGTTAAAAAAAAAAATTTAAGCATTCAGCTCAAATACATGTGATCAAATCTCTTTGACCATAGAAAATGAGAATGTTCTAAGATATACTTTAAGCCAAGTTTTAGCTCACAGAGGATTTTCATAGTTAAATTTGAACCCCCTAGAAAACATTTTAAGTACTGATGCCACAAACAAGTGGTATATGCAGTACCCTAAAGAGGATTAAAAGAGAGCATAATGTTCCATAGAAATGGCACCCTTAACTTGTACATTATGGAAAATTAAGTCAATTTAATGATGAAATAGTCAAGCACAAGTTTAAGTATATTACAAGTTTACTTACTGTATAAGCACTGTTAACAGTCTTGTTCCTGTGTCTGTGTTCCCCATTACTAGCCAAGATTTTTCAAGTTTTGGGTAAAATGGTTTGAAGTGGTTCTCCAGGTGAGTTCCCTAAACACTTTCCATCCCCTTGATTCCTGTCCCCAAGCTACTGAAACACACTGGGAAACTCAGCAGATACAATTTACTGTACCAGTTACCAGCAGAGCTAGCTAATCAGCATTAGCTACACAGTAGTGTAACAATGCTTCTGGAAGTGGCACTGTAAAACCCAAGCTACTGTAAGCATAGATGGTGTTTTGTAATAATAGTTTGAAGCTGAACCTGCGTTTAGTGAGTACAATGTAGACACCTTAAAGAGGTCTGACCAAGGGTGTAGCAAGGCTACGCAATTACCTTGTTGGAGCTGAAGCTCAGCATATGACATTTCCAGAAGCGCTAGCACTCTCAGCCGCCAGTTCCAGCAGCCAGGACCATTTTTTTCCCCCCTACTCTACAGAATCTCTCATACAGGATCTGTTGCCACATGAACTGGCAGAACACCGATATCCTGCAGGCTAAGAGGGAAGGTAGGGCAGAATTAGCAAGGTAAGTACGCAGCTACCACCCTTCCCCCCTTCCTCGGGGACATTTAGCCAACCCTAAAGAACGTTAATACAAATGTTAATGCTAAAAAGGCAAAGTGTGTCACCAGATACACTGGAATTCACCAAATCGCTTCAGATTCTTCTTGAGAACCGAGTTAAGACTGCACCTAATGACAATTACTGCATTTTTCTCTTTGGCTTTCAAATCTACATCTAGTTTATACTCAGCAGACAGCCTCATTTTCAGTGGCATAAGTGATTCCTTTTCAGCAGGTAAGATGATAGGTCTAGGTCTCTAAACCTGCAACTCTGCTAGTAACTTCTGACCTTGAGGGCTACCGTGGTTCTGACTGCGACCCTGTTGACTTGAAAGCCAAAATCCACTGTTATCCTGCAAAAAATGTAACCTCATAAATGGCACGAGTTGTGCATGGATGTTGAACCAAGAATCCATGCAAAATGCGGCTGTAGTTCAGTTTGTTTTTAAAATTAAGTCAAAGCTGCTTACTCAGGTCACCCAAGACAAGTGAGTCAGTCGACAAAGCTTTCCCTGCCTTTTTTTTTTTACTGAACTGAAGCCCGAAAGAAGAAGGAAACTAACCTATAGTACTAGCGGCAGTTTCTCCTCATTCCCAGGTGAGTGTAGTCTTTGCTAAAAGCGTGCATACCGACAACATTATTGAGGAAGTACATGTCAATGTGTAGTCTTCAGCTTTTATCCTTTATTACGTACACAGCAAAGAAGGCAGCATTAGACACACGCACTGTGTGTTACATCCATTCCATCCACAGCGCACACACGCACACACGCATACGCACAGCCTTAAAAAAAGTGTCTGTGATAAGGAACATATTATAAAGGTTGTGATCTTTATCTCTAAGCCCCTGAGCTTTGTCTTAATAGTTAGGTGAAAAGGCAATGAACAAGTCTTTCCTTGCTCTGTAAGTGCTTTGTGCAACAATGTCCGTAGAGGTCATAAACAAGTCTCTTTGCGCGGAGCAACACAAATGTCTTACTCCCATTTTCTCCATCTCTTCATCGCCATTTTTGCACCACATAGTTTCCAGTTACGTTTAGTTGTCATACTCTGCTAATATAGCTCTTGCTCCTGTGATTAAAGTTAGGATCGGTTCTGCAGATCACAAATGAAATGCAATCCCCTCTCTCTCTCAAGAGATGTCATCTCGGTGATACTGTAGGACTAGAGAAATTACCAGAATTTCGTGGGGACTGAAGAGGCACGGATGGAGAACTGGGAGACAGTTTTCTTGGGCTGCATAGGTCACCATTGTGCAACTTCCACAGAAGTTCTTCATTTTCCATTGACAGGCGTTTGTTTACTTTTGACTCCTTCTCTAGCGACTCCTGTAGAACAGCTTGCTCCGTAGAAAGTTGCCTGCAAATGTTAAGATTTACATCAGAACACATAACCCAGGGTGGAGGCTACAGTATTGAACTTAATTGTTAAAGAAAGGTTTGAAACTGCATAAACCCCTGCTTGGCTTACAACTGAAGTACTTCCTTAAAAGGAGGATTTAGCCTGTTCTCATGCTTGCTGGATTTAAATGGGTAGCTTGCAGAAAACAAGAGGAAGTCCCAGTAAGAAACATCCCTAAAGGCCAGAGAAAGCATCTGAAAAGTGAGACTTGCCCTACTTACAATGACAGATGCTTTTAAATGCCTGTGCTGGAGCCTTTGGGTCTTGCTGCAGGCTCAGCTCTACACAGAAGCTGCATTTCTGCAGTTTTCTTCAAACTGGAAGAGTTTGCCCATCCATTTAAGCAACAGTTGAAGTCAGGAGAAGCTCAGACCCATTTTATTCGTGTGAACTACTGCTATTACTGCTAAATAAAACACACTGGCCTTCTCACTGATCTAAATTAGGGACAAACCACTCAGCTGAAGTGGCTAAAAGTAAAACCAGGTGTAGCTCACAAGCCAGTACTACTTAAAGAGCCAATCTATTATAACATGGTATTTCTGAGTTGCTTTTTCTTCCCTGAAACAGTGTTTTGAAGCACTGAAGAACATACTGAGCCTTTCCCCCTTACAGTCTGTTCCTACTTGTTCTTCTACAGAGGAACACACATTTGTAGATACACAACTGGGGAGGAAAAGGGGGGTGTTCTCTTAGAGTACTACAAAATCCCAGTCACAAATATTTACACAGAATTTTCTTGTCACTGGAACACCTTCCCCTGCTTCATAAGAACATCTAAAAGTCCACAGATATTTTTCACCTTGAAAGTTCCATGTGTTTGTCCATCCGAGCTTTTAATTCTTCATTTTCTTGCTGAACCTTCTTTAATTTATCCGTTAGGATTGCATTGTGCTCCAGCTTAGAAAAAAGGTGACAGTTTAAAATAAAACCCATACATGCGCTCATCAAGCTCCTGACTGAGCTATCGCAGACATTCATAATCTGGAGTTTGCAGACCTTGTTACGGCCAAGTGCAAAAACCGAGAGTAATGTGAGACTGACCTGCTATCATGCCTTAATATTCTGTAATAGTCAAATAGATCCTACTGACCTTACTCTTGCGTAACGCTGGCATTTTGCCAGTTGTGCCCGTGAGATGCCAACAAAGGAGTACCGGATAAAGGATCTACTAGTTAACCAGCACATTCTAGTAACTTCTGCCAGTGACAGGCGGCAGTTTTAGAAGCTGTTGCAGACAGAAGACTGTCTAGAAATAATATGCTAGTGTGACAAATACAAGAGCTCCCCTGTGTAAACAGCTCTCCCTGTTACTCTCCTGATGCCACTTCATTGCTGCAGGGTGTTATCAAAAGTTAAGGAAAAACGGTGATTAAATGGCTGGATGGTCCAAGGGCTTCTCTACTGCGGCCAAGGTCTGTCGGGAAAGATGAAGGTTTACTAGTAATTTACTAGGAATTGTAGACCAGGGCACCATATGGTGCTGTATAATAGTGAACAACTGAGGTGAATGTATTCCTTTGTATCCAAACCTCTTTCTATACTTCCTCATTAAAATCTTGCTTAAGCAGGTATTACAACAGTGTTCAAAGGCCCCACCCGGGATAAGGACCCTGTCCTGCCACAAACAAAAGCATGCTCGGTCATTGCAAGTTCTGTCCCCAAAACTGCCTTTTCATCTGGAATTATGCACAGACCAGGACCAAATCCACACAGCTAGACAAGTAGCTCAGAGATAATAGCTCAAATGGTTGACCTAAGCTGATCAACTCTAGATGAAAACATTTATTCCATTCCATATCTGATCCCTTGTTTAATTAGGATCATTTCCATGTTAACCATTTCCTGCCAGTGCAATCTATCTTCCAAAACACTCAAGCAAACACAGCAGGTAAGGATTTTTTCGTTGGGGGATGGAGGAGAAGAGGGAAGAGGAAAGGAAACGTGGAAGAGGCTCCCAGATAACCCTGTACTAACTTAGCAATAGTTTATGCAAACCAGTGGTTGTCTTAAGAGGTTAAAAGGCCATTTACAGCATCTGGTGATTCCTTCCCCCTCCTTACATTATAGCCCAATGCAGATAGAACTGTACCTGCAATGCGACCGTGTCTCATCATCATTTCATGTTTCCTTTTAAACAAAAAAAATTCGTCCTCACACACAAGTCTGACCAGTGCGAGTTCATTACTGGAACGTAACTCGGACACACAGTCCAAACCTGCCAGACCCCAAGGAACACTCACCAGTTTTTCCATCTTCATTAGCTTTATATCCTGCTGATGGAGTTTCTCATTCTTGATCTCCAGCACTGCTTTCAAACTTTCCAGCTCCTGTTCCAGATACATAATCTGCGGGTTTTTCTGAAAGAATGCCAGTTTGCTTAGTGCCCTGAATTTCAGGAACAATTTAAGTGTTTCTCTCTGCTATTTAGAAAGAGCAAGAAAATACATATGGTAGCGACAGTTAGTTGTTCTAAGTGAAATCAAGTCAAACAGTTTAGAATTAAAAAAAAAAATTAAAAAAAAGAGCTGGTACCACTTTCTCCTCTGGTTTTTTGTCCTTCAGGGCAGGTGGACAGTTGCAGTTTTCCTTTGAAGCTGTTCAGAAAACACTTTATGCACAAACGTGAAAAACCTTTGTGAGTCAAAGGAAGGCACTAAAGCTGTCAGAGCAAAACATGTTTTGCAGGAGTGCCCGAAGAGCTCCCTTTAAGGCGAGGAGTTCCAAAATTTATTTCATATTACTCATAACCCATCCCAAGAGGTAATTAGAGTAAACACTTGGAAGAGTTTTCAGGTGCTGGAATAGTTAAAAAAGCACCAGAAATTTAAAGCTCTGAACTTAACTGTAGCTGATTTTCCCTGTTTTGAGCCTGAAAGTAGCTGATTCATAAGCAGAAACTGAAAATGTTCAGGTTTACATTCTTCTTAAAGCCTAGCAATGCAATTGCACATAAGAAACTTGCACTGCTGTACATCCATGACTTATCTGCAATACAGCAAGTTAGGTCTTTCTTTTTTATTTTTCCTTTTTTTTCCGTTGTTGTTTTCCAGGCGGTGGAGGGGAGAGCAGGAAGGGAACGGGGCAGGGTCAGATCTGGTTTCCCCAAGAAATTCTTCCAGAGTAAGGAACCATGCAAACACTGCAGACTAAAACATATTCTCTGCATTTCAAAGGCAAAGTCACAGGCAAATATAGGAGAAATAAAGTAAGTCTCAGTCCATTTCCAGGTAGTCCGAGTGGAACACAAACAGAAATCAATCAATGGTTAAGTGTGCTGTGTAACTAAGCTTATCTTTAAAAACAAACAAAACTTGTTTTGGTGTATTTGGGTAAGAATACTGATGAACCGCACTGAGAAACAGCTTCCCTGCCACGTCAGAAACCTGAGAGGCGGAGGGCAATGCCTGCAGTTTTGTGGGGCGCAGCGCCCCAAGGACAGAGCCAGTACGTTTCACAGGTAACAATGGCCTCTCATCACCTACACATTTCAGTCTCCTGCCTGTTTTTAAGGCCTGTGGCATTAGTGATTCTTGTTTGATTGCTACTTTTGAACAGAGGTCCATGTGAGGGCGGGGTGTGCTGTGCTGCCTCAGAGGAGGCAGCAGACAATTTGAACTTCTTTCTTCCCCTTTGTGGCTTTACCTGGAATCTAGGAGCTAGCGAGAAAAGTGATCCTGAAAAGTTTAAGTGCAGCTTACAGCATGTTCAAAATTTTATTTTTTTTTTCTTTCCTTCCTCCACTCCAGTGGTCTTAAAATGTCTTTTTCAAGTTAAATCTGAGCCCCCGCATTAGCTACTCATAGTAGAACACAGAGACAGATAAAAAGACTGAAAGGCCCAGGTAAGATATTCGCAGAAAAGCTGGAAATATCAAGTGACATTATCTAAATAATACTGGAGAGCTGGAAATACACCCCTGTCTTCAAAGGGCTAATGCGAATTCTGACAGTGCAGAGTTTGTGTTTCGTACAGAAGAATATACTGGGTCCAATCAGTATTTTTTCCATAAAGCAGCCTCAAGCTTATGACGCGTCTTACGCTGTCAGGATGCAAAGTGCATTTGCAGCTATGTAAAGGCACTTGACTATTGCTCCTTTAAATTAAACAACACCTGACCATGCCTATGGAATACTGTTCAAACTCCCAAGTGCAGCGTACAACGTGTTCTCTTTGGTATCGTCTCTCCCAGCCACAGGAACATACTGTGGTTGCAGATTCTTGCGGCAGCGGTCCTGCCACTAGAATAAGCAGTAAGAGAGAAAAAAATAAATTCCAGTGAAAACTAGGGCAACTTCTCCTAGAAGCATCCCAAGTTTTTAAAGCATGGGATTTCTCTCTGTGGGATAAGCAATACTACTGGTATGGCAGTTATTTCCAGGTAACCAGAAACATGGGCATGTTTGTGTCTAAGCCTCCCAGTGCATGAAAAACCTCTCTCGGAGTACATTTCTAACCCAGGAGCACCACAGGTAACAGCAGCCTTTGGAGGAAAGGCAGGGCAAAATAGAAGTTTATCTGAAGGATAAATCATCAACAAGTATGAATCCATGTTTGAATAAATGCATTCAAGACTCAAGTACAAGAAGGGAGTTTTGTAGTAGTGGTGTAAGCCCACACTGATCATCGCGCCATCAGAACATTTATCGACCGTCCAGAAGAAAGCTATGGCACAGCTTTTGCGTACACGAAGGTCTTCAATTTAACCTGGGCTATAACTTACACCACTGACTTCAATACTCAGCGGCTTTATAAATTTATAATGGTAAGGTTAATACACAACATCGCAGTGCTTGAGAACAACTTCTGGGACGCCAGCCATTTATGTAAAATCTTAGTAAGTATGGAAGCCCCATCAGGCTTGATTGCAAGCCTTTCATATTATGCAATAAAATAAACCCAGGCTTACAAGATCTGCTCATCTGCATTACTTCTGAAGATCAAGACTTACAAGATTGGCTTTTTCTTTGGCTATTTGTTTTTGCTCTTCTAATTTCAACTTCTCACTCAGAGAGTCATTTTCACATTTTAATTCATCGATTTTTTTCTGAAATGAAAGATACGGTATAGTTAGGCCAAGAATTCAGTGCACACCTCCGAACTGCCTTTTAAGTTTTAAACTTGCAATGAACCCAACCCTTAACAAACCTCTAGCAATTCCTGCTTCTCTTTAAAGGAATCTTCAAGCGACTTCCTTTCAGATTCATGGGCACTCTTGAGCTCTGCAACAAATTATTTTTGCAGGTTTTTAATACCGCGCAAGACATGAAAACTTGTCTTGAAAAGAAGCAGCACAAAAAGCCAGCCAATACACATATGCACAGATGCAGAGGCAATGACAACACAGAACATCAACAACTAATCCAAAGCACGTACAAAGTATCAGATTTATTGCTGCTTTAGATTTGTTGGTTGTCCCCTCGCATATCCATTTCATTTGTTGACAGCGTGTCAATATGCAACAAAATGGATGAATTGAGCCCGAACCACATCTGACAAAAGCTGAGTTTCTGAAGGGAAACACAGCAAAACCAGAAATTGTGTCTTCCACAAGCTTCTAGAAAAATATTTCCTTTCCTACTTTGGAGATGCCCCACAGAGGAGTTTGCTCTTTGCAGTGGAAGCATCACTGGTTTTAATGATGCAAAAGTATCACTGCAAACTTGGCTATCAAGCAGAGCTGGAGGGAGGATGGAAATCATCATCACTTAAATCAGTTAGACGCAATGCCATTTAAAACCCAGCACACTCGCCCCCCACGCCCTGCAGAACAACCTTTGTCCCAGTATACTGCAAGCAGTGTATACTTCTCAACATTGCCATGTCAGTCTGGAAAGCACACCACCCTGCTTATCCTCAATTTTGATTCTGAGGTGCTCCTTATAGAACTAGGGGGGTGGGAGCAATTACTCATTAACTTGAGATTTTGAGGGCATACTGCAATTCAGTCTTCTTTTACTGAGAGAATCGTAGAATGGCTTGGGTTGGAAGGGACCTTAAAGATCATCTAGTGCAACCCCCATGCCGTGGGCCACCCACTAGGTCAGGCTGCCCAGGGCCTCATCCAACGTGGCCTTGAACACCTCCAGGGATGGGGCGTCCACAGCCTCTCTGGGCAACCTGTTCCACTGCCTCACCACCCTCACAGTGAAGAATTTTTTCCTAATACCTAATCTAAATTTACCCTCTTTCAGTTTAAAACCATTCCCCCTTGTCCTATCACTATCTTCCCGTGTAAAAAGTCGCTCCCCCTCCTGTTTATAGGCTCCTTTTAAATACTGGAAGGCCGCAATGAGGTCTCCCTGGAAAGAAAAAGTCATCTCCACTCTTAAACTGTTTTAAAAGTTTCATTCAACTACAGTAGGATCACAGTTATTTCTGTATGTAAAATGAGACTTGTTCAGTTCCAAAAAAAGAAATTGAGCCAACATTTATAAAGATAGCTGACGCCCAAGAACAATGAAATGGATGTATTGATGAAAAAGCTCAAATATTTTTGTTTGTGACTAGCAGTACTAAGCATATGTACTTGAATACAAAATACTTGCCTGAAAAAGAGGATTCATACTCCTTTTTCAGCTCCTCTACTTTTTCTGAGTGGCTGTTTTCAAGTTCCAGCTTAAAGTTTTCATGTGTGATATTTAAGTTGTCCACCTGCAATATGACAACATGATTTTCCCCCCCCGCCCCTTAAACGTGTCAACTTAATCCTTTTTTAAAGTATTGCTCCAATGGCTTTATGCAGTATGTTGAGTACATTTTAAATGGTCTAGGTAGCACTTAACAGATGGTGACAGGAGAAGCTAAGCCACATACAACACTTAATAGATGAGAACGATGCCTTACAGTTTACCACTACCAACAGGATGACGTATGCATCTGTCGCACTCATGGAGCTGGTGCAAAGCAAGGTCACAGGCCAGGTGCGTTTCTATAAATCTTAGAACTCAAGCTGCCTCAAATATTCAGTGGAGCTCTAGAAGTCACTGACGTTTGCAGAACACAAGAAATCTCCACTACGTTTAAACACAAGCTTACGATCTGGACAGCTTAGTGTAGTAACATTTAGCACTTGCAATGAAGTGGGAGTTTCACATTAGACACTAACTCCATTATTGGCAAAACCCGGGATTCTCTGAAGGCTCACCTGTAGCAGAAAGCAATTGCTAGAGAACATTTCTCCTTTGAATGTTACAAACCTGCTCTTGCAGTTGCGCTTTGTACTTTTCAGCTTCTTCAATGCAGATACTTTGGAGTTTCTCACATTCTGCAGTGTAAAACTGTTTAAGCCTCTCCTCCAGCTCAGCTAAATCATTGTGATGTTGCTGGTTTAACTTCTGCAAAAACCCTTCATAAGCAACTTGCAGGTCATTCCTGTCTCTCTCCAATTTCTCACAAGCTGCAGAAGTGGTTACTGAAGATGTCAAAAGAAAAAAAAAGTAATTGGATCAAGTTCAACACTAATTTCATTGCCTTCGTTACAAGTATTAAAAACAGTGGTGAACACTCTGCACAGCAACACTGTTATACAAACAGAATTTATGCACCTCCAAGGACACATGAAAAGATCTTTGCAAAAATACTGAATTCAGTGTTTCTTACCCTGCGAATTAATTGAATCTCGTTAAGCCAGGAACCCATCCAGAGCGCACAAGTGTGACAGTTTGGCATGACATAGAAGAATGAATGTCTCACAAGAGACACCGGAGTGCTCCAATAAAAAAAATTAATTGGATTTGCTACTTCACCTAATTTGATCCCATTTCAGTAGCATATTTGTCAGAGTACTTCACTTTTTGATATATAAACCTCTTAGCTAAATTTGACAGTCTTAATATCCTGAAGACCATCCATTCAACATACTACTTTCACTCAGATATGCGGCAGAGAAGCAATTCTAGCTTGACACGGACTGCCCGATACACAGCGACACAGAACTGCCAATCTGAAACGTACTGCTAACAGGCATATGCCCGAGATATTTAAATATGCAAGATACAAAGTAGTTTCAGGCAGAAAGTGCAGAGTATTAAAAAAACAGAAAGAAACACTGTGTAATTCTCTCTACGTTTGTATTAACACAGGTCAGCTAAGAAGACTGCCTAGGTTTGTCTCCCCATATTTACAGCTGATTAAAAGGTAAAACAGAAGTTAGTAACTTGTACTTTTGAGTTTGAAATTTAGCATTCCCAACTCCAGCCAGCCAGGCCCGAATAGGAGGAGTCATTTTCCTGCTGTTAATGTGACGGGAGCAAGCGCCTTACGCAGTGCCAGCTGCACCCGAAGCCTGGAAGCAAGGTGAAACAGGACCTCCAACGCAAGTGTGTGATCACTGACCTTAAGCAAAACGGCTCCTATATGGACTCTAGTGCTTTGGCTTAAGATAAATTAGTCGGATGAGTATCTGCTTAAGAGAAAAATCAAGTAAAACATTAACTTGATCTTCAAACAAATGCAGGAGAAGTGTGCTTGGCACACTGCCCAAACAGTATAAATACAAACTCTGTGTAAAAGCATGGGAAGACTCAAGGATTTTTGTACAGGAAGTCCAAGAAATTCTCATCATAGCTGTGTTTGAGCCTTAAGATATATAAATTACAGTATTTTCCAAGGGGTGATTCCCACAGCAGCATGGGGCTTGGCTCTAGGGAAAGCAGCCTGCCCCAGCACACCGCCTCAAGTTACACACGTGTCACATTCCCTCTTTGCTACAGCTCATTAACAGCAAGCGAGTAACTCGATGAATGATACCTGCACTTTCTTTTAAGGAAACCATAAAGAAGTCTTGGCCCTGCTGCCATCGCTTGGAACCTGCAGTTGAACTAGAAAGCGTAAGAGGGAGCTGTACAGCATGGAAATCGACCTGCATGTATGCCGACCTGAATTAGTTTTAACAGCAGGCTTAGCTCTGTGCTAGGTCCGTGAGAAAGATCTGCTGATCAGGACAGATGTAAACCATGACCGGCAACGATGCAATTAAAGGCTCAGCTGAAATGTACCACAACATTCTCTGCAACTCAAGCAGATTTCAGAGTTTTCTATACTTTCTGTACCACCACCAAGAAGGGATTTTATTTCCCTATCTTTATTCCTTCCACAAAATGCTATTATAACTGCTCCCCTTTGGGGGGGGGGGGAATTAGCATTCACATTGCACTGGCATAAAGTTATTGAATATATATGCTCTGCATTGTCACGTTTTTGGGGAAGAGGAATCATAGGTAGAGGACATTATTTTACAACGCAGAAAACCAGGCAGCAAGCCAAATGGAGACATTACAGAGCCAACCACATGCAGAACAGATCTCACCATCTATAGCAGAGTAAGAGGGGTATAGCTGAGAGGCAGGCAACTCACATGCCTCATCTGAGATGCTTCAAATGATCCGCCTCCTTTAAAGCCAGAGGAAGAAGCCATCATCCAGTTCTTTATTTGTAAAGCCAGAGCCATTCCCTTGCCTCCATTTAGCCAAAAGAATGTGCTGCCTATCATTGTCTTATCTTTAAATGTCAGCACGCAGAACTTCAGATGATGCAAAACACTTCAGGGGAAAAAAAAAAAGCAAATAGCAAACCACGCCTTTGTCAAAGAAAATAAGACACATCAGTTCCCGTCAGCCAGTTTGCAATTCAGATTTATGAGAAGACTAATGTTACAAAGGCAATCAAGAACTTTTAAAACTTGCATTTGCAGTTGAATGTTGTGTTACCTTGAAGGTAACATCTGGCCTCCGCAAAGCTGGAGGCTGCAGTGCTTCTTTGCAGATCGCAAGCCTGACTTGAATCCTTGCCGTTCGAACTAGGAACGGAACCACCACACCACCAGTGAGCTCCCAGTGTCATGGTGGTGCAAGAAACTGCGCATGTCAAGTTTCAGCAAAAGCACCAACTGAAGAATTGTCAATTTGAAATTATGAGAAGTCCTGCAAACCAAAGTTTGTCCCCATACTTGAGATTCAAGTGTCTACAGCAAGTATTTTGCACAGCCCTATCCACCTCCAGACTGAATCATGTATTTTATGACTGTATACTGCCTTGCTTTAAGAAAGGGACAAGCCATGAAAAAGGCAACCAATTCCTTAGTTTGCCCACTGATGCACTGCAAGGGGGTGCTGCAAAACTCCTAACCAAACTTGATGGCTACTCAACTCTAGTTGTCTCTTAGAACTGGTGCTTAATTTTGAAGAAACATTTGTAACTGGAACACATGCACTTCCAGTAGCAGCACACACAAAAATCACAGAAAGGCTTGGGCTGGAAGGGACCATCAAAGTCCAACCCCCCTGCGGTGAGCAGGGACACCTTCAACTCGATCAGGTTGCTCAGAGCCCCGTCCAGCCTGGCCTT
>JAVKLA010000053.1:14248453-14275908 GCA_034782735.1 Sagittarius serpentarius | reverse complement strand
GCAGGTCCGTGTCTTTCTTGAACTGAGGGCTCCAGAGCTGGACACAGCACTCCAGGTGGGGTCTCACCAGAGCGGAGGAGAGGGGGAGAATCACCTCCCTCGACCTGCTGGCCACGCTTCTCGTGATGCAGCCCAGGATCTGGTTGGCCTTCCGGGCTGGTAGGGCACATTGCCAGCTCACGTCCAGCTTTTCATCCACCAGCACCCCCAAGTCCTTCTCCGCAGGGCTGCTCCCAATCCCTCCATCCCCCAGCCTGTATTGATGCCGGGGGTTGCCCCAACCCAGGTCCAGGACCTTGTGCTTGGAAGATCTCTATTTTGACTTCTCATCCACTTCAGAGACACTTGAAGGGCATGCTTCAGAACTTTTGTACACAACTACTGTGCCTCCTCTCCCTTCTTACAGCGCTTCCCTCTGCAATTCTGCATCTTCATTATGCCATGCATTATAACAGACCACAGACCTTGAGCAAAAAAACCAACAGGAGACAAACAGTCCAACAGCATTTGAGAGGAAAAAAAGAAAATCAAGCCACAGAGATGAAAAGATGCACCATCCATTTGTCCATTAAGTTTTTTCAATCTGTAACACTAAACAGTTTCCAGCTTTAAGGACAGAGCATATGGAATGGTGTACTTGGCAGCCAGAAGCAAGGTTTACTTCTTCATTCAAAGAGCTAAGCCATTAATATTTTTCCCCCACTTGGCTGTCCCAGCCTCTCCTCGCAATCATGCAACACTGTCCCTCCCTGAATTATTGCAACATGGAGCAAGATTAATCTGTCTTTTTAGGCTTCTTAACACCTGTTTATTATAAAAACAAGAAGTCTGGGTCTTCTGGGCAGAACCACAACCTCTGGTAATCAGAGGAAGTTTCTGAGATTTGGTAACAGCATGTCTTCAGATCAGAAACTCTGATTTTTGACATGTAAAATTAACATTCATCTGTAGTAGTTAACAACGGCCACTTGCATCTTGGGTGTTTCATTGCAAAGCTTTCTGTGTGCCAGAACTATAAAAGACATGCCTGCAAAACAGAAGTCTGGAGAACCAGGCACATGGCAACTCCCTGCAACTGTGCAAATGGCAGCAGATCCAAACCACATGAACAGCAGCACCAGATGAAGAAGAGGACTAGAAAAGTCACCTTATTTTGTAGTATCCCCCAAAAATCTATTTTATATTTTCAGTAAGAGTAGCCAAGAGATAATACCTTAAATTGTGCAGTATCTCCTTACAAAATTTATTTTTTCTTATTCTAAAACAATTTATCATCCAATTCAGTCCTTATGGCTAAAATGCTTACATAAAAACATTTTTCAACATACATTCCCCTAAAAGTCATGATAATCATAGCTCTAAGATAAAACACAATGGATCTTTGTTTTTGAATCCTAAATTAAGTTGTTTTGAAACAAAAGTTATCTTCATAAAATTGTCTAAGTCACTCACTGATCTAGTTATGATTTACGAAAAGCCATTAGACTGTCTGACATTTTGAAACAGAGGTCACTAGGACAGTAAACTAGCAGCATTTTAATAGATGTGAGGGATGTGAAGAGGGGATAATTACCAGAAGGCATCAAGTATTTAGCATGGTGTTATATCATGGTGCGTAACACTTCATTGCTCTAACTTTGTATTTCACATTGCAAGATCTATTTATTGTGTATGTTCCATCAATCAGTAAGTCTACTGTAGACACAAAGGCTCATTTCCTTCTCCAGATAATTTTTTTTTAATTGTTATCTAATAATTAATCCATTATCATTATTGGAAGTTCTTCTACCCAAACATGCTTTCAAGTTTGTGACCAAGTTTCTCTTGGTGTTACTTCTATAACAAGACTAACGCTACAGGATGTTAAGCCACAGTTCATAGTTTTGTTCTTGGGCAAGTTGAAATGAGGCAGGTAGACCAAAAAAGCATGCTCTAAGCTACATTTAAGTGGGTATGGTTGAATACATATGTGAAGCATTCAGGTATCTGCCAGGAAGTAAGTTCCTATCCTCTAATGCTGCAAACACTACAGTCTCAGCAGGAAGGCAAGCGTACAACTCGTGCCAAGTTAGGCCCTGCCTCAGATAATTGATAGAAATGTCTACCTACTATTAAGTATTTTTAAGGATCACCAAAACCTGAAAACCAAATCACATTCACTCCATCCATCTGTAAAACACAACAGTCTTTTTTTTTTTTTATCCCAACCTCCAAAACATTTTAAAGGACATGTATTAATAATAAAAAAAAAAAGGCACATGAAGGTATTTTGAAGAAAATACCGTTTATCATTTTGCAATGCAGCAAATAGAGGGGTAAGGCATTTGGCTGTACAGGAGACACGCAAGCCTCTCCAGCCCACTGAAAAAGGCTCCCAAACGGCAAGTTGCGAAGGGCCAAAGTGGGCGCGGGCTGAGTCAGCTTTGCACCTGCTGTTTTGTTGCAGGACGGAGCTGGATCGCATCCAGCACTGTTGCAAAGAGGCTCCGAAACAATTTGGAGCGCAATTAATTTAGAGGAGTAGTTTCGTACCTCTGAAGAAATATGCAGCTCTTGCAATTTCTACTTACCTAATTAAACAGGTAACTAGAACTAATTTACACACCAGCTTGCATCTTAATATGAAGGGAAAGAGGTGACAACCAGGACATCTGTACCTGCTCCAGGCTCCCAGAACCAAGGCATCTGCATTCAAACCACAAAGTTTAGTCTTTGTGGCTGGAGATTTTAAGGAAACCCAAGTTCAGAACCCGACTGTTAACAAATTTTTACTCCTTTGGAAAAGCCCAACCCCAAACACATCATCACTGCTAACCCTCACATGCGTTTCCAGCTACTGAGAGCAGAAAGTAGTGACCAGTAACCATAAAGCCCACGCTCTGCACAGCCACAGGCAGGTTCTGAGATCACAATGCATATTTTAGTCATTAAACAAAAAGGTGTTTTGGTAGAAAAGGTCATACAGAATAACCCAGCAAGCCAGGAAATGTGACAGCAGCCCAATTCGGTTTTTTGCAAGGTAAATCAAGGAGCTCGGGAGCACGCACAATTAAACTTTAAAGGACGAAACTGAGGAATCCGAACTGTGCAGAGTGCAAGCTGCAACAGACTCTCGGACTCAGCAAGGCGCAGGGCACAGACCACATTGAGCTGGGCACACCTCGTTCCTCTTCCGAGTCTGCCTGTTTCCAAACTGCAAACCAACAGGCACTAAGAACACAGCAGCTGGGACGCCACGAAACATGTATGCGCGTCCACATGGCCAAAGTAAGACTCAAACTGAACTTTCTGAGCCAATCCATGCCTAGATGATACTGTGAATCAAAATTCACAGTACTTGTGTCAAAACAGCCTGTGGAAACCTAAGTTCAGCTATATCCATTTAACAGTGGCGCTAGAAAGCTGATTAGCAGGTGTGTATTTAAATAGATTATTTTCAGCTAAGGCTACTGTTAGACGAATGCTTTTCTTACACCTTGTCAACAAGTTAGGCCTGGGTGGCTTATTTATTTTTCTTAATTTTTATTTTTGAAACAAATCTTTTTAAAGCCAGATGGGATTGAGGACCTGTGTAGTTTTTCATTTCTGTGATTAAACCCACTCCCTTTATGTGCTGCAGAGAGAATTACAGACTGGCTAGACGTGTGACGTGGTTGTGACAAAGAAGCTGCATGAAGATAAATGCTCCACTGAAAGCATGGTCTGGAAACCTGACAAAGGGAAGGGAGCCCGAGGCTGCCATTCAGATGCTCCTGCAGAGCTGACCCAGTAAGATCAGCTCCGTGAGGGGAACGGCCGACGGCCTCATCCAGCAGCACACCAGCCAGGGTCCCCAGCTGACAGCTCTGTGCACTCGGGCATCACAGATCCATCAAGCTCAGTTGTGTTTGAAGTTTTTTCTAGTTATCAACCTACTGAATGGCATATTCTTGCAACGGGAGTCCCACATGTGAGCTCGGCAGGCTGTTAATCAAAGCAGGAAGGTATCAAGTTTATGGGAAGCTTGTTTAAGAGTAAGGCACCCTTACAAAGAACTAAGCTTACAAAAAAACAAACAAACAAAAAAACCCACAAAAAACCAAACCACACACTCCCCCCAAAAAAACACAAACAAACAAAACAAACAAAACCACCCCACCCCAAAAGTGGTGACGGCCAAAAGTGCTGGCTAGCTTTCAGTCTGCCCATCTAAACTGGATTTTCCCTTTCTTGATAAGTGACAAACATAGTACCTAGGTTGATAAAGGAAAAATAATATTGAAGATGCAAGGACATAGAAGAATAGAGACTTTCTTGCTCTAACAGCAATCCTTCTGAAGTCATTTTCATGATAAGGTAAACAAATGAGTTTGCCCAGAATGTCACACATACGTACAATTAAAAAAAAATAAAATAAATCTAGTTTATAGTGTAACACAACTTTGTAGGAATGCAAGCAGCCCATTTCCACACTAAGGCTCTAGTTTTGTTGTTGTCACTCAAGGGTGAGAGAAGTGGCAGCTGCAGCTGATGGGGGGACACAACCCCCCACCCTGCTGCTCCTTCCCCTCTGCTCCGGCACCGGCGCTCCTTCAGCCACATGCTGAGCCAGGCCAGGCAGCTTTGGCAAAACAGCACTTCAAGCCGTTAGTTTTCGGCTGGCTTCAGTCCCCGGGCAGCTCACCACGCAGCTCGGCGCAAGGCAGGACAGAGGGACGCAAAGGCAGAGGAAGGCCAGGCTCTTTCAAAGCCAGCCCCTGCGGAGACCTGCCTGAAACAACTGCAGAACTGCAATCCAGGTGCTTCATCAGGAGGAAGGTTAAAAGCTGCAGCTTGACAGACGCCAGGCTGCCCCCAGCTCTAGAAAGGCCTCAGCTTTTTAGTAATAAGCTTCCAAGAAAGAAAATGCTATGCATTTCGGCAGTGTCTTTGGTACCCTCATCTATCTGTTCAGGCTGCAAGGCTTTCTCTGTCTGTGATACTCCCCAGTCACACATTTGCCATTTAATGCAGCATCGAATAAAGCTCCCAGGAAGCTGCATTTTAACGTAACCCTCTAAACTGGATGACACCAATAGTGACAAGTGGAGAAGCTGTGCTCTGTTGCTTCAGCTGGGGGGATGGGGGACACCCCCCCCCCCAACTCTGAGTAGTTGCCAGGGAACATCCACGTTATTAATCAGCGCTAAAAAATAAATCTGAACATTAAATGTACCACCTGCAGGTAACAAGACCTATATTCACACTCAAGTTTGGCTGAGACAATACTCAACTTCCAAAGCATGTGAAAATAAGTATTTCCAACTTTTCAATGGTAAGTACGTATCTGAAACTGCTCCACAGGTATTACTTCTGCTTGTAAAGCTTTTTCTTTCTTTCTTAAAGGGGCTTCACCATAACGGAAGTGTGCTTTTATAAAATGCAAGCTTCACTTTCAAGTACTATCATTTTCAGTCAAATGACTTTTTGCACTTCACAAGATCATTCTGCTTTGAGTTTAAATAAGCTATACAAAGTTACCATTAAGCACAGTCAAATCAAGATTCAAAGTTAGCAAAATCAGCCCCTGCACATTATAGCTCGATTTCATATTACAGCTGTCCACTAGGATGAGTTCGAAGATTTAATCTCATTAGCCTGATAGCATTTCCTTCTGTTAATTTTACACTCATTCACCTACAAGCCACTGAGGCAAAACGCAGATTTTGCGCAGTATTCTTTACAGGTTTATGGATTTTTGCCAGCAAATCTCTAGAAGACAGCGTACAAATAAGTTTGGGATCAAACAGAAGTATATATACTGTCAGCCATCCTCCCATTTTTAAGAAACTGAGTGCTTTGGTCATCAGACACATGTTTGGCGAGGAGGCCCTGCTAGGCGCAGTCAGATCAGTGCCAGGAATTCGGTGAACCTGGGGTCATGCTGTCAGGGCTCCAGAGAAATGCAGCGATTAAAGCATCTGAGCAGAATTCAGTCAGGGAATTAAATGACTGCCATTACAATGCCAGGGCATCTGGTCTTTCTGCAGACCTGTTTTGCTGCATTTCTGTTCTCAGGAAGAATACAAAAATAAATTCTTACCCAGTTCTCCTCGAAGATTAACTAGCTCTTGAGATAACTCTTTATGCTGTTTCAGTGCTTCCTCCCTCTGCAGAGAAAAAAAAAAAAACAAAAAACAATCCCAAACATTTGGTTACTAGTGATCTGAGCAGGGCACCTTCCAATAATTAACTTACATGTGTTCCGCAGGAAAACAAGAGGCCAAGAAGCCAAGATATGAATCATTTAGGATAACAGTTCTGCTGTTACAAAATACACAGATGTTCTTCTGTTGTTAAGGAAGTTATACTTTAAAACAAAGAATCGTTTTTTCCAGGATAACACTGCAATTAAAATCCTACTTTGCAGCAATTAAATATGTATCTTATGATGGGTGTAGCAACATTAAGTCTCCAGAACAAATCAACTGATAGCTGTCAAGGGCAAAAAAAGTACGGTATATATGTGAGAGAGGCATGCATTAAATATTTATCTTAAGCTTACTCAAACACAAAACCAAAAACTTTGCTAAATGCTCAGTCTTCCGTGAAGGAAGGGCACAGCCCTGTTCAAAGTTAAATACAACCCACCCCAATGCTTGCCGTTCTTAATTTTAAGATAGATGATGTTTCTTACTCTGAGAGAATCATAACAAATCTGTGCTCAAAACAAGCAGGAGCACCCATCTCCCTGCAATGCCTCGGAGCTGCGCCTCAGCCAGGGGAAGGTGGCTGGCCAGGCCCCTCTGTCCCCAGACCCACACCCCAGGGAGAAGCGCGGGCACGGCCACAGCAGAGCTGCTCCACGGCTCGGCGGCCACCACCTCACCACCATGGCCACGGCGCGGAGGCGACGAGGTCCGGGCTTCCTACTGCCAGGGCGCTTCCACCTTGCTCACGGCCAAGCTCCCGTCCAGCTCCCTGCCGTCGGAAAAGCGCTGCGAAACCAATACCAATTACCCTTGCTGCAGCACACTGAGAATAGAGGCAGAGTTTGCTGCTAGAGCAGCCCATCTTCCAGCTCCGGCAGCCCCCCGCTCGGCCCCCCCGGCACTCATAGGCGACGCGCAGGTGGTGGCACCACCAGCCAGGCTGGCCTGGCCACGGCCGAGCGGCAACGCTGGACCTCGCCTCCGCAGGTTATCCTACTTCCGCGCCGATCGCTCCCGACAGCGGCAGATACTGCAGCTTCTGCAATTGGCACAAGCAGCCAGCGATTACTTAAAGCCACAGCCCTTCTTTTATGAAAGGCGAGCCCCAGACGTTAGACCGATCGATCTCCGCTTGCTCGAACGGCAGCCGGGATCGCGAAAGGGAACGCTGCCCTTCTCTGCGGGTAACGGAGCTTATTTTTAGCCGTTTCAGGCTTGCTATACACTGCTTTCGCACTTAATTTGTTGATGCAAAAATAAGCCACGGGAGGCCTGAGCTGAATGGGAGAGCCACAGACACAGCAGCTTTGCTGCTGTCAATGCCCAGGCTTCTTGTGTTCGCAGCCCCTGCGCAGGCGAAGGGCTTGAAACTCACTGTGCGTGCTTTTCCTTCGGCTAGGAGACATTAGAAAAACTAAAAACAACACGCTGGCCCAAACATCACTTAAGACTTTTCCCATTAGCTGCTACACAACTGACCACGGTAGATGAGTTCGCACGCTGGCAGGGCCACACCTGCACCTGGTTTTCCTCGGGGAAAACCTCACCTCTACAGCAGGTTCCCCATTTGCCCCTGGTCGCTCTCGCCACAGCCTGACCCCAGGCTAACGTCGGCACTCGCTCGCCAGGTGGCCTGGTTAGGAGCACCCTGTCCTGGAGGTGGGGATACCCCACTCCGTGCCTGCAGAACAAATAAAGCAGTAAAATACACCGTTCTTAAGAAAAAGCAGAGCGAATGAGCTCCCCAAAAAATAGACATGTATTAAGGTCGGACACAAGACTAACCAAAATGAGTGATTATTATGCTATGCACTCGCATCTGCTGCAAGCTATAGAAAAGTATTCTGCAGCTGAAAAGGCTGGTTAGAAGAAAGGGACAGCCCTTTACTAGAAATACTTGTATTTTTGAGCTTGTATGGGAAAGATCCCCTTTTAATCACTACCGTTTAAGCAGCCTTAGTTATTTGGACACTGACACGCTGGTGGGGGTATTAAGTAGCTGTGTCGCAGTTTTACATTAAACACTTAGAAGCTTTTTACAGTGACAGTGGGCTAAGATTGAAAGCCACGCCTCACCCTCCACAGTAAATTCTCAGGAGAGCAGAGCGCTCAATTATTGAAAGGACTCGCCCTGCTCTTCCCCATTTCCCTGCTCAGGAAGGAGAGATGAGTCATCTTGCTCCCGTTCAACACCAGTTCCTGCTACGGACACAGCATCTGATGATGGAAACGTGAATGCCGCAGTGAGGTATTTGAGCTGCACCCTAGCACGCCGGGACACAACCATGTAGTGGATTTGCAAGCAAATTAACTATCGAAGCACTTTTATTTTCACGCTGTGGGCTTCTGATGGGATTGTCCAAAGCACTTGCGGTAACCTTGTCCATTACTCAATTAGTGCAGAAACACATTTAGGAGATTTATTTTTCTTTTTAATGCCCCATCCCCCCTTCTTGGGTTTGCATATTCATTCTTCATTCTAATTCTCAGAAAATCATCCTTGAACCTGCTTTCTTCCAGCCCAACGTGTCAGTAAAACATCTCAAATTTCCCCCCCACCAGCCTAGTGGCTGGACCATGCAGCAGACCTTTTGGAAACACTAACACTTCTGCTTAGTGCTTCCAAAAGGCCTACTTCATGGTCCACACACTTCCTATTTGTTTTTAGTTAAAGCAATTTAATGAGAAAAGGGCATATGAGATCAGTATATACTCAGGACTGACAGAGGCTGAGACTAAAAACCCAAAATAGAATAAGACTGCCTTACTAATTTTTTTTTTTAAGTGTTTCTTGCTTTCTGCTGCTCTTAAGCCCTCGTACTTTTTACTAGTGCTGTTTAACCTTGTGCTTCAACCTCCAGCTTGTTCATTCATAGTTTTGCAAATCAAGAAATCCAGACAGACTTGTATCATCACTGCCTGTTAAAGAATGTATTTGGAAAAAAGCTAGCCATAGACACTGCCAGTCTAAAGTAAGAATAATAAGTTGGTCATATGGTTAAGCAGCCACATGAAGTAGTCAGACTGACTAGCAGTTAATTTAGCACACTTTTATCTAAGTTCTGAGAGAACTGAAGCTCCAGGTATGGGAGTCTCCCCAAGAAAACATGAAAGTTTCCAACACGTGAAATACCAAAGACTACTTGAACATTCCTGTAAGGGCCATCGTCAGTATTTAATTTAAAGAAAGGCATGCACATGCTTTGGGCTGGAATATCAAGCAACCTTCTAGTTTATAGTTTACAAGATTCTAGTTGAAGAATCAATACCAGAAATTGAAAGAGCAGAACCAAGTGAGAGCATACAGGATCGAGCAGTTTTGGCATTGTTCATTTATCCAGATAAATCTGGCAATAGGAATCATCCTCGCTTGGCTGTTGGAGACTCAAGGAGGGTCTTCAAACCAATTTAAAGCTGCTTCTGGCACAATTTATGAGTTTATGCCAAGATCACGTAGGATGACTAGGTACCTATTTTTCTTATTTCAAAAGAATCTTTTGCAGGTGCACAAGAAACCCAGTCGAGCTTTAGCCAAAACATTCCCCCTACCACAAATGTGGAAGCTGTAGGAAGGAACAAGAACAGAGTTTGGGGATAAAAGCTTTGCCACAGGCAGTATCAGGGAGGTGTACCTCTGCTATTGGACACTACAAAAAAAAAAAAAAAGGGGGTCTCAGCGTAAAGAAGGAGACTTGGACATTTCTTGTTATATGAAAGATTAGGCAGTTAAAAATCCTTCATGTTTTGGAAATTAGACAAGTGTGTTCAGGAGGACATGCGCCCCACAGCAAGGGCACTTGGGAAGGCAAGGTACGCCCCACTACAACTGGATGGCAAAAGAAGAGGTCCAAGGTAGGGGGCTGGGGAACATGACAGTTTTAAGACGACAAAAACGACGAAATCGGGAATGGAGTAAATTACAAAATCTCTCCTTCAATGTTTGGTGTTACTGGCAGTTATGCAGCCCAGTTACAAGCTTAAGAGTATTTTTCCTGGCAACCAGCTATTTTTGCTACAGCTCAAGATTTAAACAGACCAGGCTGGGGTCATTTTAGATAAAAACGAGGGTGAAGATACAGCAACATCTGAACAGTTTCCATGGCTTTGCTTCAAAAGCAGGAAGCTCTACAAAAGTGCACATTCCAGAATGAACAAAAAAGGTATTTATACCAAGCACGCAAGCAGTCAACATTTTGGCTACATACCTATACCACATCTTCACATGAGACAGACACGAGATACCTCCAAGAGCTCAAGTTATGAGCAGTTCTCAAGCTGGAATGAGTGGGTATTCCTCAAGCTTCCCGCCTCCCACAGCTCCTATGCAGACCCCAAATCCAGAAGCATGCAGTTTTATGGCAAACTGGCAACTCTTATTTCCTTGAGGGTACGTGCAACTAGCCGGACTAACCATTTCAGGTTTCCCAGCACAGTCCTGCTGCTAGCCAGGCGAAGTGGCCTTGGTGTGGGAGCCCCATGCTCTGCCTGCAAGTCAAGGCTTTGAGAGCCACAAATAGGCTGTGCCTAGCCAAAAAGCCCTATTCACCTTTTGCAGGTTTCTCCTCCATGTTAAAAGCTGCAAGTCCTTCAACAGCTACTCTATGTAAAAGAGCAAACCATGGCAGAACCCGGGTTTCGAGTATGCTAACAAATAAGCTAACACCTCCCATCTGGTAGTAATTACCCACACATCACAGTTCACATTTTAAACCACCACACTCCTTCTGGAAACAAAGTGTGTACTCTACTGCAGCTGCACTACAGAAAGAAGAATTCACAAGAACCAATACTGAGAAGTTAGCACTTATATACCAAAATATGGGGAAGTGGTTTGTTGTTTTGTTTTTTTTTAATTTCAAGCAGCTATTTCACACCAGTATCTATGTAACCAGCTACTATCACAGTTGCCTAGTCTACCCCATGCAACATATCTCCTCCAAGGGCTCTGTGGCATTTCAAACTTCTTAGCAAGCTTCTGCCATTTAACAAAACCCTCACTTAGTTTTTCATCCTCAGATTAATGTTTCCAGATCTTCCTCAAAATTGTACTCCTGTAAAGCCTTGTATCTTCTACACTTTAACAGGTTCATAACAAGCATCGTGCATTGCCGCAGCTGCAAACTGCAAAGCACTAAGTACATTGTAAAGGAACAGACGCAACCCACTTCGAGGTCCTGAAATACCTTGGGGAATCAGGTCATGGCGTGGGACTTCTCCCATGACACAAACATATCGTGCCTATACTGGAACTGTCCCCTCTTAAGGCCGGGATGCGATATGGTCACTGCCCAGAGTGCGGAGAAAGGCCCAGGTGGTGCTGGTACCCAGCGCTCCACGGCAGGCAGGCAGGCAGCTCCGAGTCACACGCAAAGGGCAGCAACCGTACCTGTCACAGGCAGAACTGGCAGGAAGAATAGGCTCTCGACTGGAAGGCTGTAGATCAGCCTTCTAGTTTTATCAGCAATACGCGTTGTAAACAAGTCATTTCAAGAGTCAAGACTTATGGAAGGAGAACATGAAGCGTCAAATATAAAAACGCTACCATGCTTTTTTAAAAAGCATTTTATTAGACAAGACTAAATAAAATTTGTTCAGAGCGCATAAAACAGAAAGGAAGCACTTAAATGTGTTTTACTGTCGCACACAGGGTCAGATTAATTTTATTCTGGGAAAGGAAAGCCTGATTTTTGAAAGCCATTTGCTCAAACCACAAGCACTTACTCCTAAAAATCAAACTTGGAGAGAAATACTGAACATCTTAAAAAAAAAAAATAAATTACGGTTATTTGCAAGCAGTTCTGTAATATGAGTGCTTAGACTTTACAGGAGATGGACTCAGTTTGTACGGAAGAACAGATTATCATTTAACTATTTAATACTGGTACAGTCTCAGTTGCCAATAGTTCTTAATACAGGATGCGCCTTTCTCATCTGAGCAGATATTCCTGTCACGGACAAAGCATCAGAAATTGGAGTTTACTCTATCGCTTGTGCCGCACCAGTCAGGAAAAGATGAGCATCATCACTGGCCATACTGTAGAAATTGAGTCACATCTTCGCATAAACTCCAGGCACTCATGTGTCATCAGCTATACCCTGGAGATAATTATGAAGGGGTAACCAAAGGGCCATTCATATCTGCTTTGCAGTATGACATTTGCTTTGATTATTTAGGTCCTTACACTATAGTATTTCTACCAGTTCCTCTTCCTTCTTTGCTGGCAAAACGCAGTCCTCTAAATATATCTTGTAATTAGAAGTTAACAATTTCAGAAGTGGTTTGGTTTTGTTTTGTGGTTTGTTTTTTTGGTTTGTTTGTTTTTAAAACAAACTCACCTGCCCCCCACCCTGCTTAAAAAAAAATCCAAACCCTTAAAATGTCATTTCTTTTGCATCGGTCAGAGGTAAACGCAAGCTAAAGAAATGAGCCAAGGAAGTGACATGGCAAACAGGCTTTACTCCCCCTGCTCCATGTACATTTTTGAATGGAGGAGTGTGCTATTACTGCAGTAAAGTAAAAATGCCATTAATCATCTCAAATTAAAAAAAAAATAATTGAAAAAATCTACAGTGAAATGACAATTTCCAAATTACTACTGGCATTTGTTAGTGGATGTGTCGCTTTCTTACCAAATGAAATAAGCAATCAATTTTCACCTTGACTTACTACTTCAAACAGAATTCAATTAAGCCTCAGACTACAACACTTAGATTAGCTGTTAGAGATTCACTGTTATTTCTAATATTTTCCTTCTCATTTGCTAGATACATTCATCTAAAATTAGATGCTCATTCCCTGATGTTTAATGTGAAACACTAAGGCAGAGAACCAGCCAAACAGGATTCCTATGAGTCACTTAAATATTTAACAAGGATCTTAAACTTACCGGCTCTTTATGCCTTTACAAGCTTTACATGGGATCTTATGCTCATATGGGATCTTTGTTTTCCCATTTTGAAGAAGTGATGTCCACCTTCATGCAACAGTTTTACAAAGTTAGGTCCAGGTGTAGTAATATGGACTATTTAACTTTAGTTTTCTGTTACAGCCTGTTTTCTATTTTACAGTGTTTCTGAACTCTAATATTAGTTTTCATTTGCCACATAGAATGACTCCTTTCTTCCCTGTAAAAATTCTGATCTCAAAAAAAAAGTTTATCCTATCTGAGCAATTACTTTTTCTCAGTATTTAAAGTTTTTTTGTCTCAGTTAATCTCATCTGAGTACAAAACAGTCTCCATCAGATACCATGCAGCTTTAACAAGTTACACTGTCACAACTTAGGTTCTCACATCTATAAAACTATAATTAACTTTATAAAGTTCTTTGAAATGTTAGGATATGAGATTCCATGCTTAAGCACAGTATTACAGTATTTGCTTTACATCGTTCCATCGTTAAGGCTATTTAGAAGTTCATCTGAAAAGGCAGTGCAAAACAAAAGAGGCAAACAACGCAAAGATGTTATTTTCTTTCTTCCACTAACCCCTCCCTATCTATGTATCTACATAATACATGCATCTAGCTTGCTACTGTCACTAATTCTGCATCTTCCTGAAAAAAGTAAATTGGGAGAAATAACAAGCTGTGGGACAGGACTCCCAATTGTCTCCAGCTGTAAAAGCCATTCTGAATACCCAGATGTACCCAATAAATTGCGTAACTGAGGTGTCTTCTAAAAAGCTATTTCCACCAGAGCCTAGTTTCACAGTAACCAACGGATTAAAATCTGTTTTCTGGATGTTAGAGCTCACAAACCTTCAACCTGTTGCCAAAAATATTCTTGTCCATCATCAGCCAAGTGTTACAGGAACCTTGAGAATAATTTGAAACTTCCTTGCTTTCCAACAGCCACCTGTCAGATACAAGCTGCCAGAGCCTAGGTTTGCTTTCCAGGGGGAAGCTACTGTGTTATTTCTCAAATGCTCTCCTTACTGAACAGAAAATATTGGAAATCCTCAGATTCAAGATACTATCTTTTGACTTCTGTTCTAAGTGACTTTTTTTTTTTTAAACCTGAAGAAACACAAATTATCTAAATCAAATATCCTTATTCTCTCTTGCAAAAAGTTATGTCCATACTTTGGGGAACCAGATTTAAAGAGAAGTACACTGTGGATGAAAATCCTAATGAGAACCAGTCGTTTGATGTTAAGTCCTAAAAATGCAAAACTATAAATTTAACTCAAAGACAGCTGCTCCAAACAATAGGCCTGCCAATATATTTTGGCTTTATAGGCCAAAATATGACTGCTCCAAAATTCTTCCTTTTACTCTAAATGATTCTGGGTTTAGTGATGAAATGTGTACTTCTGCTCCTTGAGGTGGATATACATTTCTCATCTGATAAATATAAACATTTTCTGCTGAGCTTCTACAAAGGCCAGGACAAATTTTTCTGATACATGTCTATGTATTCCAAGACAGAAAAAACCTCTTTAAAGTGCTAAGGAGTTCCCAAAACAACTAGTATCTCAACTCTTATAGTCATCCACATGTCAGGAAATACCACTTATAGTAGCTCATATACTAATGGTTAATTTGTATTTCCACCTCGAAATACTGAAGCCTGTTTCAGCCACACAATTTCTAGCACATTACTTATGTTGCTTCCCGTGTCACAACCACAATTAGTGGTATCCACATACTGGTGTCAAGGCTCTACGGCCTCTCAAATGGCATTTCCCCCTCTATGAAGAAAATTTCTTGAAGGTGTTACCACAGTTATTCCCAAGTTTGAATTGTAAATACCAGTCTTCCCATAACCATACCAGGAGAAACACAACAGGGAAATTTAGTTTCTGTTCATCTCTGTAGCAGAGACACAAATTTGTAGCTTATTTCTACAGCAGAATCTGGTGAGAGCTCTTGAAACACTTAGGTTCATTTATTAAAGTAGAAGACAGCAATGGATGTTTATAATGATTAACATTTTAAGATCTAAAGTTTTTTTTTAAACAGCCCGAGTAGTTCTGGACGTGGCCATTTATGCATTAAAATGAGAGGATGAAAAGGTAGTACTTGTCAATTCATACTTTGAGCAGTCACAAAGCCACTCAAGTCACTCTAACAATACATTATCTTTCCACTCAAAAGCTAAGCCTCCCTTAAACAGCTTTAGAAGTTACCAAAACCAGACTTAAAACCAAGCTAGTACTGTGCTGCTAAAACAAACACCTTCCACGCCCAAACATGTAGGAGTTTATACGTGACATTGAGTTGGAGGTTCAAACTCCCCAGCTGCAGTGATCATGCAGCCTTGCAGGGGGCAGCCCTGAGGCAGGGGAAGGGGCTGAGCACCCCCCAGAAGAGAAGCAGAGGCTCACACAGGAGTCACCACGGCCTCAGCCTCATCAGCTGGTGATGTGCCTTTGAAAACGATCACTTTGGGATTTTTCTTCCCAAGGGAGCGTCTGGCTCCTACCCATAGCTGCAGCCCCCTCGGGCACACATTCCCACCCCACTCCAGAGCTGGGGGTTCTTCACTCCCACTCCTTCCCGCAGTGAACCACTGTGCAGGGGCATACCCATAACACTTTGGGTATGGACAGACCTATAAAACTAGACCCGTAATAATTTTTTTTCTTCCTGATTGGGTGCCTGAACTGGCTCCTCAAGGCCAGGCGAGCACCAGCCTGTGCAGACACAAGGGCAAAGGAAGACAGGGCAGGGCTGCGGGAGTGGCGGCCACAGCCTGACTTACCGCAGACATGCTAAACCACGTTATTTGAAGCCTCTGTGAATGCATCTGTTACTGAAGGGACAAGACAAATTCAAATTAATATGCAAAATGAATGCCAGGGGAAGTTAAAAGATCAACTCAAATGCGGTGTTGCAAATTTCAGAGCTCAGTGCATTTAAAGGTTAACGGAAGATGGCTTTCCTTGGCACTTCATGCACTTATTGTAAATGGCCGATTTCACCATTTCCTCTGTACCGCCACTTTTCCTTTCTCATCTGAACTTAAAACCCAGGAAAATAGTTATGAAGTCACAGGAATGACTGGAGAAGAGAAGGAGAACTTTAGCATGGAGAAGAGAAGGCTGCAGGGAGACCTTATTGCGGCCTTCCAGTACTTAAAGGGGGCCTACAGGAAAGATGGGGAGGGACTCTATCAGGGAGTGTAGTAATAGGACGAGGGGGAATGGTTTTAAACTGAAAGAGGGTAAATTTAGAGTAGGTATTAGGAAGAAATTCTTCACTGTGAGGGTGGTGAGGCACTGGCACAGGTTGCCCAGAGGGGCTGTGGATGCCCCCTCCCTGGAAGTGTTCAAGGCCAGGTTGGATGGGGCTTTGAGCAACCTGGTCTAGTGGAAGGTGTCCCTGCCCATGGCAGCGGGGCTGGAACTAAATGATCTTTAAGGTCCTTCCAACCCAAACCATTCTGTGATTCTATGAATTACCAGGGGATCAGGGGGAGCGCAGTATTCTAGAAAGACTAAGCTTGCTTTTGGGACTAGCCTGCAGTTTGACACATGTTTCTAACACCGCTAGCACACATACAGCTGTCTAACAACAGCAAAACTCAGTACAGCGTGGCGTTCTCGGCAGCCACACCGTTCACTGCCATCAAGTATTCTAGATGCCAAGAAGGTTTCCATCTGGTATTAACCCAGTGCAACAGTAGCTCCTGCAAGGTAGAAATTGGGTTTTTAGGATTTTTTGCCAAGATTTTAAGATTTTTTTACCAAGACCAAAGAGTCTTGGTAAAGGTAGTTAAGCATAGAAATTCCCTGGGCAGACCCTGACAGCTCGAGTGTGAAGGTATTATCAGAGCCAGCTGTTAATATTGACAGCTCCAAGATAATGCTTGCAATAAACAGGTTTGAGCTCAGGCAGAGTTTTGCCAGAGATTCCTGCTGGGCTAGAAACAGCACAGCAGCATTGCTCAATCTTGCTTAACCCTTCAACAGCAGCCTCTCAACTTCACTCCACATGGGCTAGCTGCATTTTGACAGAAGTCACTGCCTGCAAGTCCTGAATTTGTTCACAGCTATCCCATTTCAAATGAGCTCATAAGAAACAACTTTAAACTTTCGAGCAGAAATGCACTGGGATCTCTTGGGAAAAAAACCAGAAAACAAACCCAAACAAACCTAACAGCTGAATCACCTCCCAGTAACTTCAGGGAAAAGTGGGAGATGCTGGGGCAGGTTTTGCCAAGAGCCTTGGGCTGGGCTGCACAGCCTCAAAGTGCCCCAACAGCTCACTCCAGCTCTTTTCTCCATTTGGCCAGGCAGCCTGTCCTCGACCCCGTCTCACCCTCGCACTGGCTCTGACCACACATTAGGACAGTCCAAGTCGCTACTCTAGCAAACAAATGCTCTCTCTTTGGCTGGGTTTGCTTTCTGGTAGTTGGAACCTCAATCAGCCTTCTGCTGATCAGCACCAGAGGAGTCCAGAGCAGGACCTTCCTGTGGTTACAGCACGCTGTTTCATCAGCTCACACTGCATCGTGTCACTTCACACTTGCTCTGCTGGAAGGAATGGAAGCACAGCTTTGTTCTTCATGTAATCAGCTAAGCACAAATTTTTTTTTTTTTTTTAAATCAGAAAGGCTGAAGCTACTTTCAGCTGGCTCTGCAGTAGTTAAGCTATGAGCCCCCACCTTACGCGCTAAAGCCTAACTCCAAGTTTCTCCCCGAGTTTACCCAAAGAGTTTGAAAACTACATTGAAGGGATCTCCAAGAGATACTTCAGAAAAATAAACGTACAGCCAGTTGGCATTGTTAGCTACACCAGACTCCACACCTCACCAGAAAGGAAAAAAACAAACCAACAAACAGAACCAAAATAAACCACAACACCAAAACAACTCTGCACAGTGTTCCCCCAACACACAGAAATCCTACAGGATATTACCCCCAGCTAACTACCAGATTCTGAATATTCCTTACACCAACATGGCAGAAGAGTCCTCCTCACCCCTATGGTAAGTACACAACAGACAGTGACTCTTCAGAAAGCATTGTCTTATCCTGGGGAAGGAGAAAAAACCTCAATACCAGTAACTGGTATGAAAGTACATCAATATGTCGTATTTAGCCTAGTTTCATGTGCTTAGACTTAACTTTCCAAGATTACTGATTTTATACAATTTGATAGAAATAGAATTTCTTTTTTCTTTCCCTCCGCAAAAGAATAATGAAGAGGAAGAAGGAGCAAAATTACTAGTTTCCTCCACAGAGTTCTCTCTTCCCTCCATCTTCAACACCATTTTTTTTCCTCTTTCTTCCCCCCCGCTCTTTTTAAATAACTATTCCCATTATTCTTAAAAAAAAAAAAAAAAAAAAAAAAAAGTTTAGACTAAGTGACCTGTAAGAGAGCCTGGAAGAAGCAAATATGTATGACAAGCTTCTTCTCATTAAACAGACCATTGATAAAGTACACCTGCATTTTAAAAAGCTGCAATACAAACTATTTGAGAGAAGGATCTAGGCCAAGACATTTAATTATAAAAGTTACCAAAATTCAAGCTGCTTATTATACAGTAATTAGAAGACTGCACAGAAGTTTAGCAATGAGAATTTCGCATATAAATTTCACAATTTCCTATTAGATGACAGGCATCCAAAAATCCTGTATCAAATTGCTTTGAAGATCTTAAAACTAGTTCCTTTGCAGAGAAAGGTGTTCCAATCAAGAGTTTAAAAAACCTCAACCAAACCAAACCCGCAAAACTGGCTAAGAGCCACCGCTCTTACTGAGTTGAACCAGACTTTGACTTAAATGCAATATTTTTAGATTAAATGAGAGCAAGCAGATATCGCACAAGAAGAGAATGTTACATTTCTGGCAGCGTACTGAGACAACTCTGTGCTTTTTGGTATACCAGACTATAAAATCACCACATATCAGAACAGCTGAAATAAAATTGATACCAATCTTGGAACATTAGTTATAAATGCAAGAGAAACGGCTGTTAAAGCCTGCATCAAATGTTGCAGCGTAAATCTAACTGTGTACAATTTCCTTAACTTCAGATTTTTCTTCTCTCAGAAGTTTTCAAACCAGACCAAAAGTTTTAGTGTAATATCAAACCGATCAGGTCATTACGTACATCGAACAAACTAGAACAAATAGACATTAAACCATATCAGATTAGTTGCACGCTAAATTCCAAGTGCATTTCTAAATTTTTTTTAATGAAATGTTGATAATTTTAAGACACCACCAATAATGCAGGATTCAATAAATACAACCATTGTAACTGACGTTTTATTCTGAACAGCTCAAAAACATATCTACCCCTTATATACTCTTCTATCCAATGTCTAATAACAAAGCAAGGTCGTGCAGATTATCTGTTGAAACTAGTCTTTCCTACAAGGGTAGAATCTGAAGTACATACTTGCAAAGGTACTCAACCCTGAAGGGCTCTCTGACTACAAACATTTAAAACCTTTTCTTCTAAAAAGGATGTGAAGCTGCAAAGCGGCCAGCGTCAGGGTTTTTATTTTTTCTATCCAACTGATGCCAGAAGCAGGTTTACCGCTACCTCCACAGGAAAACAGAAGTCTTTGCAATGGAAACACTGATGTTACATATCGGTATATTAATATTTTCAGAAGTCCTTGTTCAGAAGAGTTCAAAAAATTAAAGCCAAAATTGATTAGCTGCAAATTTTTACCTCAGACTGCAGGTACTGGATCACAACTGTTAATGCTTCAAACTTCTGGTTACTGCTTGTCAGGAATTTTTTCAGCTGCAGGATGATTCCACTTTGGGTCTCACATTTTGTTTTGTACTGTGTCAACTCAGCTGTTTTTGTGCCAGGCGAACGTGTATCTGCGGAGGCTTGAGTCGGTATGCATGAGCTCTTGGGACTCCGCTGCTTGCCCTTGTCAACTAAAACAACAACAATAACTAATTAATATGCACTTTCTGTTGACATCTCACCAAAATTTAAAAGACGGGTGAAAAAGAAAGTAGTTATAAATTCTTGTAAACGCTTCCTGCAATATTAACTAGGAGAACAGGTTATTTCAGTAGCACTGCAGAGCAGAGACGATCATCTGCCAGGTTAATTTCTAGCACCGTAACCTCGTATACGATGTTTTGCACTTCATCGTCACCTTCATGTATTCTGTGGCTTCCTTTTCAGCATACTCTTCACGCTGTGCTTTGAGTAAGTATTTTCAAAAAATGCAAGATCTCTGTCATCCTGCCTACCCAGTAACTTATTTCTAATGTAAGAGTTGAACACTTGTGTGCAACATGCTGAATACAAAACCATTTTCCCTACGTTTACTCAGTCTTTTTCTTCCTTTCAAAACTTTCATTGCAAAAACTCCCCTCTCTGCAGCTCAGGTTTAAGCTTTATTAACTACAGGTCTTGCAGCATTTCGTAGTGTCGGCAATTTCCGTCACAAGGATGAGACTTTAAAAAATGCTTAAAAATGTAATATATTTCAAGTTCGCCCTGCCACTATTCACGGTCCAAGAATTACATCGTTGATTTAATATTCCTAGGTATGTTGCAACCTCAATCCCTTCACAGTACACAATCATCTCATGTCAGAGGAAACCACATTACATAATGCAGCGCTTGGCTCGTAAACACTGCGGAGGTTACAGGCTTCTCTGCTGCCTTCAGACTGGAAAGGGAGTACAGCACTGCTGTGCAGACAGGGCCAGTCTTCCCCGTTTGATCACACGGGGAACGAGCAAACACTTTTGCAATAAAAGGCTGATGCAATACATAAATATCCCTTGGCAATTCAATGAAGACATCTAAGTAGATTACTCTGTACAGTTTCAACTTAACAAGATTTCTTCAAGATAAAGTGAAAAAACCAGAGAGGTGAAATTTAGAGAAAAGAAAAATAGGAACATGCGGAAAAAACAGGGGACAAACTAACCAACTAGAAGCAGGTGCTCATGAATCCTTTCTGAAGCCAAAGCACCTGGTTTGAATGTTGTCAGGTGACTCTGGAACAGTCCTAGCAGTGTAAGGTTCAATCACACAACTGGAGACACTACTAATAACAAAAGCTTTGATTCTCAGTTAATGTTAGTCTGACTGACACATCAACTATTGTATTAATACATCAGCCTTGCAGAGCCTTCACTTGTTTTCAAAACATTTGAAAGTAAGTTTCCTGTTCAAAATACTGATGTCCTCTGTGCCTGTCTTACTGAGCCTGGTATGAAGTGCCTCCTGAGCCTATTAATTTTCCAAATAAATCCTCTCTAGGCAGGATTTTCTGTCATCCCTCATAGTTAGGGACATAGAATTGTCAGCATATTGCTTTGTCATGTTCAGATGCTCTTGTATTCTTGGAGGTTTCACTACACTTCTGCTCAGAGATGCTGACTGTTAAAGGGTATATTTTCAATAAGAAGCATACCGTCTTGCAGTTTAATAGCAGAGCTGTTAAAAGGTGTATCAACATGATAACCCAAATCAAAATACAAGTCTGCAGGGGAAAGAAAGATCAAGCTTGGCTGCCAATTCTAGTTAGCTTGTTTTTACCACCATTTTATCTAATGTGACCACATCTTTTCTTGCAGTGCAGACATAACTATGTCCTTTGCATAGACCTCTCTAAATGAATGACAGTTCACATTTGAGAGCAATCATGTCAGATTTCCAGCAATCTTACGGAGAATACTGTGTTTAAGAAAATACTGGTTATATTCTGAAGCTCCTTCAAAAAAATCACAAGAGACAATAATCAAGGAGAGAGGAAAAAAAGAGGAGGGACTAGAGAATAAACACGTACAGTCAGTCCTTCCCTGCCCTACGAGCTCACATACTCCTCCCCTCTCACGTATTCCACCTCTCTTCCTGAATGCTCCACTTACAATAAACAGAGAACTAGAGCACTCTTCCCAATTTGAGGGTACTGGGTAAATTCACTGATACAGATGCTAATGTCATCATTTAATTAACTATATGAAATGCCCTTTACATCCATTTGTAGGACCCTGTCAGAGCTGTGTTAAACCTGAACAAATGTATGCAAACAATTTTTATTCTGGGAAAAAAAAAATACGTCACATACTGTTACCTAATGAAGTTATTTCATTTAAATACAGTGATACCACAGCTAACCACAAATGACAACACTCCAGATATCCACTGTTTCCAGAGTTCAGCCAGCCTTTGTCAGTTTGCCAGTTTCACACCACTGCTTTTATCGTGATGCCCAGACTACCAAGTCTTTTCCTAGAAGCTCATTCAAACATCCAACCAAGCCAACCCCAGATACTATACTAAAAAAGGCTGAACAAAAAGCATGCACTAGAGAAATTCAGTGACATTCCTGTTGGCAATTTTATCATAGACATGTGCTATACACAGCCACTTCAAATGCTGAAAAACATTTCTCTGCTAGCATGAACCCTCTGTAGCATGAGCTGCCTCTACAGATTAACACCAGCGACACTCCAGTGCTTATTTATGGCCTATGTACCTCTGGGCAATGACAGACCGTTTCCAGATTTGTACAGAAGGCATGCTGTGATGTCAAAACAAAAGCCATGCTTTCATTAAAACAAAAGCATCATGAGTCTGATTACTGATATAACACATCAGTGACGGACTCTAAATCAAAGACAGTATTGGTTACCAGCCCAAGACCTCCTCACTTGGGCCTTTTTACTTGCCACCTTTATACAGTCAGGCTTGTAAAGCAGAACAATTTCCACCCTTAAATTAAGTTCTGGACTCCTCTCCAACAGGCTCGAAAACACTGTACCCAATCTAGTTGAAATGCTCAATTTCTGAAGACTAGGAAAAAAAAGCTAGCAGTGATTTTGCAAAGACTGAGCCTTTTGATCACTGAATCATTCACAGAAGATTCAATATTTTGCTGGCAAAAAGAATACCCCATGACTTTGGAAAAGGTCCAAAAGTCCTCCCACTCCATCTACAGTCACTACCTGGATGGCAGTGGCCAACTCCAGTTCTCTGGGGAGAATATTAGACCCATCCCAAGCTTTTCCATAAAGCAAACTGCTTCCCATACACAGCTTCCCTAGTTAATAGGCACTCGAAAGCAAGAAATACGCAACTGGCTGTACCTCAGGGTGTGTTCCATAAAGTTACGTTTACGTGCTGGGGTATTGCCCAGTACCTGACATTGTACTTGGCTGGCGATCTCAGAACTTGCCTGGTATCGCTGGTTTCCTGAGCCTCTCTATCTTGTGCACTGTTTCTGGATTACCAGATGAAACGTATCACCCCTTTTTGGTCTACAGAGCCAAATTGAAGCCTTCCTTTGCTTATCAGGTACTAGGAAGGTCTGTGTAGTAATGCCTATGCTAGCTAGCAATTATTTTCTTTAAGCAATAGATTAGATTTCTAAAAAAATTACATTTCTTAAAACCATTCCAAACAGCCTAAACAAACTACTTGACCAGCACAAGTAGGAACAACCTCACTTCTCACCCCACACTTTTGCAGTCACCGTTGTCTTACCCCTAAGCACCTTCTTTTCACATTCCTCGTCCAAACTGTTAACTTCCACACGTTTTTCAAAACCCACGTGTGTCTTGTGTAAGCATTTTTCAAAGAAAAATCCTTGCTCAACATTTTCTCTTGTAGGAAGATGCAGGCTGGTAAAAACTTTCTGCCTCTCCTCCATTTTCTGGAAAGCCTTGTCTACACACGTTAAATTAGTGCTCACTTCTTTGATCAGTAAGACCAGATCAGCCTGAGTATTTAATCGAGCTTCCATTTCTTCTCTTACTCGCTGGATTTCCTCAAGCACAGTTCTTATATCCAAGTGACTCGACTTCACCTCCGCTTTGAGGTCTTCTTTCACCTGTTGCTGACTCCTCTGCAGTGCTAACACTGTTCTGATTTCCTTCCGAGATGTTTCCACATCATGCTTTAGTTCCTTCTGTCCAGCCTGCATCGCCTCCTGGCCAGCTTTCACGTCTGCCAGCAGCGCAGCGAGGCACTCCATCCCGATCCCGCAGCAGTCGCAGGACCTCTTCCAGTGTCACAGCTTCCAAGCAGCCAGGGACATTGGCGAGCTGGTAGCAGATTTCCCCAGACAGCAAGAGAGCTAGCACATAGCCCTTGGTATGGTATCGTACCTCAATTTACAGTGTGCTGCAGTGAAGGTACTAGGCAAAAAGTCCAGTACAAGGCAAGACAAGGGCACTAAATAAAATACTTCAATAAGCAGGGCTCTAGAGCCAGAGCTCCTTCTCAGGGCTCAGCCAGAGCACTAATCAGTTTAATTGGCAGATTATGCCACACCTGAATTTTTTAAAATCTTTTGCTGACATCACTGTACATGAGACGTCACCCCAGAAGCCACTCCTAACAGTCATTTGATCTGTGCATCAATCAAAGTATGCCCAGGCATCAGTAACCAGATTTGTTGCAATGCAGCCAAACACTCTGCAAGAACGCAGCAGCCCTTCCTTTCCAACGCAAAAGCTCAAAAGGAACCCAAATTGCCTGCAGGAGCTGAAAGCCAAACAATTCAACAGTGTGTAGTTATTTCAATTTTATATTCAACAAGGTGATTATGCACCTGTCCTTCTGCTAAAGTCTGCAGTGAGGGTTCAGGAGTACATCTGTGAGCACCTTGGATGTTGCCCTACTCCCACTGAATGCTCTCCTCCTTCCCACAGCTAGCAACGTTCTTTTAGCAATGTTCTGAAGAACCCAGATCCTGAGGAAGGCCTTCAGTCCACAAACAATAAACAGTTACCAGAGCAATACAGGAAAACTGACTAATGAGATATTTTTGGCAGGTTAAAGAGGCTAAGCCTTTTAGCTACCAGGCCCATGTGTTTATTTTTCTCTGTAAAAGCTAAGGCTTCTTACTTCTAAGCACAGAACTTGTAATAGGTCTAGGCTCCATGTAAAAACAGGTAGATTAGACACCGGGCTGTTAGCTGTTTTGTTATACAGCAATTTAATTACCCAGTCATTGGATTCAGTTTGGAAAAAAAATGAACAACACAATGTAGATCTTGGTCTACAGAAGGTGTCAGTCTCTGCCTTCAAAGAGGTGAGCTGGTATTCAGCACACCACCTAGCATTCAGAGTGGAACTCAGAGCAGCACGCAAGCTGCAGCTCAGGAGAGCTTTTACACCACAGCTCTGGCCCCGTCATGGCTCCAGGATGCTTGTGGAAACAGTGGTGATCCCACAGACACCCCAGAGCAGAGGACCTATGCTCTCCATCCAAAACTACAGTAACCCCCATCAGCACCATTTTGGGCTGGGAAGCACTACAAAGAATGCTGATAGTCCATGCATGCACAGATGCAGGATTTCCAACTCGCCACAGTGCTACTGGCCAAAAAGCCCATCTGGGGAGTCCTGCTTGCAATGAAAGTTTACTGCTCGCTTTCCAGTTTGCCTCCTACACTAGTCCAGGCATACTCATGGGACCAGGAAGGTATCAGAGACACATCCTCCACACAGAGCACCTCATGGCTTGCAGGCATCCCCCGACTGTCCTGCTGTCACAGTGGTATCACAGCCCCTGTGGACACAACGCTGACTGTAGGGCTGAGTCTGACAGGATTTCCTTGGCACGGCTAGAGGCCGCAGGTGTAGTTTCTTCTCCCCTCAGTCCCTTGCCCCATTTCTAGCTAGACAGCTATTCCAAGAGCTCCTGAATATTATTAGTCATGTACAGTCACCGCTAAGGACCAGTACACAAAACAGACTGCAGAAGCACAATCTCAAGTTTGAATCCAGGTAACATCTTTGACAAAAGATTTAGGTAGGTGAAGAGAGCCAGCTATGAGCACTAGCAACACTTCTGCATCCCTAGACCAACACCTGCAGTAATTCAGCTCAGCAATGTAACACTTCGTTCCAACCTTCACTGTACCTTAGTGGTTCCTAGAAATCTCACAAACAGAGGTGAAACACTTGCAAAGACCTTGTTAGACACCTCCTGGCAGCAAATGAGATTCCAGTTGAATTGATTTCCACTGGTTCAGGTATGATACAGGTAGGGAACGCGTCCCGCTCTGTGAGAGGGAGGGTATCCACCAGGCTCACACATGTAACCACACAAGATCTAACTCTTCCTCACAGCCCAAAGGTTGCAGCCTCCTTTCTACACGTGCGCGCACCCACCCCAATTGCCAAATGCTCTCTGCTATAATAAAATACGCTGTGAAAAGGTCTGCTTGAAAACTGGTCTCATGCTCTATATGAAAACGTTAATTCCATCCAGGATGTAATCGATGTGCTTGGTACATTCCTCACTCAAACTAAGAGGTCTGGTCACTAAGGACTCTTTGGCGATTACTAAAGATCACCTTCTTCACAGAGCTTCCAGGCAGGTTCCCTTTGCTTTTCTTGACTCTGGAAGACACTCTTCAAAAACTTACCTAAAATTAAATTTGTGAGTAGATACCACAAAGTGAACTAGAAGTCTACAGAGGTTGCTGATACTTTGACTTTTACAACTTGTCTCTCAACAGGAATACACGGCAGTCAATGACATACGAATAATAGCTTTCAGCAATGCACAGCCTTCCCAACCCAGAATTCATTGTCTTGGAATCACCAATTTCTGCTGCTGTACATCAGCTTCTGCTCCAACTAAGCTGTCTCTACCCTCAATGCATCTCAAGTATCTTAACATTGTCTCCTGTTTAGGAGAAAAACCTGCCAATTTCATAGACTAACAGAAGTCAAACACTAATGAGGGATTTCCTGTCAAGAGTAAATTAATGATTAGAGGGAAAAAAAAATCCTATTTAAATAAAATCTGGTCTATTTGGGTGGGATATTTGGGGTGGGTTTTTTTTTTTGTTTGTTTGGTTTTTAAAAGTATTTCTTCTGCTTTATGAAATCACACAAATCCTTTACACAATTAGCTATCAGCAAACACAAACCACCCTACTTCTGTAGCTCTAATATTACGAGAATAAAATCCATGAAGTTAAAACATCTGAGAAAAGCACCATGCCTAGTTTTGAAGTTAACACAGAAACTTGCTAAACCACAGTAACAGTTACATTTTACAGTGTTAAGTAATACAGCGTGTTTGAAATATTAAACAGAAGAGTTTACACAAAGCTTACAGTGAATCATACAAGAAAATCCATTACTTCGACCTTCAGGGTGGCTTCACATTCTATATGGCTGACCAGTCTGTACAACTAGGACTGGGGTCAGACTTAAACCAGTAACCAGGTATTTTCACTTTCCAAACATGAAAGACAAAGCTTCTAGTTGCCTCCATATATTGACTTTTCCCATTTTGCAAAGAGTCTGGTTTACACCTAATTTATAATTGTCAACTGAACACACTCCCTCACTGGGGGGGGGGGGGGGGGGGGCCGGGGCTA
>JAVKLA010000053.1:14236815-14248443 GCA_034782735.1 Sagittarius serpentarius | reverse complement strand
CCCCCCCCCCCCCCCCCCCCCCCCCCCCCCCCCCCCCCCCCCCAGAGGCTACCAGAGTACTTGCTACATATAATAAACGAGGGAACACTTGGACAAGAATATATCCTTGCAAAGTAGGTATATACTCGTATTTATGAAATCATCCAAGTTACACTAAAATACTGAAATAAGGGTAAGGAAATGCTGCAAACACATCCCACAACATACACGGAACCAAGTTATAGAAAGCATTACAATACATGTATCCTGTGCAGTATTAACAGTCATGAAACACTTATAGCTAACTGTGTTCAGTGGAGTTTTGAGCTGGATCAAATTTCTCCAAATACACTGATAAACACTAAAGTAAACTTGAAGGTCTACCTGTTTTTGTTAGAGCCTGAAGAACACAGACCTACACTGCTGACCTCTACTCTAGATGCTTCATCTCTTCCTTCTGCAAGCAAGCTAGTCCCATTGATGTGGTACTGCGTGACCCATGAGACTGATTCTGGTTTTTTTCCTTTCAGGAGTTACCAAATCTCACTCTCACATCTGAACCAGCCCATGAGTGGGTACATAACTTCGCCTTGTATGTTAATCTTTACACAGCTAGTTCTGAAGCCTCAAAAAAATCTCTACATTTCTCCCGCCATCCTCCCCCGCTGCCTTCCCCCCTGCTGCAATGCGTACAAGCTATTTGAGCAATGCAACAGAAAGACTGATCAACCATTTGATCTCATGGCTTTGATTTTAAAGTTTGCCTCCTGACAAGCAACAGCACTTCACAGAGGGAGATTTAAGAACATCCATACAAATAAGGAAGCTGTTGGGTTTAATCTGCAGGGGTGCATACATAATCTTCGAGAGGACCTGGAAATTTGGCTAGCTGTAAATTATCACCCTAAATTCTTTCAAAACTCCTGCTCTGGGCTATAAACCCAGGACGCAGTTTCAGACAAGTATACAGGGAAAGCAGTCACAAAACTAGATTAACGGTGTCTGTGGAGGGCTTGACAGGCTAGACTTGGATGGAAGCCTTCCAAACCCCCAGCCGCTCCACAGCTCAGTCAACTGTGATTTTTGCCTGCACCCAGCTTGGCAAGTGGCAAACACACACCTTCCTGCTGTGCCTCCCAGAGTCCAGGCTGGTGACTGTACGAACCCAGACTCCTGAAGAAGTGATGTTCTGTTTCTAAGCTCTGCCTCAGGCCTGTCTGTATAAGCTGGTGCAAACAGCCCCAACTTGCTCTGTTCATGCATCAAACATGTCAGTCATGAGCCCGTTCCAGCCCACAGGAAAGCAACTTCATTTTTCAGAGCTGTGCCTGAACAATTTGCCTGACTGAAATTCTGAAGACAACGCTGTACTTCAAACTCTTCTAGATACTTACTTATTTCAGCTCTTGTCTCAAGAAGCTGGAGGAAGAGAAACAGCACTTCTCATGTTGCATCTCTCCAGGCATCAACATGGTCTGAAGCCCAAGACAACAACTAAATGCTTTCTACAGCAGAACTGCAGCTCTCCCTTTTCCTTTACTCCTACTGTTAACTTCTTGAGTTTCCCTTCTTTAGGGTCAGCCACTAGCCTGTGTCCAGGAACATCAGCTTATTGTAGCTGTCATCAAATCCTTTTCAAGTTGTTCTGAACAAAATAAACAGTAACAATCACAGAGGCTTTTAAAAAGGTTGCAGGAACTGGACAAAATTTAACTGCAGGCAGGTAAAACCTGACCTAGACACTTAAACTGACTCAGCGGGATTAAAACACACACAGCAGAAATCCCTCTGCCGTTCTTTGCAGGGGTACAAAGGGTTTTCAGCATATTTTTCCTTAAATGCTGGTACAGCCTGGAGGGGGCGTGCAGAATCATCACATACTATTCCAGGCATTCAGTCTGAAGTACTGTTTCTGAAGTCTGTGTCTGTCCTCTCATGCCAACTCGTATGTTGATATGCGGTATTATAGCACTAACTTCTAGCCTCAGTACAGCATTTTAAATCCATCCCTTTTCGCTCCTCACTTCTAGCCACAGAACTGGATATTCTCTTTATACACACGACAGTGAAAAGGAAAGGGAAATCTCAGATGTATTTATGTACTTCAAAGAGCTCTGTGCCTGTTTAATGTTTTAATCGCATGCTTAACACACACATACCTTGCAGCACTGGCCACACGGGGTTTCACGCTGGTAGGAGTAAGTCTTTTCTGAAGTAGAACCTATTAGCATGTCAAACGCTTCCCTGACCGTTACAACCCTGACTATTAGGTAAGAAACCAAATGTTTATGTACCACGCCAGCGTCCTGCAGCCTAAAGTTGTTACCTAGAAACTATAATACAGCACATGCAGCTCTACGAGCTTCCTGCTTGTTGACTCAACAAACGGAGCACGAACCAAGGGCGCCATTTCCTTACAGCATACTTTACACAGAAACAGGGGTGGAAGAGGAAACCTGCAAATACAGGCGACTGGGGAGAAACCAAGAGATAGCGAGCAAGGCCAGTTTTCCAACCGCACATCTTTCTAAGTGAACTTTTGCACGATCTCCACAAAAGGCTTCGCAACCCCAGGCAGTCCTTAACTACTTCTGCACAAAGGGTTCTTCTGAAGACAGATGCGAGCCTACCCCTTGCCGGTTAATCTGACACATACTTTACACTCTTTCAGACTCTGAAGCAACAACCCACAGCGTGTAGAAAGCCCTCTGCAGTGTGATGGTCTGGACTTCTGTTGGGTTATGAGCACGCCCTCGCTGTCTCCCTGCAAATCAGGAGGATTCATGGCTGCCTCCAGTGCCAAGGCAAGCAAAATACCAACAATGCAAGTACGACATTGCACTAAGGCTCCTAGATAAGCCTCAGTGCATCATCTTTCCAGTTCCTACCCCAATAGGCTCTTACCCACATGACAGCCTTTGACCTGGGTTCTCTGCATGCACACACCTATTAAAATTAACCACCTGTTAAAGCCTCAGTATTTCTCAACCAGAAACATGCCTTCATCCGAGTGATTAATGCTGATGTGTCTTTGTTTCCTTAATGTGCCACCTGCCCTACAGAATACGGCTCTTGAGCTTGTACAACTATTTTAGGACATTACCAAATGCACTACTGATCGCCTGGAACAGTATCTTCCCCCCCCCCATCAGGAAGCATGTTAACGACACACATTTTTGTTTGCCAGTAATTTGGTATGATCTGTTACTATACGGATTAAGCATACAGAATCTCCATGTTGCATTAACCTTACATTTCTGAAGATTATAATTTATGTTTTAAATGATTAATTAACCTTATATTGAAGTTTTGCTAGGAGCTAGATTATGATGTTTGCAGATACCCAACTACATCTGAGAAAATGCACTACCTTCCAAATTGCTGTGGCTTCCAAAACAAAAGCACAAAGATTAGTGTTAGCTTAACTCATGTCATCACTGCAACTGTCTGATCAACCAGCCTGTGCATTTTTTAAAGAGCAAGTTTTGAAGTAAAGTCCGGTGATCAAGGACTCTTGAACTGTGCCCTACAACCGTCTCAGTGTTGCATGTTTCTTTGTCATTTCAACAGTAGCTGTTTCTTTTCCAGTCTCAACGATGGCAAAGTTAGTATCTGGTGAGGTGATGTCAAATGGCCACACATTTTGTCAACCCCAGTAGTGCTGCACTGACAAAGTCAGTGATGATAACAGGAAAGAAATTAAAAACCACTTCAAAATAGCAATGTCCAAATTTTCTAGCAGATTAGAAGATTGGAAGGGATAATCTTTACAAGCCACATTTTACAAAGGACTTAAGAGTCCCAGACTTCAACATTAAGTGTGTAATTAACGTGCCAGACAGATGTCTGCCTGTTAAATGCATAGTACATATGCAAGCCTGACTAATACTCTGAAATCTCAGCACTGCACCCATGACACTTTTTACCTTATGTACCACAGACCTGTCTTACAACAGTTGAGTTTTTAACACTTAATATACAAAGTGATTTTATCTTAATATTGAATTCACCATATATTTAGTCAAGTTTACTGGAACTGGAATATCTAGAATTGAATTACATTTTCATCTAGCTAGTATATATCAAGCATGAATATGAACCACATATCAACTACAAAGATAAAAATACTAGTTAAGTGCACCATACATTCAGAGATGACTGCGAACTAAAACAAATTCAAAATGCTACGCAATTTACAGAAGACAACTCTAACATGCACCACCTAGACTATCTGTGGATCAGGTTTGTTCTGGTTATGTTCTAAATAACCAAGAGCAATATTGATGCTTGATTTCTTAGCTTGTTCTGAAATAGAACAAAGCCTGACACATGCTAGTTAACCATACAGTGCTACATACCAGTCTGAAAAAAAAGAAAAGCGGGGAGAGATGGTAGAACTAGTTTACTATACTAGTAATGCAAAGCCTCGAGCATGGATATTTTGACATGAGGGGGACTGCAAGTATGTGCACCGATGAAGCTAGCAATTATGTTTACATACGGGGTTTATGTTTAAGTAAGTTTTAGTTCAGGTGTTGCTCTGGGTAGGCAGACATCTGAAGCAGTCCTCTCCTTCTGCACACCTTCTTAGAGTTGCAGCTGTGCCTTGTCATCCTTGAAATACACAGCTGCCCAAAGCACCAAGCACAGGGAAGACAACTGACCTTCTTCACTCCTCTGTTCCTATTTCCTCTCCTCTGACTTTTCTCTCCGTTTCTACCTCTGGTACAAGAAGTTGCTCCTTGTTGTCTGGTGCCCTCTACTGCTTCATCACAAATACAGGACGTGGCATATTTCTGCCCTTCATTCTGCAGCTTCTGTCTACACAGCCATGCCCCAGAGTCAGCTGGGACAGGGAAGCCCACCATGACTTGCCAGACCCCATTACTTGTCTCCCCAGTGCAAATCCTGATCCCTTCTTTGTACCTCCACATCCTTCTTGGACACATTCAGGGCTACCAATTTCCCTGTCAGCACATATTTAGATGTGGGACATCTTCACATCTGGGACAGGACTCAGTGGGGGCGGATGGCACACCACAGAAAGTAGCCTGCTGCATACCCACACAGGCATATGCACGCAGGAAACCCTCACACAACACCAGAGAGCAGAACGATGTGTCAAGGCCACCCTTCTCCTTTTCTGGCCTTTCTGCAGAACAAGCCTTTCTGCAGAACCCAGCTCTCACATGCTATCAGGGCTGAAAGGGCTGAAGCACAGCCAGAAAGGAAGGAGCTGTTGCAATGGCTGAACTCTTTCCTTCCTTAATATTATAGTCCACTCTTTTGTTGACTACCATGCTCAGCATCAGGAATGTAGGGCTGGAAGAAACCTTCAGAAGCCATCTACATTACTCCTCGTTGCAGCAAGGTAAACACCATTTAGACATTAAAGGCATTTCGTCAGATTGCTCAGCTGTTTCAAGTCTCACCACAGAACACCCCCCTGCATTTTTTTCGTGGTAACTTTCCTTCCAGCTCAAACCTGATCTGGCTTCACGTAATTAAATCACTGGTCATAATCTCTCCACATGCCACATGTTTCATGCAGATACTAATAGGCTAGCAGCATTGTTTTCTATCCTCACCTATGCACGGTAGTATCCTATGTTCTGTGAAGTCAAACATGTAGACAGCTGAACTACTTCTTCAACTACTTTTTAACATGCTTCCTTCCCAAAGGGCTGGCAAGAACCATAAGTATGCTTGGGAGAAATATAAAGTAACTGGGAGAGACACTGTTACTTAACAAATCCAAGTAACAGAAGTTAATGGACTTAATTTTTGGCATCTCAAATTTGTTCCAGATTTATCTGTCAAACTTGGCTCCAACAACCCTAGGTTTTAACAGCCATTGTAGGAAGAACTCCAAAGCAATCCAAACCGGATTCTTGTAGCATATAGAATTAAGCCCTTAAGTTTGAAAGCCACTTTCTGCTTATGTACTATAGAGGTCCACTTTGTTGCAATAAATGGGGGAAAAAAAAAAACCCAACCACCACCACCACCAAAATAATTTGGAATTTTAACTGAATCACTGAACTTTGTTTCATCAGTCATGCCTGCCTCTAATTTAATGCAGCAATTCTTCCTTCATAACCAACACGATTAACTGCCAGAACATTTATTAGCTTAGCTTAATGTTAGATACAAGAATCTGGTATTTCTTTCTGGTTTTTCTGAACTGCTCGAAGTCTTTCAGAGTGAGAGCCTATGTAAGGCTCAGTAACTTGCAAGGAACCATAACCTTTCCTTGAAAACAACTGTACAGGAGACCTGTAAAACACATTTTGACCACAAGACTAGCACATTAATATACAACTTCATTTCTAGTGTAGTATCTGCAGCTATCTTGGATGGAAAGGGCAGAGTAGCTTTTAGTTTGAACTCAGAAGCTATTTATTCAATCACACTAGTATGAGCTGATGTTATATGACTGTAACAAATGTCACTGGACTTAAGCATGGCACTGAAATACTGCCTAAAGGATATTATGGAAGAAAAAGTAGGACAGGCAGTGGGAATTTAAAGAGCCTCCAGAGGCTTGGTTATACTTTGTATTATTGCCTTAGTGCCAAAACTGTTCCTGAATGTATTCAGGAACAGCTTCCTATGTTTATGAGACTCTACATTAATTTAAAAATAAATAAATCCAGATTACACTCAAATTCACTGATGATGTTCTTTAAAAAGCTAGGTGATAACACTTCTAAGCACATAGGAAGTATTACAATCAGTGCTAAGTTATCCAAAATAGTCATACTTTATCTACCGAAACATCACTAAAAAGTTCAATTCTAACATTTTCCTCAAAGTAGGTAACTGCAATTTGCAATTTCAAGTTACAAAATAAATAGCTAACATCCAAATTCACCTTTTGGTACACAGAGATTCTCCTTTTAGAGAAGTCATGAATTTCTGAGTATAAAATAGAGTATAAAAGAATTCAGAGACCAAGACAGAACATCAATTTTGCCCACAGATTTAAAAAAAAAAAAAAAAAAAAAAAAGAGAGAGAGAAAAATCAGTGATACCAGTGATAAGCACGATTAAGCTTATAGGTTCGAAATGAACTGAGATATAGTTTACAGTAACTATTCAACATCCCAAATCCCTTCAAGAATCAGTCCTAGAGGTCTTAGAAGCTATGCAGAAAATGCTAATGTAGCATTTTCAACATCGTTCACTATGGTACCACCCAATGTCCTTGTTTCAATCAGTATCTTGATGGGTTTTAATCACAGCCCAAAATGGCAACCTAGTAGGCTGCTCCCCCTCCAGCTACACGGACTTAATTTGATGAGTTCAGGTTCAGTCTCAAATCAGGTGTTTTCCCATAACTAAAAAATAACCAAGCAGTTGCTTTGAGAAAAGCGTGTGGAAGTGATGGTACAGATTAACAGAGCAGAGACATACATTTAGCTTACTTGCAGAGGACTACCCTGGCATGTCTAGAAAATCCCATCAGGGAAGTTGCATTAAACTTTTTCTGTATGTAACTAGAGGATTATCTATTTCTACAACTGTCTCATAGCTCAGTTAAGAATCTGGGTTACTCTAGATCAGTACTGTTTTTCTAAGGCACTAGAAATGGTATTTACACATATCCACCTCCACTGCACTGGTTATATTTAAAAAAAATTCTCATAGTGAAAGTTATTTTTCTTTTTACATATATTACTATTCCAATTTACAGTTTAAGCACCTGTGCTATTCATCCTTTTGATTACACATATCAATACAGTTAACATGAAGTGAAGTCTCTGCAGAATGAAGGAAAATTTAAGCAGCCACCAAAATTAGAGATAAGCTCACAACTCTCAGAAAATGTATTTTAGGAGGCAGCAGCACAGCATATTTTAAGGAATACTGGCATAGTTGAACATGTGTCCAAAATTAACCCTGAAACGATACTTTAAAGCTACCCTACTGGCAAAACACAATTTGTTAGTCAACAGAATAAAATAGCATCTTAATAGAACCACTTCAGTTACTGCTGGTTAAAATCACCCATGAGAACTCAATCTTCCATGCTGCAGTGAAAATGCAGGACAGAAATTATGGCATCTCAAGTGCCACATACCAGCTCTAAGCATCACTGGAGCATGCCCTTTTCAAAAGACACAGAAAATGCATTTATATAATTCTTGGCAGTCACCATGTCATAGTTAAAGGCCTATTTGTGTATTTCCTGTTATGTTAAACAGCTTTCCTGTTATTAAGCAGCAAAGATGTCTCCCCAGGGACGTGCCTAGAACATTGCACACCATTGTTTCAGGGACAGCCGGAGAACAACCCAACAGAGCCCAAGTGGAAATGTCTTGCCAAGCTGAAAACAAGAGAACAGGGCAGCACCCAGTGCTTTTGTTAGCCACAAGATACAATATGTCCCCACCCTTCCAGAGGTGCACAGTCCTTCTGCTGCTTGCTGACTACCCCTGGAAGTCAAGGCACTTCTCTTCCCAATGACTCCTAACCAAACCGCACACAACTAAATACCGCTTTGGCAAAGGCTGCCTGACAGGTACCAGTGCTCCTCTGAAGGAGTGACTGCTCACCGTGCCTGCTGTGGAGTCCAAGCAGTGGAGGAAGTTTAAAACATTCATCACATGATTCTTTGCATTTCACGTTCCCCTGAGTCTCTTCTGCTTAAGCTAACAAACAACTATAAAGACGGTAGACTTACATTTTTGCTTAACTGAGTGGTGGGCAGGGAGGGAGGGGAAAAAAAGACGACAGAAAATTTTTTTAGGAACTGACATCTCGGGTAACTGCAGTGTTCACCTGAGGATACCCACAGCTTACCGCAAAGACTAAAACCCCTACGAAAGGTTAGCCCCTGCGCAAGATCTCTAACTACAAACACCTCTACTCTTGCCACCAACACACACAGCAAGAAAAATATTCACCGCACATTACACATGCATCTCCTCTTCCTTGACCTTAACTCCTAGCTCAGAGGTCCCTCCCAGGACACCGGAATATAGGTTTAATAGAGTTATGCTACTCAGTTCATATTAGGACTTTTTTTTTTTTTTAAGTGGCAAAATATCTCAGTTTGATAAGCAGGTTAAGCAGTTGTTAGTTTGTACAGTAATATTTGTGGAGAGAAGCAAGTCTTGATTTTATGTTGGTCATACAACAAGTGGCCCATGCTTATGACTAAGAAAAGCAAAGTTTTCTAGCCTTCTGTTTTATTCAGAGTATAATAATTTGCAACTAGCTTTATAAATAAGCTCACTTATTCTGCTGGAAACATTTCTGATACTTGTGTTTTATTACTTCAAATATTCGAAAAGGCTTAGCACAAAGTATTCTTGTAATAAGTATAAACATAAAATTTTTCATAATTTAAGTGCTTCTGATATTAGCAATACTCACACACAGATAAAAGTGAAGGCCACTGAAATATCTGAGTCTAAAAACTGCATTAAAGAAGTGAAGTCATTAATGAGTATTACTTGTAACAGTTTCCCAACTTTTCTGCTGAAAGGTTGCTAGTTCTCTTTAAGAAAAGGATGAGCTTTCATTAAAAGAATTTCACCACAGATGTTCCCAGCTGTCCTGTTTCCTTCCTAACTAGAAGTATTTCCATAACATCCCATACAAACTGTTTACATGAGCATCTTGAGGAAGAACCTTTACTTGCTATAAATGTATAAGCAGCATACTAACATGACAAGGAGTGGCAAAATTAAACTTAACCAGGAGTTGTACGCAGGACCCAGGGTCATTAGCGCCCTTGCTACAACCACTAAACATTAGTAAAGATAATACCACTGGAAGGTTCATAAATAGCAACTGTAAAGAATATCTCAGCCAGATACAAGCCCGGTTACTTAAGGTGGGTTATTTCTACATTTGACTATGTGGACAGCAAAACTGAATAGGATTTTCTTTTTAAAGATTTAAAGATGGAAGTTATACTGCTGATGCATTCATTTTTCAGACGATCAAATGCTATTTTCTTCTCCCTGTAGGATGGGCAACAGAAACAGTACTCCATGACCAGGAAAAGGTAATGGGGAAGAGCACTGTTGGTGACATGGTTAGAAAGGTGCTGGTGATACAATTAACTGTAACCTAAATTATTAATTAATAATTCTGCAGCACTAGTTTACCATATTATCATGGTAAAAATAATTGTTTAACCTCCTCTTAAAAAGGAGACTTAATTCAATCAAATTTTTCTGACAACACTACTCCATTGGACCACAGACAGCAGATACATCTAGAGAAGAACAGACAGAGGTACAGGTGAACTCAGCAAGCTAGCCAGCTTGACCAGCGCAGCCTTCACTGAATTTTGTTCTAGGGGAAGACAAGCCAAGAGAGATGGGGTCTGCCTGTAAACAATTTTCCAAGTAAGTTAGGTTTTGGCACAGTATTCAGTGAAACAGTCAAGAGCTGTTTGGAACACCAGCACTTTTCCTAAAGACATCAAGTCTAGCAACTTTGGACCTAGGTTCTTCCTATGCATCATGCCACTCAGGGATTAGAATTTTCTAAATAATACAAACAGTAGAGACACTGCTTCATTACATGACACTGAATTAATAGCCAATCTATAAACAGAAATTGTCATTTCTTGCCATTGATTGCAGTGAGAATGGCAAGTGTGGTCCCAATCTATCCAGTACTGCCTCCACAGTACTTGACATATAATTATATTTGATTAACTGAAGATGCAAGAAACTTTTTTTGCTTTCTACCCCTCTCTCACATTAGAGTTTTCTACTACAGATTTTTTTACTCAAAATGTTGCATTCTAGCACTGAAATTTCATGGTATCATTTTCCTCAAAAAAGCTATTGCTTTATGCCTTAGAAAGTTCAAATTAAAAGGACTGAATAGGTAGTAATGCTTCATTTGTCTGAACGCTGCAAGGCATTTCTACTATGGTAACAAATTGATTTGCACAAGCTGCAAAACTGGTAGAAGCAGCTTTTAAAAGTTTAAGTCCAGTTTTACCACACTGAAAATCTCCCAAAGTAATTTAAAAGCTATTCAGGTTTTTAAGTGTAATTGTAGCTGCTTGTCATTTTAAAACCTCAACCTACTTCACAGCTATAGAAATTGCAGCCAGATCCTTTTCACCTATTAGACATATCAAGTGGGAACAAATGCACACTTAGAACATGCAATGATATTAGCAGAGATAATTTGCTAGGTCTTTCACATATTTCCTCTCCAATTAACTATTCTTCTATGAAGTTCAGCTTGAAGCAGTAATTCTGCTTATTTCATGTTGACAAACACTTGAGGCATCCTTCACACTTAATTAATCTGTTGAAGTGAAGCAACAACAAAATCTAACATCACTCACTACAGCGGAGGTAGAATGTAGGAGGTGCCATGCATGTGCTTTTCACAGTGCTCCAGTTCTTTCTCCATAGATTTTATTTTTTGAGCAAAGCTCCTCATTTAATTTTCATGCCTTATTAAATATATGCACAGTCTAAGTGTTAACATCACATAAGTTGTTTTATGATTTCTTTGGCGTGTTTTTTGTTGGTTTGTGGGTTTTTTGGTGGAGTTTTTTTGGTTGGGGTTTTGTTTTGGTTTTTTTGTTTTGTTTTGTCTTTTTGGTTTTTTTTTGGGGGGGGGGGGGTTGGTTTTTTTGTTTTTTTTTTTTAGCATGTACTTTTT
>JAVKLA010000053.1:14224784-14236715 GCA_034782735.1 Sagittarius serpentarius | reverse complement strand
TCTTTTTTTTTTTTAGCAGCTCCTTTCTGCTATTCAGGCTTCCTTTGAAAAGATCTAGAGTTATCTTCATTTTATACCTATCGTAAATGCATCAATTGGATGAGACTTGTACAGAGTACAAACTATATTTACAAACGCCAAAACACAGAGCCCTACCACCTGAAAATAAGAAGCTCCAATTTCGCTATCACCTACATGCCTACTGAAGCTATGACCTATTAAGACTGAAATCAAGCACATCAGGCAGGTCATTTAGTACCTGGTCTTGAATAGATGAAGTCAGGAGCAAAGAGTCTCATTGACTTTAACAGGAACATGATTAAATCCCAAATGCTCCATAACGAATGGTTTCCAGTTATTCAACTTCCTTTGCTCAGAACAGATAAGCTGGCTTTTCTACTGAACTATACTGTTCCTTGGGAGGTGACATAAATATTTAACATACTCATCCTGTATCAAATCATTCCAGCAGACTTTTAACCCTACTCAGCATTCTAAATTTAAGTGTGTTGGGTGTCTTTCTACAGTTCTATATTAAACTGTGGTGTCAGACATTAATCAGTACTTCAGTTATTCATGGGGAAAAAAAAAAAAAAGGCATATGAACAGTAAAGCAACTCGTGACACCTGAGGCTTTCGGAATTCTCCTTTAAGAGCATTGCTTTGCAAAGTGCAGAAGTAATTTCAAAGATCCCAATGTGATCTGAAGCAGGATTTAAGGAAAAAAATCATTTTGGAAAAGGATGTCACCTGCTCAAATAAACAGGTCCGTGATGTTTGCTTGTTGTTAACAAGGCAAAAAGGAAATTCTTAAAATTGGTATTGCTGTAGTGACATCAGCTACTGTTTGTCCTCCGAGACTCCTCTTATTCCCAAGGTAATAAGACAGTAACTAGGTTTAGTAAGCAACGGAAGTCACCAGAGAGATAAGAGTACTAAGTACAGTTTGCTTAGGGGAAAAAAGAGAAAGAGGAAGAGCAGCAAGAAGGGCTGGATAAAAACATTTTGAGACAAAACAGTTTACACAAAAGCAACAGTCCAGTTCAATATACAAACCCTGAAAAACCCTGAACAAGAGGCACAAGAGCTCTGACCTCCATCTGCAAAACTAGTTCCTGTCTAGAATTTTATCTTTATGCAACAGAAAACGTTAAGTAACTCAAAATGACTATTTTGAATCATTCATAAAAGAATGTCTTTCTCTGGCAGTTTATACAGAATCAGAGATGATGATTTACTTTGTCACACCATTGATGCATGAAGAGCTAAGAGCACTTTAGTCACTCTTTGGTACAACATCACTGAAAGACACTGGTTCATACTCAACTCATATCTATCATGTTAATGCAGTCCTGAAGTGCTGAGATTTTTGTTGCAGTTACTTGCTACAAATAAGCTTTATAAGTCACAGGATGGGTAAATAAAGCATTTGCTGAAGTATTTCAGTATTTTTGTTTTGCTGAAGAAAACACTCGTTATATACAGCTAACAATGCAGATGTACTATACTTCCAGTAGCTGAGAAAAATGACAATTTGACATCTGCCTGCATTTAAAGGGAGAAGAAACTTCTGGATATGATGACCCTGAAGCGGCGTACAGCACACAGCAATGGAAGTTAGACACAAGGCAACAAGCTGAATGACCTTAAGAAACACTTCCAATTTTACAGCAAATTTCCTCTGTGTTTATTCCATTCCTAGAAAAACTCCAATTTTATCTGGTTTCCCCTGAACAGGTTGTATGCTTACGCTGCAAGATATTTGAACTACTCCACTTACTTTGACACCTCCACATGGGCAAGCTGCAAGCAGTGCAAACACCCAAGGATCCCTGTAGCTATAAAAGCAACGACTAATGTAGACTAACAACACCAGTGTAAAGAACTGTATGTCAAGCCATACTACACACTGTGAAGAAACTGCAGCAGGCTCTTGCAAAATATCCTCAAGTCAGAATGAAAACTGAAGAGTGAGTTCCATCCTCTTCCTCCCAATAGCACCTACATCCTAACTTCATCACGTTACTGCACCGCAGACTGTCAGCCAGGACACGGTAGCAGAAGAATCCAGCTTGACGTGTGCTCTAGACTACTTTAAAACTCTACACTTCAACAACTGCCATAAGGATCTCAAGGATGCTCTACAGTCATACAAGGCAGTTGGTCTATGCTATTATGAAAGGGAGCAAAGGATGAAATCCATGATAATGCTTATTAGAAGTACAATCTACACCAAAACTGGAAATGAATGTCACTTACATAACACTCATACATACTCACATTCCTATGCAGGCCCTGAAATTCCTTTTTTTCAATTGCTCCCTCCCTTATTTGTTGACATAGTCCCTAGTATATTCTGTTTCTCATTGCTTATGTGACCTTGGAAAGAAGCCACATGTCATTTTAATCCAATTAAACCACTACAAGAAAAGATACTCATACTGGCACTGTAAAACCAAATATGGCTCCCTCCTAGCATTTAACATAAAAAAGAACCTTTTATGCTTCTGATATACGTTGTCATTGCCTGATCTACTGTTACTAAGTTTCATGAACCTGAAATAATCACTAGCAAGCTTCGATGCATTACACCATTTCTAAAATCACAGCGTATCTATACATACTTGCACTCTCCACTACAGAATATGACCTGGTTTTCAGATGCCCTACTTTTTTGGTATATTCAGCTCTAGCTAACCACTGGTCAGCTTTCTGCTAACACACTGACTTCCTACAAGACACAGGACAGCAAAGCAGAAGGGGGAGATCAGGCAAAAACCTCTCTAAGCTTTCAACGCTATACCATTAGCCTGTACATACTGCACACAGAAAACACACAGAAGGTCTATTCAGCACTTCTTATTTAGTGAAGTGCTGGTTAACTGGAACACAGGGCTAGTAATCTGTTTTACACGCTGTATTTCACAGAGGCATCCTGCAGGCAGGGTTTGCTTTCACATCCACTCAAACTAACTAAACCCACAAATGGATTCTTATCATTGTAAAATTCCCTTTATACATGCACTGATGTCTATATTTTCTGAAATTATACAAATTTCAGTAGCAGTTAATGAAGATTTGGGAGACTGAACATTATCTCCCCCCCTTCCCTTTTAGGATTTTTGTCCCTGGAATATGTGCTATGTGGAAATTTCATACTGTTGGCAACATCGAGGATGTAGGTATATGCATAAAAACTCCTTTACATAAAAATTTTTAGCATCAAAGTATTTTAATCCTAGCTTAAAGCCATGCAAGCAAGCTGCAAACAGAAGCCTGTATTGTGTCTGGATAGTTGGCCTGTGTTATGTTCATAACTGAATTTATCATTCAGGAGGAACTCCGAAACCGGATTTACTTTGCCAAGGATAAGTAATGACAAGGTGAATGGTTTAAGCTGCTATGTGAAATGCCAGGACAGGAAGGAAAGCTGACTGGTAGAACTGAACTCCAAAAAATAAAAGCACAGGGTGGTATTCAAGTGAGAAAGGAAATGCCCAAGAAGAAGAGCTTCTGCAAAACTAGTTTATGTAGCTGCTTGCTCCTCCCTAAATAAAATGCAAGAAAATTACAAAGAGTGCAGTGGAGAAAAAGATGTACATAATACACAGGCTGCCATCAGTTTCTCTAGACATCACGTATCTTAGGTAAAACCAACAAACAACTGACACCCTCCACTGAAATAACCCACGTATGTCCTGGAACAAAGCTCAGCTTCCATAATCTTGTTCCCCTTCCAGATACTTGCTTTATTTGCTTTACCTGCCACTGAAGATGAAAATCAGGTCAAATGCAGCTGAGAATTCTGTGGTGGTTTTTTTTTGGTCTGGCTGGTTTTAGGGTTTGTTTTTTATTTGGGAGGGGGGGTGGGGGGTTTAAACACAAACACACTTGCCTTGAATGTCTCTAAAACTTACGTACTTTTTAGGTTTGTATCAACACAAGCGAGCACAAAAGTTTGCTCATTCTACTTGCAAATAAGATGTATTTAACATGACATGTATGCTAACAGATATCTACATGTACATATTCAAATATTTCTCACAGACAGAAAGCCGCATCGTGACAGCCTGTATTCATTCCACTTCCCTCCTGGTTTTCCCCCTGCACCCAGTCCAGGTATAGAAAAGACAGCGCTCCCAGCAGATAATCATTAAAATTATTAGATAAATATTTAATAGCACAGACTTCCTGATACTATTTTTGGACCGGCAGGAGGAAAGAGCAAATTCCAATTTGCATTTCATAAACAGAATAACCATCTTCCAAACAAGCAGCTCAGCACGGGTGCACGCATACACAGAGACTCAGAATATGAAACTGCTTTGCTCAGAAGTCAGACTTCTGTATGAAATTCAAAAACTTTCATGCCCAGTGCAGTTTTTGTTTGCTAGAAATAAGCCACTGTTGAAATAAACAAGATACTCCCTCAATGCATGCTCTAATTGCCATATTTAAAAATAAATAAATAAAAAAAAAAAGCACAAACCTGTATGAAATATAACAGTGCTTTTCTTGTAGCCAGAGGGTAGACGAATGTTTCGGAGCAACCCCTTTGCTGTCAGCCGTACACGCATGTTGGATAAGGAAAATTTCGGGGACCATAACATGTCTTCAGTGCAATTGGGAGACAGACAAGCAAGAAATAGCCTCCATGTACTGTCACATACTATGCTTTTAAATCACTACTGGCAGAAGTCAGCAATTCTTGCTAAAGAAAACAGGCTTGAAGAAGTAATCAAGTCTCCGTTCCTTTGCTCTTATTCCTTATGCACAGACAAGCAAAAAATCAGTAAAAGCAGATATCCACGGCGTAAATGCTGCTGGCAGCTTCTCCTCACCAGATGTTGTGGAAACAAAGCTTGTCCTCAGAATAAAACCGACTTAGTGATTTGGAAAACCAATAGCCTCTGAATTGCATCACAGTGTTGATGCTTAATCTGCTATGGGACTCCGTGGGCTGGGAGCTAGAAGAGGAGAAAAGGGAGGAGGAGGATGAGGAGGGAGGAGGAAGTGGGTGGTCTCCCCAGCTGAATATATCATCCAGCAATGTCACAGACCATGTAATTGTTCTTTGGAGACTGTTGGGGAGATTATCTGAATATTCCTGGAGGCATATTTCAGCTCTCCTCTCCAAGAATCCTTTCAGGGTGCATTTTTTTTTTTTTCTTCCAAACAGTTCCTTTCAACTGACATGAATTTATCAAAACAAATTTAACAGCTAACATTTTCTACCAGAGTTTCTTTTGGCATTAAATATTATGTCAACATTTAAAGTCTTAAATATACAAACATGTCCATTCTGTAAGAGCAATTCATATCTTAGATCTGCTTAAGGGAAATACTATTTAGCTTGGCAGCTCAACACCGCAGATGCTTCCATTTATCAGAAGAGAAGCAACGAAACAGGCATCAATTTCATATTAAAACAGATCTCTGCCAGCTGGGTTTTGAAGGCACCCAAACATTGCAGAAAACAAGCAGTGTTACAGGAGTTCCTTCAAAATAGATGCTGTCTCCATATTCAATTAGTCCTCTTAAAAAAAAAAAATTCTTCTTACTATTTAATGAGCTCAAAAGTTTTGCATATACCTTGGCCCCTTTCAGCTACCACCAGCAAAAATAAAATGAAAAATAGAATTAGAAGGTAGCAAATAGAGGACTTTTACAGAGATTAGAAAAAGTCACATTTTTCACCTACAACCACAAGTATAAACACACACACTAGCCACCTTCCTGTGTAAAGCGAAACATTGCACTACTTTTCCTACAGTCAGTAGCTGCCTTCCTAGGCAGCCACAGAAGCAGGGACCATCCAAGTATCTCACAGCCAATGCAGGCGACAAGGCAGTAACAGCTCATACCTTCTTTTGGGTTGCTTGAAGAGCTGCCCTCCACAGCCTCTGTAACTTTTTAGAGACAACAAAATTACATGCTTCTCCACTGGTTCTGCACTTCTACCATTTCACCAAACCACAGCTGATGCTCTGTAGTACCTATCCCTCTGACAGTTTTTTCAGTTCCAGAAACAATTAACCCAAGTGGCTCTGAAGCAGGTATAACCCAAAGCAAACAATCACACTGACACGTCTCATCCTAGCAGTGCCTTACCAGTCTTCTCCTTACCACAAGTTGTTGTAACACCATGTCTTACTTGCTCAAGACATGTAACATTTTAAATTCTCTAGCGCTTATTTATCACATCACCTAAAACTAAAAATAGCATTTTGTCGCTTTATCCTGGCCTCCGGGTACCTCTAACATCACACAGGCCAGTGCAGTGACAATAAAGCAGCTCATTGTAAGTAGAGCAAAAGAGCTGCAGCCCAGCATCGAGACCGTCAGACCCATCAAGCCAACCTCCGCAGCGTACTGTGGGAGAGTACTGCTGAATATTTTATGATCATGCACCAAAACATTTATTTCCCAGGACGGTGATGTACCACCAACTCTGAAGTACTATAATACGTCTTCAGTCCGCAAAAAACCATTCAAAATAAGCACAAAGACAGTAAATTAGCTTTTTTTGTTTGGTTCCCAGGGCAGCCTCTGCACACAACAGGGCATGCATGTCATTACTGCTAAAAAATCCTCATCTGTTCCTTCTAGTCTGAAAAGCTTTGCCACTAGCAACGTGTGTTCATCTATCTTTCCAAGAGCCTGCAGATCCAGACCCTCTCCTAATCCAACACCACTACCAAAGACATCACCTCCTTTCTGTGCTGGAAGATTATTACGCTTGGAAGCCACGCTCAGCAGTAAACCAGAAGGCTTGTTACAGCACGTTAGAGTAGCCTTGCGTATTCAGCGTAGTTCATTAGCCATCTCTTCAAATATTACATCAGTATTGTCAAATCCTCTCTTAATGAAGGCATCTTGAGATTCTGACCAGGCCTACAGCCAGCCTTCACACACTATTCAACACCCAGCCATACCAGGTTTTACCCTTCTGCCAGGGCACCCACAGGAGCTCCCTTTTGTTTTCCTCCTGCCCGCCACAGCTTCCCCAAGGGAGGAACTGCTCTGTGTAGTAAATGTTCTCTCACCATCCCAATTTGATGCTCTCACAAAGGTGGAAACAGTCCAATCAGGTTCAAAAAAAGCAAACAAACAAAAAACCCAAACGAACAACAAAGCCCCCACACCCAAAAAACAACCCACCGCCTCTCCCCATCCTTGCAATAGTACCTGGGAGAAAGGTAAGAAACTTCTCAATAGCTTGTAAACCCAGAGAAGCTGAAGTACCCCACTGAAACCATAGCTTCCTTCCTAGGAACAGGAGCTAGAACAAAGAATCTCTAGAGGGCAACCATGATGTAATGAACCAGTCTGGAGACTAAGGAGTGAACGAATCACCAGGCAAAATATGAACAGACAGAAGCTCTATATGGACAACAAAATCTTTGTAAGCAGAGACCAAAACTCATCTTAGAGATACACAAATAATACTTTCACTGCCTCCTCTTTCCCACCCTTAGTTTGGGTGGTAATAGGCCATGAAGACGGATACATCACGGTATTTTTTTAAAAAAAACTTCTGATTTGAGGAAAATGCCTTTCTAGCCTCTAGGGCTGGAATCCAGTTAAACCCCAGAAACCTAAACCAAGTCTGCTGTATGCAGAAGCAGACCTGACAGCACTAATAAAAAGCAATAGATGCATGTCAGCGTCATCTAGCACCCAATACTCAGAGAGCTCTGACAGCAGCCAGCAAGAGGACTGCCCATCTCTATCTGAATGGCTTTCAGGAGAGATTTAACTCCGACAGGTTCCTCCAATGTAGCCTTTCCAGAGCTCTGCGTTACACCACGGTACGCTCCGCTGTGGTAGCTGTGCATCTGCTAGTGTTGCTTCCTTGGCTCAGTAAAAAAGCACCTCTGGGTCTGTGTCTGTACTCCTACTGTGACCATCTATCTAGTGCCTGATGCTGGCAGGGTACAAAGCCAGGACGTAAGCCATGGGATCCTCCCACAGCATGCCAGGAACATGCACTGTCTACATCTCATGCGTAACACAAAGATCGCAGAGAGGGCTTTTTCTGTCTTGACATTGGATAAGGGCAATGGAAAATAGCACCAGAAAACAGAAGAATAAAATAGGAAGTGATAAAGAACCCACACAGAAGACAAAAGAACTGACTGATTTTATTTGCTAGCACCTTACTGCTGGCTGCCCTCAAACTCCAAGGGCAAAACTGGTGATCAACACGGACAAAGGGGCTCTGTTCCGTTATGACCATCTAATTCAGTCTGGGTTGCTAAATGCATCAATACCTGATGACACCATCAGAGTGATGGTCGGGCTAGACCTATTGTAACCCCAGCAGATTTAGCGTATCTGCAACTCCCTGGGAACATTAGCAATGTGACAAGAAAGGAGCAAAGGGCACTGGCATCTGTAGGCTCTTAAAGTCAGCCTCAGGAGGCCAAGTCCACAGTATCCATATACGTTTCTGCTGTGTCCCTCTTTCCACATCCAACAATGACTAAGAAAGCTGTCGGAGCACAATTAGGTGTCTCATTGCAAAGAAGTCTAAATCGGAGGCTAGATCTTCAGATATGAGAAGCCCACGCAGAGGACACCTGGCTCCATGTCATACAATGGCATAGGCAGTGTGGAGCAGATGGATTTTACTGGCATGCTTTACTTCAGGATGAACTGAGAGGCGATTGTTTATGCAAAGAGAGATGCGAGAAGCAGGAGCCTACTAAGAGCCAAAGGGTCATCTGTGTCCTTGTTTTTATTTCTGGAAAATGGCTGACCCCTCTCCACTTCCCTGCGACCACCTTGCTTTAGCCAGTGCCCTAGTTTGAAAAGCTAACCTTCCTGCAAGGCAACAATACCTGCTGCCGCGCCAAATGCAGCTTGCAGCTTCCGGACTTATTTTAAGCTCCAATCCTCACCTGAAGGAAAAAAGCAAACCTCTTCCTGCCTCAAAGCAGGAACTAAAATCCTACATAATTTAGGTTTCCTCTAGTATACAGATGCTTTTAATCACTGTAAATTCAGCAGCCTGTCAAACAGAAGATGATGCTGCAGTGGATTCCCAGGCAAACAGCTACAGGAATCAGGCCGATCTGTGTCTCTCACGCAACATTTATGTTGTCTGCACCCTTTCAGAACTGAGAATGGCCACAAAACACTGCAAGAATAACTTCATTTTTAACTTCTGACTTAAGGGAGCAGCAAGTTATTTTTCACATGTAGGATGTCCCTTGCAAAATGGCCTTTTTGTTACACTGCCTCAGTCAAAACCCTACAGCGCATTGAAAAAAACCTTCTACTCTACAACAGTGAATAATGTCACTAACATTAGGATAACACACCTTAAAATACGAAGCTTCAATAATCTAGCCAGATGTGTCAAAAGAAACAGCTACCTCTGTGCTAGGGACTTCTGCTGCTCAGCAACAAGCTAGGTGTATACATAAGTCCTTGTGAGCTCAGGCCTCAAGGAACAGAGGAAAAATAAATCTTACTTAGGGACACAGCTTACAGATCTATTAATTATTTATTCACGTAATACTGACTTACATGCACTGTGCAACTGTTGTTCTTCTGTGGACTCAACAACAATACCCAGACAGCCTCTACTGAAAAGCAACACTGCAAGTAAGGACAATTTAGGCAATTATATGTCCTAAGACATGCTAGTGGTTTATCGGGAGATCACAGAGCAAAGTAAATGCAACTCACAACAGATGTGTTTCACCTATCTCTATGGGCTTTGTATGTTCTTTATAGCCCCAGGTGTGCAGACAAAAACAGAGATCTACATTCAGTTTACAAGCTGTTTAACCATCTTTGACACAAGATCCATTAGTTTCCTATCTCTAGAACAGTTCCATGGTCTTTCAAGTATTATGTCAACTTATCTGCCTAACAGGGATAAATGACAACAATATGGGCAGCTACTGTATCTGCTGAAAAATATATTAAGAAATATGGGGAAAGAAAGGACTTAAAGCTAGAAGGAACAAGTCAGAGGACTTCAAAATAACTTAAAAAAAATATACTGTAAGAGGACATTGAGAGTCAGCTTTGGGATATCTCATACACCTTCACCTCAAAGTTAAGAAAGAACTCCAGTACAATGACACCCAATTACTCACTGTTTACTACAAACACATAAAACAATGTGCACAACCCAAGGAACTCCAGGGAGTCAAAGTAAAAAAAAACAAGTCTGAGAACATCAGAAGAGATCCATATCTAGGTTTAACTGGAAAGGAAAGGGACAAGACAACTGTAGAGAAAGAACCAAGTGCTAGGATGGCATTTTCAAGAAGGCGATATAATTCAGCATTGCCTACAGCAACTCAGCTGGGAATAAAAAATGAAAACAGTTTGCTACTGGTATGTGACTGATGGCCAGTCAAAGCTCTAAAGCCTCTTAACAAAATAAAAACTTATTGTCCTCTTAATTACTGAAAAATATAGTGATAATTTACATATTTTAAAATTCATTCAGAGAGAACATGCATGCAAATACACTGATACACTTACTTGACCACTGAAGACGCCAATCTGGAAATACATTAAAACTGTCTTGTCATGTGTCTCAGTTTTTTGCATCCTATTCTCTACTCTGACAAACATACTACCTCAGGAAAACACCACGTATTAAAAATAAACGAACAAACAACCACCACCACAACAAAACCAACAAACAAAACACTCAAAACAGATGACTTCAGAGTTTACGGTGGCATTCTTTGAACATCAGCACCAGCCATTTCACTTTGAAGACTTATGAGCATAGTAGTTCTCACCCAAGGAATTAAATCCTGAGATCCAGCTGCTGTACTATACTTTATTTGGTAACCTGGAAAAATCTGGCCAAGAAAGTAACAGCTACTGGGTATCCATGGTTATTTCAGGTTTATCAATACTCCCTCAACTCTTCAAAATAAAAATTGTATGTCCCTAATGAATGCATTTAATAAACTCAAATTCACATAGATTTAGATTAATTCTGCATTTATTTATACAGAAATGGCAAAACAAGTATGTGCTTCTATAGCTGGTTCACATGCAATAGCTACACCACTTAAGCAGCTTTGCTGTCTGTTTATAAGATCATTCCTTATTAGCCTGAAGGTATTCAAAGGCTCGATCACATGAGACAATTAAATCATTCAGATAGTCTTCATAGTTCACATGGATTAAAAAATATCTAAAAAGACTATAGCTGGCTTTTTATCACGGCTAGAAAGGCACAGTACAGTATCTGCAAAAAGAAGTTTAAGCCTGATCTTTTTATTGCTTTTCAAGAGAAAAGGAAAAAGATTAATTTACACTATTCAACTCCTAGGATTTCCAATGTGTAAAATATTAACTACATTAATACTGAATCTAATCGTGTTCCTGCTTCACCCCATTGATTTTAAAAAACTGTTCAAGTTTGTTGCTTTTCTATACCTGGAGTGCTTTAAGCACTGAACAAACTATTAGCTGTTAAGAAGCAAAATCCTCCTCCCTGGTTTTAACTGCACTGCAGAAGGTACCTAGTTTATTCCAGTGCAGAACAGGAAAGAGCTTTAAAATATTTAAGATATTTACCCATCAAACTGTTTCCGGTATGATTCTTAAGGGAATTTATTTCCCATGAGCTGCAGACTACAGTATTAGAAGACGCTGAATGAAAAGCAGAGTTGGTTCAACAACAGGAGAAGTTTTACTTAGTGGAAAAATTCCACAGACTACCACAGAATGCCTTTTTTTTTTTTAAATGGATACATGAGACTTAAAATTACTGTTTAGATGATACTGAAAAACTGTTTGTTCAAAACCTGTCACACAGAGCGTTGCAACATATATTCTTTATCAGAATTGTTGGGTTTTTGGGGGGTGGGTTTTGGGTTTTTTTGGGGGGGGGGTTGTTTTTTTTTTTAAATCAGTTTAAGACGTCTGGGATTTTTTTTGTATGAA
>JAVKLA010000053.1:14199045-14223814 GCA_034782735.1 Sagittarius serpentarius | reverse complement strand
CATTCAAGGACCTTCACGTCCTTCTTAGATTGTGGGGCCCAGAACTGCGCACAGGACTCAAGGTGAGGCCTCACCATTGCTAAATACAGTGGGATAATCACCTCTTTTGACCGACTGGTTATGCTGTGTTTGATGCACCCCAGGATGCCATTTGCCCTTTTGGCTGCCACGGCACATATGTTCACATGTGCATCACGGTATTTTCAAGTCTCCAAGCAACAAGAACACTGCTTGCACAGTTTCTCCCACAACTTGCAAAAAACTTTTGCAAGCAAAAACCCCCCCCTCCCCTCAAACAAAAACAAACCCCCAAAGACCTTCTGATCAGACATGAAAGGAGAAACAGAGTGCGAATGAGCCACTTGACCAGATATCCCTCATCAGCAGGGTAATTTGCCACACCATGCTGAAGACTACTGATGGTCAACTTGATGAAAAAATTCACTGAAGTCCCAGGTACTTGACATTCATAACAATGTTCATCAGCTCTCAGTTACAAGTCCTCCCAGTTTTTAAAGAAAGCTTACATACTTTCACATAGTATTCATGTATCATTTTAAAACAAAGCTTTTGTTCTTGTTGAAAAAGCACAAGCACAGTGTGATGTACATTAATCTGTTGCTTTCCAGACGCTGAAAGTGCAAGTATTTTGAGGGTCTACAATGTAAGAGAAGATACGTTTATCCTCTTTCCTCTAGTTTCAACAGTGATGACTAAAGGCATGACAGAAAGGGGTGTTAACTGAACCTTGAAGCATGCCTCCATCGGATTTTATTTGAACCAGAGTATTGTGTTAGTAAAAGCATCCTATCCCAGCTAAGAGTTTGAGTGAGGAGCCAGCATCCACCTTTAACAACCTGTTCCAAGAGACAGCTTCATGGACTTGTATTTATACCTTATTTTTCCATTTGCACTTGATCAGCACTACTACTCACTTTTGCAATAAGCCCCCTGACTGAAGGTATTCCCTCCCCCAGTGTTAAATTTTCTCACAAACAATTAAACTACAAAAGCAGCCTTTTAACCTCTTCTTTATGAGGGTAAGATAACAGAACACCATCTTTCATGATGGAGCATGTACTGTTTTTTGATGAAGTTTCTTTGGTTTTCATGGCTTCTACGGCCTTTAGTAACCGATTCCACTATGCGTACTCCATCATAGTACAAAGAGAGATAATATAAACCATACTGTTCATACTTAGTAATACTTCATAGGGTTATCCAGCAGCTGCCCTAGCTTTCCTGACAACAGTGTTGTGCCAAGCATAAGTGTAAATTGTTATCATAATACACCACACATCCCTTTCAGGGTCACTGAACAACAGGATAAAAGCTTTCCAATAAATATTTACATGCTTTATTCGAAAAATGATAGCTTTATCTTTGGAACTGCCAAAAAGGATATTGGCTTTTGCTTGGCTTACGTAGTTTCAGGGATTACTGTATGGTAACTTATCCTTAACCTTCAGTCAATAACAGAGACACGAGAAGTGAATATCCACTGCATATACACGCTGCACTGTAACATACTGCACCGGTATTAGAAGTAGGTCCCTTGTTCTCCAGGGAGGGCTGGTTAGGGGGGAAGAAAGAAAAAAAAAAAAAAAAAAGGAAAGAGCACTAACTTTACGCATTTTTAGAGGCAGTTTTGCATCTACCATAAAATTACACCTCACAAGAGGAAACATTTTTACATTACATTTACATTAAGACATTACAGTAAGTGCACATGTACATTCTTACTTGAAGTTAACAAGTTAAGAAGTATAATAAAACGTATTATGCCCAAGAAGTTAATTTTGTCTTAGCCTTAAAGCCAGTGCTGAAGCAATACACCACAGAACTTGTAGAAATTATTTGATCCACTGGAATGTCACCCATGAAAAATACAGAATTCACAAAAAGGAGCCTTGTGAATGTTTTAACATGAAGACGGAATGAACAGCTGCAAATACATAAGTCTCTCCAATTTACAGGCATACTAACAGTATGTTGTGCCTTGCTTTGTTGAGCTGATTCTGGCTTTGCATCATTGCTATGAATGAATGGAAAAACAGATGAAGAGCACAAACAGTCAGAGAACAGAGACCATATCCTAAGAAAAGCCTGGTATTTTTCCATCCTTGAAGTAATGTGAGAAGCAACATTAACAACTGAGCTAGACAATTAATGCCTTAATATTGTAATCAGTTATCGGAGTCCTGCTGCAATAAATTAGTCCTGACTCTTCAGACAGAGCACATGGGCAAGAAATAGAACTAGGGTTGGACCTCCTCACTGAATGAGGCTAAAAACTGTGGAGTTCACTATGGCACTGAAATAAAAGAACAAAAGCTATAAACTAGCTAAAATCACTAGAACAGAGCTTCACTATAATATCAACGCCACTAAAAAAAAAAAAAAAAAAGAAGAAAAAAAGATAGTGGGCCCCATTCTGCATGGTACCAGCTGGCATTATTTCAGTTCACTTCAAAAAAGATCATTTGTCTTTTCTTAAAATGCAAGACATTGTACTGCAGACCATCCAAGCAGCCACACAGTATTTTTATTCTGAAAGAACTATCTGTAACTGTGAAGATGGGGGAAAAAAAAAAAAAAAAAAAATCTTTCTTAAAAAAGCAAAATACTCCATCAGAAAGCTTTGCATTCATAAATGGGAAATTATACTAATATTCTGTACAAGTGAGAAGTGTATTAACTTCAAAGTCTAACATACCATCCATTTTTGGAAGCTGACTCAGTACAGGAAATAGTTCAGGTTTATTAAGACAAACACTGAAATATAGCTATTCAACTGGCAAAAGTATGATGCTAAAGAGCATTTGCTAAAGAATCATTAAATATTACAGTTAATTTGGAGTTTATAGCTGTGTTTTTATGACATTGAATATAATACTTCAAGGCTACGTAGCTACATTCTTCATTAGGTTGGAAAAGATGAATCACACAAAAAGTTATATTTAACTAGTAAAAAGGGGAGGGAGCACTAATTACTTTTCTACATGGAAAACAGAGAGAAAGTACCATGCTAAATTTAGGGGAAAATAAAGTTATATTTTAAGACTATAATAAGGAAGTAGAAGAGGAATTTCATTTTCTGTTTCTAGTCCAGAAACTATCTTCGTTGCTCATCGTGAGTTTCCTCAGTTGAGCTAATCAAGACATTATGTTGCTACCTGTATCATCCTCTGCACTCTTACATGATGGATTAGATATGAGTTCATGAAACTTAGTGTCAGCCTATACCTAAACTAACATTAGTTCAGCCAAGTATCAATAAAAGCAACAAACTGAATTAGCACTTTGTGCAAAGTCTTATGCTTGCTGTGTGACAGAAGCCCTGACTCTTAAGATACTGAGCAATGTACCAAGTCACAATTAATATGTAGACATTTGACACCCAAGACAGTAAAAGGCAAAAAGCATAAAAGACTCATGTTATGACTGCAGGAAATTAAAAACATACTGCCAGTACCAGAGTTACAGGTCAGAACTGATTTACCCAGTAATTCCAGACTCAAATTTGTTAACATCTGCTTGGCTACAGCACCTCTTTCAGAAAGACATCTGCTATTCGCTCAGGGGACACAGGGCTTTCCAGTTATCTTCAGTATCTTTCAAAAAGGGCTTTTCAATTAGTAATTAATTACAAGCAGCTTTTAATTCAGCAAATACACACTGATGCTCAGGAAACTAATTTAGACTGCCAACTCTCTTGAAAAGACCTGGAAATGGCTGCAAGTAGAATCATCTGAAGACTGTTCTGTCTCCTGGCAGATAGAAACTAGCACCAGGTGTCCTGACTGGCGTAAACACCAAAACCAAACCCAATATTAACTCCTTAAAACTCTGCCAGATTTTGGAACACCATCTGCCACTTAATAAGCTGCGATTCCTCCCTCTGCCATACAAGCAGACACACACATCGACATGCTCAGATAATTTCAACTTCTTATTCAAGCACAGTCTGCAGTGATACACAGAGACAGCTCACACCAAAAGGGTATCATGAACGTTCCGGAAAAACCTGTTATTCTGCAGGATTCTTCTATTTGTTTTTTTAAAAGCCCCAACACATAACCTTTAATCATTACTTACCTCACTGTGGCTAAACAGCAAAAACTACATCCAAGTTTCATTGCCGTGCTTTTTTTTTCATGATAGTTAAAAAACTCCTTATGCTCCACTGGAAACAGAGTGACAGATAGCACAGACTGCATATCCTAAGAGCTGGGTAGCCAGAAGATAGCAACCCAAGACTTTTCTCCATATCCCCTGAAACTGGAATCACTGATGGTTTATGCAATTCTCCGTTGCAAAACTGTTCTTCCAAGAAAAGAACCAATATACTAATGTAATGTATAAACTTAAGTTGCACCACAGAAAATGTAAAAATGCATTCAGAAGACTCACCGGAACCCAAACAAGATAGGCTTTGGTGTCCGTTTCTTCCAGGAGTACCTACAATGTTCAGAAGAAGGAAAGAAAAAAAAAAAAGAAAAGGAGAATTACACTTCCAAGCCAGAAAGGGGCAGTGGGGGTGCCTTTTTTAAAATTCTTTCCACATAAGCTCCTCAAACTTCACAATTTCAGTTTCTTTCTTACGATGGCTGATGGCATGTTCAACAGCAAGATTTAGCACTATAAACTATTTGGAAAATGCATGACGAATTCCCAATAAGTCAAACTTTTTTTTGTCCATTACAATTATCACATTTCATTTAAGCCAGGCAGCACCTTTTTATTTTACTCATTCATACAGGACCACAGATAATAAAAACCAACCATCTATACCAGCATCATAGTAACTTTTTTCCACCTGTACGCTCCAGTTATTTTATTTGTATAAAGGAGGTATAAATTAACAGCACTCTGAAATGTGCTACCAATCAAATCAGATATAAATGAAAGCACCGAGAAGGTTAATCTATCCCTGCTGTGTTGTTTTAGAGTCACATGAAAACCGACTTAAGAACCTCATTATTTCAAAGGACAGTAATTAAATGAAAGCACTCTTTCGGACTGCTATGTGTAAGTCCAAAAGTAAGGTGCAGAAGTTTATAAAAGGTCTGTTGACAACACCTATCAGCTTTCTTCAGGCTTTACAAATAGTGTATGATCCTATAGCAGGTGTTTCAATAGGAAACAATCTGCTTTGTACCGCTACTGTACTTGTTTCCCTTACCTCAGCCATGCAAATGGAACTTTGCTCCCACACTGAAAATTCTGTCTTACAAAGCTTGCCTGAGGATTCATACCTATTCTTTTGTTTCACTCTGGTAAAAATTACTAATTTCAATTGAAAGTTAAAGATAGAACAAGCATCTGATACAGAAACATAAAGTGAAGTAAATATTATCCTCAACAGCCAAAGCTGATCAGCATGCTCGCACAAGAATCTTGCTTAATTTAAACACAAACTTGGGAAATCTAGTCTGGGTTGTGTCTTGCAAGTATACGACCTTATAAGCAGGTGACAAAACATCGTTTAAACAGACATTATCAAGTATTTTGAGTCCTCATGGGATGCAAGTGGACAATGAATGCCCTGATTTTTTTCCTCCCAGGTTAAACAAATACATAACGAACACATTGCAGAGCCAGTCTCTTAACACTATGAACTACAAGAAAAAAGAGCAGACTGACTATCTCAATTACTCTGAAGTCGTAGAGCACAACTGCCTCTTTTCAAGACAGAGGGATTCAAGAACGCCAGTGAAAAATTTACTTTACCCAACAGCTGATTACCTCTAGCCTCACTGACTTTCCTTGCCGAGTGCAGTGGCCCCGATGCTTTTGGTATGCACTGGTTCAGTGAAGCAGACCTGGCCTTGGCTCCTAAAAGTAGAAGCTTACGTCAGGCTTAAAAGTAGTACTACGTAAGCAATTAAAGACATGCCTAATATTACACATTTAAAGTACAAGATGCACAAACCTACTCAAACACAGAAACACCTTCTAGAAAATTTAAGCTATATTTAAAAACTTAGCTTTGCTTTACCAGAACTCACACTGGAAGAAACAAAAAGATAGTTTTAATAAAGCTGCTAAGCAGAAGAAAACATTAATAAAGATTTCACTTTAGCACTAAGATCGAATTACTTAATTTGGCAAATACAACACAGCTAGGGAAACACTGGCTGAAAGGGACCTCCAGAGGCCAGCTATCCAGCCTCCCACTCAGAGCAGGGCCACCACCAAGAGGTGATCAGTTGACCCTGCTTTTGTCTAGCCCAGCCTTGCAAATCTCCAGCAAGGGAGGCTCTACAGCCCCACAAAAATTTAAATTTATGGCACAAATTTGCATTCATTTCCCATTGCCACATCATCTGGTACTACTGAGGAGAGTTTGGCACCATCACCTCTGTAGCTGTCCTTTTCAAGTTACTGCAGACTTACAATATCTCCCCTTACTCTCCTTTTTCCCTGACCACACAAGCTCAACTCCCTCAGCCTCTCCTCAGACCTCATGTGGTCAGAGACCCTACCTGTCTTCCTACGTTTCCAGCTGACCTTTCCAGTTTCAAAACAACCCTCTTGAACTGGGAAGGCCGCAACACACAACAGAGTAGTCCAAATGACGTGAAGCCAAGCAAGGAATACCAGCTTCTTCTGGCCACACTGCTCCTGGAGGTGCTGAAGGCACACTTCTAGTGCCCAGATCACTGAAGATGTTGAGCAATGCATAGTTGTGTCACATGTGCTGGACTCCAATAGAAAGCATCAGCTTGTCAGCCAGCTATATAATTTGTGTTTGTTTCAAAGCGATTTACAGTTTGTGGCAAATTCTGTTTCTTTTCACTGTTTACCATTTTAAAGCATGTCATTATAGCATGACATTTGGCAGGCATCTCTTCTATTTTTTCCCAAGTATGTCAGATACCAGCTTAAAACTTAAGCCTAAAGCAGGAGCATAGTATTTAATTAGGCTTATCCAATTACAATAACCAGTTCACCACAAAGATGGTCAGAAGCAAGTTGATTATAACTAGCATTTAGGAGAGAGAGACAGCAAGCTTATTTATCTGCTCCCATTATGTCTTTAATTTTGGCCAGAGAATGAGTTGCCAACTGCTGTTTGTGGCTGGAGTGGAGAAGCACTGTTGGCTGATTGAGGGGTCTCGGCTCGAATAGGAATAGGAACGAGGATAGTGTTTCGTACAAAGCCAGAAAGTACATATAAATTAATGCTTGCTTTAGCACCAGATGATGAAGCACAGTTGTCTTATCTCCATTAAAAATTAGAGCAAACCTCTGATTCCACTTCAGCCAGTAAGAAGAGTATCAAGAAAAAGCAGCACGAAGAGCTGTTTCTGGGACTCTTCCCTTGGAAGGATGGGACAATGTCACTCATCTATGAAAGAAGATACTTCATCTAATAATACCTTATTCAAAAAGAATAACCCCATCCCCCAAGGTCTTTTCTGTCCTGAAAGGGGTGAAGATAATGGAAAGTCTGCACAAGGATGAGGACAACTATACACTTAGGTCTACCCCACAGATCACCAGCAGCCACAGAGTCTGTGGCTGAGCTGTGTAACAGAAAAGAACTCTTATTAAACAACATAAACCCCAGACGATGACACCTGCCACGTAGCAAAGTGTGTTTAGTCCCTGTGCCATGTAACCCTTAGCCATATCACAGTGCAGACCTCCTCATTTTCCCGAAATACTCCAGTCAATTATGACAATACAAAGGACGTTTTAGACCTCCTACGAAACCTTACAAAACTTGAAGTACCACTGATGTAATTTTACTTCCTCACACTATTTTCCAAGACCACTGTTTAATAAACACTGCTTCAGGAGGCAACCACCTGCAGAAGTTAAGGTACCGTGACAGTAGTAACTGTAGTTTCACTCTATCTACAAACAGACCCATATACCTTTTGGAGTTGACTTCAATGAGTGCAATCTAGGTCTTGGTACAGCTTTCAAAGGGACAGATCCCAAAGTACCATTCTGGCAGGCTGGTTTTGAAGGCCATTCTCCATTCTTGATGATGACTGTGGCACTTGCAGCTGCAACACAGAACGACAAGTAATTTGCTCTAGGCATTATCTAGCTTGGGGAAAATTAAATGCTAAAACCAGCCTGTTTTACCCAAGGCTAAAGTTAGGAGAAACACAAGTTGGAATGAATTGCAGAATAAAAATATTATGACCACCTCTGATTTCTTCAGTACAAAGAGACTGATGAACTGTAACAGAAAAGTCTACAACTGCTACAAACGCTTATCAGAACTAGACATATAGGTCTGAACTATGCACAAGAGGGGGATATATATAAAAGTATATTGACCAAGAAACATAGCCGAAAGCCTGTTCTTGCTGTACAAAGCAAACGCAGAATACATTTCAGTGTCAGACAAGAAAAAGCACCATCAGTACACAAGGACGCTTTGGAGACAGAGTTGACTGTTAAAATAGTAAAAACCAAATAAAACTCAGACAAATTCCTCATGCAACACCTTCGCCTGCTCTCTCTCGTTTGAGAGCTGAGCACGCTGCTTCAGTGCTATGGTACAGGCACCACCAGTGGACTCCACACCCCTTCCGTCCTCCTTGCGGGGCACTAAAAAACACGTGAGCCCAACTGCATTCACCAGCTACCAAACAAGTTTTAAGAAAGGTTCCTGTAGTCCCTGTTCACAACAGCAACCTCCTCAGTGACAGCAGACCTCAGAAGGCTCCCCGCCCCAAAAGAGCTGAAGTCATACAGCAAGATACTCCCTGCAAAAAGAGGCAGACAGACCTAAACTGGGAAAGGCAGGACAACAAGCAATTGCTACCTCACATCAAAATCAGGTTTCCAATTAACAGGGCAGTTGCTACAGAAGACGTTTTGTTCCATTTCAAAGGAACTTGAGAGAGGTCTGGACTTGCTGTCACAATGAAAATTTTTCCTTGAAAAAAAATAAAACTAAAAAGCATTGCTTTATTTTTCCAGAAAAAATACAAAAATACTTCTAAAGTATGTATAAGACCGAGGTACACTTTGGTTCAGGTACTAAAAAGTTACGTATACCGACACATTAAAACAGTAAGAAATAGACATTGCATTTACCAGAGACAAGGAAAAACTAAGTCACACTGGAATAGTTTGTTAGACCGTTGCTTTTTTTCTCTAGTCATTTAAGGGGGGAAAAAAACAGGGTGGGGGGTGTAATATAATATCAGATTTGCCTCACATTAGTGTTTTAACGAGGCTGATTTTTTTAAAGGTAATGCAAACTACATATCTAACATTGTTCATTGAAAGATGGAACATACAGTCTTGAGATTATTTTAGTGTCTTTAAATGCACCAGCATAAATCATGTAAATTAACTACTTCAAAAAGATGCTTTTGGGCCACTAGTCAATACATTTTCAAGCACACTAAGAGGGACAGAACTGCTTTCCCTTTTAGAAACATATGTTTAGAAACATTTTTTTTAAATAAAGTTGGAGCCTCTCTAAAGGCACAAAACCTAAATATTTGCAAAAATTCTATACATGAGGAACAATTTGCATAACACATCAGTAACAGTTATTTTGCAGGAATCTGACCCTGATCAACATCAGATTATTCAAACCAATTTGTTTTAGTAAAGCATGAGGCCTGAAGCAGTCCTTAACTTTTTCTCTAAATCACTAAATTACAGATTTTTGCTCAGAGTTCACTGCAAGCAGCTAACAACTGCCTACAAACTGCTGTGCTACTTTCTTCTAAATTAGAAGCATGCCATGGAGTAACACTGCGGTAAGTAAGCACACTTCTGGTGCAGGACTAGTTAGGGCACTGTTTTGTCCTGTTAGAAGCTCTGGAGACAGCTAACCAGGCTGCATGCAGAAAAAAGGCAAATCTGCAAAGTTTGGCCACTATAGGACTTCAAAGCGGTTATACACAGAACTAGGAGTAGCTACTGCAGTCTTGATGAAAGATGGACAGGTATAAAGTGATCTCACCCCAGCTAAGATCTAAAGGGTTTAAAAACTCAACTCATTAAAAGAATTTCAGTGAAGTATTGACTGTACAGAAATGCAGCTCCAGGTCAATTGCTAGGATCAGCTTTTTAACTTCTGAAACACAATTTCCTTTATATGCAATTATTCTAATGCAATTCAAAGTTGGATTCTTGTTCTTAACCTCAGAGTTTAAACATTTCAGAATGTTCAAATGATAGTATTTTCGGCTCAGCACTGAAATTGGGAAGATTTCTCTACTGCTACAAATTCAATTTTTCAATGCTCAGACTGACATCTTGCATCCAAAATATGCTTTTATTAACAAGAGCATTTCAAACTTCATGATTTCCAAACTTCTCACATAGTAAGTCTTTTTAGAGAAAAGAATCATAAAACTCAAGTGCTCATTAGACAAAAGAAATCCTAATGCTGCCAGAGGAAATTACCAATCCAAGGACATCCCATAACAAAGGGCTGAGCTGACACAGCAGGCGAAACGGTCTCTTTTGTATTTTTTTTCCCTCTGCTAACACAACGCAAACTCCTTAAGCAAAACAAGCCAAGCAACTTTGTCCATTTAATACTGTTGACAGGACCACAACAGTTAGTCATAAATTTCATGACATTCACAGCATAAGCAACCCGTCTTGATCTTTTGTGTGTCCCACCAATCTAAAAAACATTTTACGTTTGCAAATACAGGGTTTTTTTTTTCCCCTGACATTATTGTATAGGAGACTAAATGAAAGAATAAAAAACAAGAAAAGCACCGTTCTTAACATTAGAGTACAAACTAAATCCATTAGTTCTTTCCAATTTGATGCAAAGTCATAAAAACTGAATTTCACTAACATATGAATTATATGTAACCTAAACTCATAATACTCACAAAATCTGCCCATAAATCATTCTCATCAAGTGTAAGAAATTAACCAAAGAAAAATCATCTCACAGAAAATCAGCAAGTCAAAACATTGCATACATTTACCAACCGCCACAAAACAAAATACAAGCTTTAAAATAGAAATAAAAAGGAATACAACCTACTTCTTTTCCCAGTAAACGTGGCTAACAAAGGAATAATACAAAAGCTGTAAGATCCCACTACCAGCAATGTCAGTAAGGTAATATCATAGTGGCTTCCTGAGTCAGTCGGTGGTGTTAGTGTAGAATTGATGAAAATAATAGGAGAAAAATTAGTTTCTGTGCAACTGCGGAGTCCTCCTGGTATAGTCATTTAAAAAAGATCAAAGCAAGCTTGAAGCCAAAGAGACTGCAGCCATGTTCAACCTCTCATATTGCTCTTGCTTGCTCTTCGTGAATCGGAGTGGAAAAAATTGTAAGCTTGAAGGCAGTGGACAAAACAGATTAAACCAACTAGCAAATCAAGCTAAATAAGGAGTCATCTGTTTAGATAGTTAATCTGAATACACTTCTTTGTTATGAAGCGATGACCCTTTCCTTTGTTACATGAGGGAGTAAAATGAAGAGAGGACAAAGCTGCTTAGGAATTCCAGATACAGTCCTAAACCTGAACAGCAAAAGTCAACATGGCTGTCACAGCAACCAAACCGACCTGATTACACAGGAACATGCACTGAATATTTTATTACACATACTCTTACTCCTTTGAGGAATATGTTAGGTCTTAGTTTTTAATGAAGGCACTACAGGGGGGAAAAAAGAAAAAACGAACAAGAGAAATTTTACTTATATATGTATGCATGCATATGTGCATACATAAACTATAGACATATGTTAAATTACAGTTCTCTTTCAGGCCATTGAAGACAGATTTAAATGACATCTGGCACAAAGCAAAGGCCTTTGCCCAGTCTCCAAGATATAACAGATGATGCAATAGTAACAGAATAGTTGAATGTACTCATTTGAATACGTATAGCTAGGAATACTAATATGTCTGACAGTCAGTTGTGTATTATTTCCTTCATATTTTTGCCCCAAGAACTCCTACAACTGCTGGCACAGAGCCTTTGTAGAGCTCCAAATCAAAGCAAGTTCTGTTATTTTTCTCCCTAGTTTTAATCAAGATGGATTTTGTTTAGGTCATACGCCAACGCTTACAGTTACCTTAGAAACTATAGAAGTCTACCCATGTGAAGTTTTACCTTCTAAAAGCAGTTTCACTTACCTACTTTTGATCTCATCTATACATTTTGTCTTAAAATTCTGAAAGCAGATATAATCTACTCAGAAAGAGCATTTAGCATCAAAAACCTCTAGCAAGCTGTTCCAAATATGACAGGTAATCCATTCAAACCATTCAGACTTAATTACACTATATGTAAACACAAGGAAATGTTTGCTCAAGACGACCCACTGGTTTTGTAATGTTTCAGGATGGAAGAGGAGCTGTACTGAAACTTCTGCTCGTAAAACAAAAATCCAAAGCTCAAAGCTCCTTCAGGTGGCATGTCCCAAGAAGGGAAGTTTTAAGTTAAGAGGCAGAAAGAGTAAGACCTAGAACTAGTAATAAGTTGTACAATGAGAACTAACATGGGCCTTTGTCAGACAGGACTCCCTTCATGGGGATTTTTTTCCAACAAGCAGTTGATGCTGGCTATCAGTTAAAACCTGTAACCCTGATGGATACTTACAATTACTGCTGAAAAGACTTCGCTCACTCTGAGTGCTGCTGACTGATGAGATGCTAGGTGTTCTCTCAAGCACTGATCTTTTGAAAGGCACTTGGGGTTTGGCAAGGGGTTTCCCAGAGCTAGCCCAGGAGGCTGGAGAATTCTTCACAGAGGCATGCTTCTCTCTTGGCAAAGATCCTATACCTGTCAATTAGAGGGGAAGGGGGCGGGAGGGAAAAGAACAAAAGGAGTTGGAAAGAAGCTTAAACAATTGCTGCTTCTAAGTATATGCCAACAAGCAAAGAGATTGACACAGAAAAAATACATATAAAAAGGCTTAATCTTCCTCATACTGACATGGTAAAAACCTCTGTAAATACAGAAAAACAGTTCCAAGGATTTAAAGAATCCCGTTTTACCTGCATATCGACCTCAGGAACAAGTCAAGAGCTTTACAGACAGGCCTTCAAGGCAGACATTTGCACGCACAAGAAGTCTAGCATTCTCCTACCTCTGTGTATTATGGTTAGCTGCACTGGCAATCCCATAAAAATATAACCTCCAGCTCAAAGACAATCCAAGATTCGTCTGTTCCCAACCCCAAAGCAGAGGTTTCCCCCAAGCACCTTTGACAGAGCACTCTAAAAGATAGTACCTTTTCAAGGACAAACACAGCACAAGCGTACCAAATTGTGTTGTACTCACATAATATACTGAAAACTGACTAGTTCTGCAAAACTAGTTAAACAGCACTTGCTAGAATCAAGTTCTTAATGGCCAACTGGTGGAGACGCATTTTTGCATTAACTGCTGTTTTCCTTTGAGCTTGTTGAATACAAATGCCCAATAGCCAAGGTAATCAAATCGGAAGGATATCTATATAGGAGACAGGTACGCCACCTTCCGATGGGAGCTTACTCTTGCACTACTAACAAAGCAACAACACCTCCTGCAAGAAAATTTGAGTTTAGTTAAACTAGAAGCTTAATTTATTTCTGAAAAGTGTGCACCCAGATTAAAATTACAATGGCCTAAAAGGAAGTTATGTACAGACTTGTCTTGCCAACACTGAGTTGACTCCTGTCAGCTATGACATCACAATCTTTACACAGTCCTCTGAATAAATATGGAAAAGAGGTTTTCATTGTTGTATAAAAACAAAAAGAGAGAGATGGAAGATAGGCTTACTTTTTTTTTAATATTTTGTTATTTATTGTAACAGAAGATACCTTACAAAACATCAACTTCTGATGCCACTGCCATTTCAAGTCTGACAGACATAGTTTATCTTACTTGAAGAGATGACTACAGTGTTTCAGATTTGACTTAGAACAATCAGCTTTTTATTTAAAGGGAATACTCATCCCTTTATTCTTCTAACTATAAACCATATTCCAATTTTGCATAAACTATGCAAGAGACTGTTGAAATGTGACGAAATTAGCTAGTAATTCCACTTCATTCAACATCGGTTTTACTGCAGGATCTCCACTCTTAAATGCCAACGACCAAGAAACCATCAATTTGCACTAAAACCAAGAAAACATGACATTAAGAGGATTACATTAAGATTTAGGCAAGAAAAATACTTATACTCAATGTCTGCTTTTCAACAGTAGGTGGTGTGACAGGATTAGATAACTTGTCTCAAAACATCCTGTATCAAGTACCCCAAAACAGGAACAGCACTAGTAAAGGAAGGTATGTTCAAGCTATTTCACTCAGTTCAGATCAACTCCATAACAAAAACAGAAACCCTACATACATCATATACTAAACATGCATTAGGATATTATATAATACTGGTCACCGAATATAACACGCAAGCTTCAGTGAGTCACTAAACACGCTTTTACATCAGACCTCTCTGGAGGTGCACTGTTACTACTTGTTTGGCATTACTATGCAGAAGTGTGATTCTGTATATTGCTGTAGCCTGGTATTAAGTCGATGAGACAAAGTTAACAGCCATATTTTAGAATTTTTTGTAAGTTACTGCCATGAACACTTGAATACATCCAACTCGCTAAAGGGCATACAACCTTTGTCATGCTATGAGAACACCACAAACCACAAGCTTACACCTACTGAAAACACCTCTGACACACAGCACTCCAGACTTTTTTTTTTTGTGTTCCCCCCCCCCCCAAATTTTCTGTGACATCTGAACTTCATACAAAAATCCGACAGCTCTGTAAAACTTCCCACATTGTTTCATTAATAGATCTACATATCAGAAAAGTAATTAATCCAGACCAGTCAGAAACTCCTTTTCTAAATAGACTCTCAGCAAAACAAGGTGCAAAAAACAAACGAACTCCACTCCCCCAAAAAAACAAACAAACAAAAAAAGGGCTGCTGTAGAAAGACTGCATGTTAAGTTTGTATGACTGAGTTAAAGATTTACATTTCAAAAAGCAGCTAGACGAACAAATGCAGCTGATAAGCTGCATTTTATTATTTAAAGATGAGGGTGGCATGCTTGATTCATTCATCCAGTTCAAAAGGTACAGGAACAAAATCCTGTTTTCTTCGCAGTGATTTTCACTCAAGAGGGGTTGAGGCAAGCACGTGAAAATGTTCCGTCTCTTCTTGTACAGCACGTTCCCTATATATGATTTGCAGCCAGCCCAGCTTCTCTGCACACACTGAAACGCAGCAGTGCACTAAACCAGCTGTGAACTCAAACCCATCCAGCCAGCACAGCGCGCTCTAGGATGTCCAGTTTCAGAAGCATGTCAAACAGTTGACCTTTGACTTCCTCTTAGCTGTTCTGCTCCTCAGTGCTTTCTTATAAAGCTTCTATTAAAATAATTACTCAAGCACTCAAATACATTTTTCAAAAGCCCAGCTCGAGGGAGGATTTCTTTTAAGTTATGTCATAAGATCATTAAGCAACTCCTCTAGGTGTTACTTCGACTAACAACGATGGTTTTAAAGTATTTTTGTAAATACCATTCCCTAAGAAAGGAGTCACACAGAATTAAAAGCAAAGGTTTTGAAGACAGAAGCAGGAAGATAAGGTATATAAACAAAAGTACTGGAAACAAGCACAAACCCAGGATATTTAGTGAACCATTATTATAAAGACAACAAGCAATAGCATCAAAGTACCCAGCTTTCATCAGTTATTTAATCTAGTCACTGAAGTGGAATACTAGAAATATCACATTCCTCTACAGTGAAGTAATAAGTTGGCAATTCCTTAGAAAAAAGTCTCTATGCAACAACCACATTACTTCAAGTATGTTAAAGTATCTCTTGTATTAGAATGGAAACAAGCGAAGAACAAAACTCCTTTTTCAAGCAGCTCTGAAGTCAGATTTCACCTCTTTACTTAAATAATCATCCTCTCACACGAATCCCTCATAGGTGGTTATTGTCAAGCATAAATTAAGGCTTCCTTTAAGTAACACTGGAGCCAAAGAAATTCAAATTGACAGAATAAATGTATGCTAGCAGTGGTGAACTTGGGACTTTGTTGACACCAGGCAGATTGCAAAGGTGAATATGTATTCACCAATTCTGAGATTCAACGTCCACCATTTCAAACCATATTGACACATTTCACATCTACAACTGAGCACAGAGCAACTGGCATTAATGGAGCTATGCAACACCTGGAAATGAATGGTGGGAAGCCTTTCCCCAAACAGAAACTTAGGGCAGACTAAGTGCAGGAGGAGTGTTTGGAAGGATGCTCGCTCTTTGTTTTTTTGTATAACCCTAAAGCTTAGAGTAATAGTTGATTTGGCCTTTCATTGCATTGTCTCTTGAGTATGTTGACTTTTGGATTTTTGTCTTATGCTTTTCTGCTTTTTCCTGCAAGTCTAAAATAGAGCCCTCTGGATTTTTAAAAGTGTTAAACTTAAGCTTTTAAAAAAGGTAATTTTAAGCATGATGAAAAAGCCCAGTCTAAGCCTACAGTACAAGGTCTTCATAAAGCAAGGGGAGTAAACCTTCAAGAAAACATGCTTTTTTTGGCATCTACTGAAAGGAGCAAGTAAATAATGGAAAGACAAACTGGACTTTGGTATTGTTTCCAGCAGACCAATCTTAACAAAGTTGTAAGGAGCATTTATAGTTGCTATTTTGAGCACTGTAAAGCAGTAGCAATACTACCAGTTTTCTGATGGCTGCAAGCTCCCCAGGTTCCCTGATTAGCCATTCAGCAATATTAGTTATACTATATTATGCTATACATATATCAGTGTTCCTTCGAGGAGTTAAGAGTAGCTACAGCACGTTTCACAATTCTACCGAAGATGTACGGATAATCTCTTTCTAGTTCTCTCCCCCTTTTAAAGTCTCAAATTACTACCAAAATTACCAAAGAAAAGGCAGGACAGAGTTCCGTTATGTTGCTAGTAACGCCTCAACTGCTGAACATAAACATGGACAAAGACAGGGAATGTTAACTTACTGCTGGGTCTTGAAATACTTACACAAGAGATTTGTTTAGGGGATAAGAGCTGATCAGAGAACTGTTTACATATTAAGGCAAGACCCAAGTTTGATGCAGACTTCCACAGTACTGTTCCCATTCACCTACAATCCTTACAAAAGTGCTGCTCTTTGGCAAAGGTATCAAGGAACCAGCAGCAAGCTAGTGCCAAAAACGTAACCGGGCAGCCAGCAGCCATGTGGGTAGGTGTTCATGTGTTCCTCCTCTTGCAGCTCAGTAGTCTCAGACTAAAAGTGGAAAACTGATCATCAGTGTTACAGAGCATTATATTAGCAGTTAACAGCCACCAAACAAACCCTTTTCATTCTCTCAGACGCTCCCACTGTCAAGAAGAGCAATTGGGGTATTTTCTGTTAGGGGGAGAGAAAGGGACAGAACAACCTTCATGTATGTCTACTGTTAAATTTCACTTTTTCCCCTTCCTATTTGGCCCAGTTTTGAAATGTGGCAGACTTCCTCACAGTTAAACCCTTCCTCGATCAGAGATACTCCTCCCTTCCCCATATTCCCTCAGGCTCAACTCCTTGCATGTCACCTCTCCAGCACCTACAAATAGCCCTTCTCTTCCCCAGCCTCAAGTCCGAACTCAAGCCTGCCCTCCCACCTCCAGTACTGTCTGCCATCAAGCTGCCTGCCGGATTTAGTCAATTTTTAGGTTTTTCTTTTTGTAGACTGAACTAGAGCAGCCCCATGAGAGACCATGTCCACACAGTCATGCTGTGATGTCCTACGACCCCAGGCAGAGCCAGTCTCCGGACAGCAGGTAGTTTTATACCAGCTTCCCGGGGCAGCTGCGCAGTGATGGCAAAGCTTGCCCACTGCAGCTTTGCCAGGAGACTGTCGTAAGCTGTTTGCATCCACGCTTAAGCAAACAAACCCCAACCACTAGCTTTAACACAGCTATTGGAAAGTTCTGTCCATTTAGGAGTAGTGGGCACAAGAAGTCAAATCAACATACTACAAGGAAAGCTGAGACAAAAGAAAACCACCAACCACATCCAATTTTACTTTTCATTATTGTCCAGCTCTTCATACCACACACACCCCTTCATGATATGCACTGAGAATTTTTTGATAGTTTGCAGTTTTTATGCCCATGTTATCTATACATATTTCAAGTTTTCTGTTGCAGGAGTTTGTGCATCCCTTGTGGGAAGAAGGAACATCACTTAGCAAAACATAAACACAATTTTCCTCCGGAAGACAAGGATTCCTGTTTTTCTCCTCCTTTACCTCCACCCTGACAGAATTTAAAATTAACCAGTACAGGTGAAGACTTATTTGAAGACACAGCTGCAAGTCCTTGCAAGTAAATGACGAGGTACCAAGAAATTCCCCTGCAAGGAAACGGTACACACCTCACTCCTAAAGGAGGATATTCTTATAGATGCATCCACATTTCTGACAGCACTGATATGTTGACTGTTAGTATCAGCCTCTGCAAGTATGATCATGATTCTTGCTACAGGTATAATACAATAAAACCCCGATGTGGCTAGTCACAAATCATCTGGAAAAAGTCTGGGAACATACATGAAAACTGAAGGAATTAAAGTATGGTCACTGATGGCACCAGAAACAAAGCTGACAGGATGAAATACTCCCTTTTGGGAGCTGGAAGTCAACAGAACACTGGAAATAGCATCAACTTTGGAATAAAGATTATTTAAATTCATCTTCAAATGTTTCCAACCCCGTCCTCTCCCTCTATCCCCCTAAAACTCAAGAGGACCGAGGATACCAACCAGAGACAAATCAATCTACTTGCTTTGAAATCATTCATTGTAACAAATCCCGTATTACCTCACAAACAAAACCCCTTCCACTTTTACTCATTTCTCATGGTCAATTTGACTTATAACACTAAATAGGAAATAGTTTATTCCAAATGGGCATTTTTATGCTGAACCCTATGTAAGGCTTGCAAAACATGAGCAGTATCTATCCCATGGTGAGAGCTCCTTGTTAAATGAGAAGTAACAGAAGAAAATAGGTGTCAAAGTTGTATCAGGTTTTTCTGCTAGTGTATGTAGCCAAAGCTAAAAGCAAACTGACTAAGCTGAATTCAGATTACATAATTTTATGGCTCCTTTCTGGTTTCAGATTGTGAATTGACCATTCTGTACCTGAATGACCAACACCTGGGGCAGAGGCTTACAGGTCAATAGTTAGCACAAGGAAGATGACCAGAGGGCTACAACATCACTCCTATGAAGACAGGCTGAGAGAGTTGGGGTTGTTCAGCCTGGAGAAGAGAAGGCTCCGGGGAGACCTTACTGCAGCCTTCCAGTACCTAAAGGGGGCCCATAAGAAAGATGGGGGAAAGCTTTTTAGCAGGGCTGGTAGCAACAGGACTAGGGGAAATGGCTTTAAAGTAAAAGAGGGCAGATTTAGACTAGATATAAGGAAGAAAATTTTTTACAATGAGGGTGGTGAGGCACTGGAACAGGTTGCCCCGAGAGGTGGTAGAAGCCCCATCCCTGGGAACATTCAAGGCCAGGCTGGACGGGGCTCTGAGCAACCTGATCGAGTTGAAGGTGTCCCTGCTCACCGCAGGGAGGTTGGACTAGATGGCCTTTGATGGTCCCTTCCAACCCAAGCCATTCTGTCATTCTATGACATACATTGCTCCAGGCAGCTTCCAGCAAACCATTCCTGTTGAGGATGGCCAGGAAGTAAGGGCAAAGTGGAGTGGAAATATTACCAGGGAAGTCCAAGGGGATGACCTAAAAGGCTCCTAAGCCCTCATAGCTTATGCTGCTTTCTGAACTCTCACACACTGATCAGCTGGAGAAGAGTCCTTTCAGATACATTAGGTGTTTTCCCCCACTTTATACTGCAAATTAAAAGAGAACTGGTTATGAGATACACAGTCACTATGCAGTAGAGCTCTCTGGGTGAAGATGACCAAAGAAGGACAATAGACAAGTTTTATGTCATACTATAAACTACAGACCTTATGTTCCATGGAGACCCAATGTATTGGTTTCCTCCTTCTTACGCCTCTGAAGGGGAATATGGGAGTTTTAACTTCACTTTTAACACAAGCTTTAATTACTGCAATGAAGCCCTACATATGTATTAAAGACAGGGAAAAGGGGACCAAGTAATATAGACTTACAAGGACAAATAATGATCTTGGATAAGTTAGTGTATGAGGAACTTGTTTTTAGGATCCATAAAAAGAGCTGGCTGTTCTGCAAAAGGCGACAAAAAAAGCATAAAAAGACTGGCTGAAACTAAATTTTAAGCCTTATTTGTAGACTCTGGTGCATTTCAGATTTGTTCATGAGAAAGTATATGGATACTCTTACAAGTAACTCTCCACGCCAGCATTCTGAGAAAAGTCCTGACTGTTTCAAGGGCAGAGAACCTGGAAGTTATGTTTGCTTTTAAAAATATTTTCTTTCCTCTTGGCAGCATGTCAATCCAACTTTAAAGAGTCACATGGTAGACAGCAGGAACGATACAAGCTGACAAGTAATTTGCAGTAACCATGTTTGGTTCGCTCCTGGTTCAATGTCAGAACAGAGACTCAAGGATTGTGGAACGCTTACTGGAACTGAATTGTTTTCGTTCTGCTCCACTAGTATTGTGAAGAGCTATACCAAAAAGTCCTGGATTACCAAGTTTATATATGTTTCCAGCTGTATGAAAACCCAGCAAAATCAGTTGGTTTCAATCTCCCATCTGAAAAGCCTTTCTTTGTGCAATAAACAGCAACAGCACTCAATAATGAACATAGTCTTAATATGTCATGGCCTGTTCTGGTTTTAACTTTGGAACCTTCTCTGAATTAGAGATTTAAGTGTAAGATCAAGCCAAAATTCAACCAAAGAAATTAAGCAATTGCGAACTAACAAGCAAAACAGTATTTTGAAGTATCACTAAACCTGCAGTGGTTGAATGCAACTTAAACATAATTCCCCATATGCTACAGGGAACATTTTTCCCATGCCTCAGTTAGTTGCAGAACACCAGAAAAATCCTTCGGTATGATCAACATTTCCTTATGAAAAGGTCTCACTTGTCCAAAATCTTCTTCAAGGAAACACAGTTCAGACTGGTGAGCTTCTCTCTACCCAAGCTTTCATTACTCTAGTTAAATGCTATGAAAATGCTAGCAAAAGAAAGAGGGAGTACTACTGGATTAGACTCTTGGAAAAGGTAAGTAAAGCACAGGGCCCTAACTCTGCAAATTAGGTATCTGTGACTTAAATCAGAGACAAAATGGTACCCAGAATGTCAGAAATAACTGTCAGTGAAAGACATTTTGGTTACACAGATGATTTACATGGCTTCCATTAATTTCTGGAAGTCTTTAAAAGTAAGTAGAGGAATATTTTTGATGCTTTCGTATCTCCAAACAGTTTCAATTACAGAGGACTTGACAGAGCTCTCATAGTTAAGACATCAACAACAACATGAAGTTTCGCACAGTGGGAAATAATTTAAAGCAATGGTATAATTTCAATGCAGAAGTGCAGGCGAAGTACCAGCATACACAGAAATCTTACTTGCAGGTGGTAAAGTTCCTTTCTTTTACATACTTACAAGCAGGTTGTAGTCAGCAGTAAGAGGAAAAAAAAAGGCAGTGGTGGGGATTTACATTTTTAGATCTAAAGTATTCATATCCCTACTTTATGCTGTTCAAACACAAATCAGACAATTTCCTGTGGCTCAAACTGTCACAGCGCTTCCGTCCAGCTGCATGGGTGGTAACATGCGGTTGCTGGGGCAGGCTGACAGTAGAACTTGGAGTCATGTTCCATGGGACCACCTTGGCTTCTCCAGTCCCCTTCCACCCCCCCTTCAAGTGAGAGAAAGACATGACTTTCCCAAACTATAACACCTCAACTATTAGCAGGCTATTACTCCTCCACAGTAGTTATGCACATCCAATTAGAAGGCTGTGTGCATTTGCTGGGAACAAAAACAATAGTTGCTTTCATTTCAGGACTGGTTCAAAGTCCTGAAGCAGGGCTCCAAAATTACACACACCTTCCAGTAAAAACCAGGTAACTCAAACACCTTGTTCTGTGTCTTCACTTCTAATAAATGTTTTCACTGATAGAAAACTAACATAGCGAAAGGCATACTGCCTGCCATCCAGTACTACAGAAATTTCTGCACACCACCATGGAAAAAATTAGCTGTAGCAAATAAAGATTTTTGTTTATGAATGAGTATGCGATTGCAGGTCATTCTTTCTTATGGAGAAACGGAGACAAATACTTACAGAAATCATTTTGAGGCATCTAGCTTGCAACTGTGACCCGATTTCTAGATTTGCTGCAGAAATGGGTGTTGGCCATTTCACAAACCGCTTCAGTACACTGAATCAAACTGAGCTCACCTTTTAGAGAGCCAATTTCTAATTCAGCAGAAACTCCAAGTTCCAGCTAAGATACACCAATACTGATGAACAGTGGTCAGCAACCATTTTGAAATAAATAAAGTTATTTCTAGCTTAACATGCTCTGCAAGAAAAAAAATCACAAAAATATAATGTTTGAGACATGAGTTTTCCTCTCCTTTTGCTATCTCCTGTTTGGCAGAGGATCAGGGAACTTCCTTAGAAGACATGCTTCCTATTAGGTTCGTGCATTACCACTGAAAACTTCAAGTCTACATTTACAAGCAAAAAAAATTACCAAAATATCAACTCCTGCCAAGTTGCAAGGATCTCGTAATTAGTGTTTTACACAGGGCATTTTTTTCTTTTATTTCTTGTCTGTAGGGGAGTTTCCTGCTTCCCACTTGAAATGACAGTGCATGATACAATCCACTGCTCACAAGCTCTTGATTATTCTGGGGAAAAAACAAGTACTAATGCATTTTGGACAGATGGACTGCTTCTCTCCCTCAACATACAAACATGAGGGATGACACAGAGCTATACCATCACTTCTCTTCTTCAGAGTATTTGATGGACTCACTATACTGTCTCCCTGCCCAACGAACCAAATACAGCCAGCAACTGGTTAAGAATTAGCTCCATTTATGTTAGCACCTCAGGAAGCAATGAGGTTGTTCTGATTTGGACATTTTTAAGACTCAGCTTGACAAATGCCTGAATAACCTAGTCTGAATTCAGTGCTGACACAGTTATAGGCCGGGGGCTGGACTAAGTGACCTTCAGAAGTCCTTTCCATCCCGGATTTAGCTAGTTTGTCTCTAGTCTGGAGAAATCCTGACATCAAACAACCATACAGCTGAGTTATTTGTCCGTGCTGCTGGAATTACACCAAGGCACAAGTGTCATACCAAGTGTTCAAATGACTTAAGTGGATGAAATAGTTATTCCCTACAGGAAGGCTTTAGCTAAAACAGGTAAATGGGTTTGGTTTACAAGCTGCCACTTGGCCACAGTAGTGCATGTACAGTTTTACTTCAAAAATTGTAAAATACAGATAGGTTAAGCAGCAGTAGATAGGGTTTTACCTGAAAGGTGTGGTCACATAATACAGCAGGGCTTTTGTAACATCCAATACCAAGTAACTCCTGTCTTTCCGCATCCTTGCTTCTCCTACCATGTACTCCCATCCTCCGATTTGCATCAGTACCATGTTTACCAGGGAGCAAGGAACCATGTTTAAGAACTCCTCTGGCAAGGGATGGGGAAGGTAACCTGATATAGTTTAATGCATCAAATCCTACTTTGTAGCACCAAAATGCTGTATAAGCAAAATGAAAGGTAAGATGTGCTAGGAACAGTGGGCATTGGCAGGGGGCTGGCGAAATGGCACTGAAAAAAAAAATTCTTCTCGTGCAGCATTAAAGTTCCAGTTTCATCAGTTCATAGCATGAGTTTGAAATGTTGAGGTGCTGCTTCATGCTTTTACCTTAAGCAGCCTTTTTCCAATAGGAAAAATTTGGAAGGTATTCTACTAACTATCGTAATTTCAACATACAGTGAGTTAAGGAGTGACAGGTTTAGCTAAAGAAACTTGTGGAGTAAAGGTTTTTGTTTTTCAACAGCAAGTGACTTCTGCTTCTTCTGGAAGTGCGTCTGATCTACCTTTTTTTTTTTTTTTTGAAATGAAGGGGAGAAGTTAATCCTATAAACCAGCCATGCTTACATTTATTTCTAGTGATGGTGTCGTAAGTCTACTCTGGCTTAATAATCTAAGGCACAAATATACATCTACATCTATATCCATCTCAGTTCTTTTAAGACCATAATTACAGACAGAAAAGCTCTAAATTGGTATCTAGAGAGGTGATGAGTCTTCCAAGAAATTGGTGGCTTACAGGTAGGTACCTAGTTCACTGAGCAGGTCCCTCACATTACCAAGGCTCTAGTCAAAGAATAGCCTATATCCACTTTCTTTGAGGGACTCATCCCATAAAGGACTACAGATACAGATCTTATCACACTTCACCACCTGTATATAATTAAGAGGAGTATTTTGGACTGTTTTGTAATCTTATATTGAGTAGGTTAAAAAAAAAAAAAAAAGAACAGGTTTTACTGGGTACAGCTGGGTGTGCACACTTTCCAAATTACAGCGTATTGTAGTGTAGTCATTTACAGCCAGGCTGCCTTTGCAATTAGCTGTATTGCCACACTTGGTTAAAAAAAGCACATAACCTACAAGAGCATTTCTGAATCTCTACAATACAATTACAGAATGTAGTTTCCAGTCACCAGACAGCAGCCTACAGGCTAGATGTGAAATCCGCGCGGGGGGGGGGGGGGGGGGGGGGGGGGGGGGGGGGGGGGGGGGGGGGGGGGGGGGGGGGGGGGGGGGGGGG
>JAVKLA010000053.1:14159932-14198945 GCA_034782735.1 Sagittarius serpentarius | reverse complement strand
TACATTTTAAATCCCCGCGCCCCGCCCCCCCCCCCCCCCCCAGTATTAATCAGTCTGAGCTTAATTAGCAGCTCAAGGAGTAGTCTCTCCTGCAATTATGTTCTCCCCTTCCCAGAAACTATAGAGCTGTACTAAAATTAGGTTGAACAAAATATGTTACGTCCTGAAATAAGGGCTCATTCCCATTGGGATAGCATACAGTTGCTTATTGTAAATGTTTTGTACCTGAGCTCTGTATTTTCTCCTCTTCACTTTTACATCTTTGAAGTATTTTTACTTGTATTTCCACAAAATACTGTCATATAACCAAACTAAAAATATTTAAATATTGTTTCTTCTAATAGCACCACATCCTCCTAAACATATTCCTTAGAAGATGAAATTTTACAATAATGAGGTGTAACCTGCCTTCCCCCTCCCAACTGTACCAGCAATTTGCAATTTAGGTAGAACCATATTTAGCATCAAAAATACAGCTCTGTACCATCCTAAAAGTTCTGTCAGAACATACATTAAATATGATATCTTGACTTCACAAAACTGGTTAAGTGGTAGTATTCCAGTGAAAAATTCTCTTACCAGAGCTTGGTGACAGAGCAGCTCCTTTGTGAGAAGGTGCTTTAATTGTGCTGATAGTTTTATTTTCACATCCTCTCTTCGAGGGCAACACAGATGGCACCATTTTAACCTTGGGAGCAAATACACTTCTTGGAGTGACTGGGCCTTTCTTCAGTATGTTTTTCCCTGGTGTTGTCCCATCTTTCACAGAAGGCATCTGTTTTAAAAAAACAAAACAAAAACAAAACAAAACCAGCAACAGAAAAAAAGTGCCCCACACACCACCACTGTGAGAAGCTGAAGATCTCCCTTTCCAGCATCTGTAATGAAATACTGACCACACAGGTAAGGGATATGCTTAGCTGTTTGCTGTCACAATTTCCACGTTTGCAGTTCAGAACCTCAAGAATTATCTCCTGAATGGCCTTCAGCAACACAAAACTATTAGTTTCAAGCTAATCACTGGTAATGACAAACACACTAAAGAGGTTCCAGAGGTCATTTTACATCAGAATTTCTTCCTCTTCCTCCCCAAACTCTAATTAAGCCATTCAATTACATGAGTGCACCTAATCTCAAGACAAATTCTTTTCTAAGAAACTACACAAGTTAATGCATTGAGAAGTTAGTTGCCCTGTACTACCTGAAACGTCACAGCCCTTACAATAGGCTTCCTGGTCTAGGTCTTGCATTACAACACAGAAACAGGTTTAAATCTTTCATATTCAGGTGCCATAGATAAAACAAATTCAGAAGTGGAACCAGGACAGGCTTAAAAATAACTGGTTTATATGTAGCACTCATCTACCTTTCATACAGAACTCATGCTCCAGTTTATATAGACACTAATTCATGACCACCCACGCTGTGAAGTTAAGCCTATAAAGGTAAACTCTTAAGTGTGTACAGCTCTTCATACGCTTTTCTGTGACTCAAGCCGATACGCAGTGATTTGGTCATATTAATACACTTTCAGCTTTTGATTCCAATCCTCGTCTTCATTTTCAGAAGTTCACCTGTACTTTTCAGAAGACCACTTATTAAGTTTAGTCCAGCTGACTGGTTTACTGCACATTTTATAGAATTTGCTCTATTGATTTTCCAGGTACCAGCAGAACAATTAATATCACAAAGGTTTCCATCTTGGCAACTAGGTGAATTAAAAGCATTCTCTCCAACCCTCAGCACCAAAAGGAAGGACTGAAGCAGAACCCAAGCTCTGAAAGACTTCAGAATTAAAATAGACCATCCTTGCTTCCATGTTCATTTAGGTTTTCAAGTTAAATAATTTATCATAATAATTTATTAATTTCTTCTGTAATGTTTCAAAAATGGATAGCTGCTTCTGTTTTACCTGAAGTAGCTTCTTCTGTATACTGAGCTTTACTGGAGTTTTTCTGGCCAATCAGTAATGCCTGACAAAAATTCAGACAACACCAGTTTTACCTGCAACAACAACTGCTGCCTCCATTTCACCAATTTAACAGAAGCTATTGAACCCACAAGCGAACAACAGGAGGGACGCCATATAGCATCAAGACTCCAACTCTGTGTCCCTGCCATGCCTCCTGAGATCTTGGTCAACCCAAGCCCGAAGTTCTTCCCTTCTTTCCCGCCATTTCTTTTCTTTTAACCTTCTTTCAGAGTATTTGAAAGCAGCATGTTTCTCCTGACAGGCAGCTGACTCATCCAAAAATATTTCCCAGCCTACCAGCGCACGCATACCTCCCGGCCAGGAAGTTTGCACCTTCCAGCTGGCTGACTGCCCAAAACCAGGTATATGCCCTCCGCATGAGAAATATTTCCTGGCTACTCTTAACTACTCTAATGAGTCTCGGTTCTACTTCAAATAAACAAACTAACTCCCAAATAATTCAAAGCAAACAGTTAAATTCAGATGTTAAAAATAAAATGCTTGACCAACTTGTTGGTCTTTGAGTTTTGTGTGATTTAATATTATTGTTAATATATGCACAACATTTCTATAAGTAAATTTTTAAAAGTGTAATTTAGTTCTAAAGCATGTTTTGAAAGAAAAGAAAATACTGAAAACAGCAATTTACCTTTAATGTCTATTTAAATTTACAGCACCACTAGAATTATCTTGATAAAAGTGGATATTAAAAGCTGTATTTAGAAAAACATTCACCAGGTTATGCCATGCAATTTTACCAGTTTGACTAAATTAAGACTTGTTTGCTTTTATTAGAAATCTTACCAACTGCATTGTCTTAAAAAGACTAGAAAAAAAAATTTTATACCATGGAATAAGATGAAGGCTGAAGATACTAAATCGCACTTGAGGCCAAGTGCAACCAGCTTGTAAAATGGTATTTCTTTGCTTCCTTTATTAGGGACAGACTTCACCTCAGAAATCAACACTACAGTTAACATTTGTAGACACAAAACCCACTCCACAATTTCCATTCAGCACTTTCAATGCAGAATTCCCTTTTTCCAAGTGCACAAAACATATAATTAAATAGGTAAAGAAAAAAAAGCTTACCAAAGGAACAGAGTGCAGGTCAAATGTTTCATTTGCCACATCTTTTATCAAGGCTGCTTCCAGAAGAATTCCCATGTTGCTGCTTTGTTCTTTTTCACCGTCAGTCAGGTAGATGTTTTGTGCACAGGGCTGCATTAAAGCGTTTGAACTTTCCATTTTCTCACTGAGCATCTCTTTCGAGTTCTCTACACACGTTGGAAGCACAGCAGAAACCAAGGAGCATGCCGAATGGGGAGAGCTTGCTTTGCCAACGTCTTCCGGATTCTCCTTTAATGCAGGTGTCTTTGAAGCCTTGTGGGAAGCGTTTCTGGGATGTGCTGTGGCATGTACAACTTGGCTAGTGAAGAGGTGCTTGTTAAGATGTAGCTTATGGGGCTTATGTACAGGCAATTCCACTTTAGTATCTTTAGCTAGATCTATTTTCTTTTTCAGCACTTTCATAGAGGGGGACAACTGCCTCGGAGAAGCAACTAGTGAAGATGAGGAGACAGCTGATAGTTGGGGGGACTGGGGAGACTGTTTTAATGCTGCATTGTCTCTTGACGGTAGCACAGGTCTAGACATAACCTTTGGCTTAACGTTTTTGAAATTAGGTTTGGGAAAACTAACAATCTCAGATTTCTTCGCTTTTGTTATTGTTGACACAATAGGAGACCTGCCCACTGGTTTTCCTGCAGTTTGACCTGAACTAGCTTTAAGCAAAGGCCTTCTATTATGCCCCCCTACAAATGCCTCATTTGGCCTTAGTTTAGGAGACTTGTCTCCAAGTTCTGCCAAAGCTGAAACAGAAAAAGTTGTATTTTGTGATCGTTCTTTAGGGGTTGAAGTACATCGAACAGAATCGCATTCATCAGCCATAGGGCTGAAGACCACAAAAGTGTCTTCACATTTCAGGTCAGGTATAACAGTCCTCTTTAATCTTGGTACACTGCAAGACATGAAAGTGGTGTTGTGCATATCCTGAAGAGCAGCATTTCCAGAGATACTTTGTTCTTTGGTTAAGGGTTCACTGGTTTTCTTTGATACTTGTTCTCCATCCATTTTATGTAGTGGGACAAGGTGCACATTATTTACAGGATTATCCATGCATGTTTCAGCATTGGAATTCCCAGTTTGAACATGGCCAGGGGTATCCTGCAAGGATTTCACTTGGTCATTTTCATTAGTACTAATGCATGGTGATAATGCATCTGGCCTATAAGGATCCATACATCCAGCAGCTAGTTTTACAGACTGTACTTCTGTTCCCTGTGATTCTTTATCAGTCTTGTTAGTGGTTTTTAGATAGTGTTCAACACCTGCAGAGGCAGGACAATCTACTTCAAGTTCTGAACAGGCATCTGGACTTTCTGAAGCCACTATCATAGAGAAGAAATTAGGTGTTCTTTCTGAGCTGGTTCTATCAAATTTCTCTCTCATACATACTTCAGAAGAGATTAGCGTTTCCCTCAGATGCATGTCATCACTTTGATCAGTTCCCAGAGTTTCACTTATAACATTAGTAGCATCCAATGTGCTCAGGTGGCAGCATGGTCTGTCATTTATCAGGGACCGCGCATTCTGCTCTGAAGCGGGAAGAGGTAATACACATTTAGAGTCAGTCTGACTGTAAGGCACCAATTGCTTGATAGTCTGATTTTGCATTTTTGCCATAGCAACATTACCTTTCAGTAAGTTTGTTGTTTCTTTCAAGTCACGGTTCAAAGCATACACACAAGTCTGTTCAGTCATGGAAGACTTGCATACAGCATCTGCATCTCCCAACACAGCTCCTGCACAGCTGTATTTACCAGGTGCTTTCTGCAGATGAAGTGCTTCAATACACTGCTGTTTTAAAAGAACACTTCTGAAGTCACTCTTATTTTCAAGAACGGTATCATCTTCATGCTCAGTCACTATATTTTGGTCAGCTGAATTACCGCGTATCGTGGTGGCACAATTCTTTGAGGAAGGTGTAGCTCCGTCACATGCGTAGTTACTTCTATTTTCATCCCTTGTAAGTAAGGAAGACTTCAAGCCATTCTTTGCTTTGTCCTCTGACTTTTCAACATTCATTTTGAAGGCTAAATTTCAAACTGTTTTCATTTTATACTTATTTAAAATCCCAGAGAATGCAGACTCTTCTGAACTTTGCAGAAAACCACCAGCTTTTCCCTGGAATGTGTCAACTGTCCTGAAAGATATTTAAAAAGTAGTTCTTCATTTTCATGTTTCCCAAGAGGATTCAAAAGTTCTGGAATTAAAAAGAAATGAAAAACAATTAGCCCAAACAGGATTTTAAGACAGCAAGCATTCTTAAGCTATTAGTCTTTGAATCGAGTGCAGCCATTTTGACCAACTTCCTTAACTTATTATTAATTAGGCTTTTGCAATTATGACATCCACATACTCTTACCTTCACAAGCCATTGCCCTGACTGCCAAGCAACTTTTGAACCCTTTGATCAGTTGCAACCAAGTGTGACTTTAGGGTTGCATTCTCAGATACTTGGCTTGCTTGGCTTCCACGCAAGCAACGGAACACCCCAAAAGATTTGGCTCCTCAACAGGAAAAAAAAGTATCTGAGGGACTACATGACAGAGTGAACCATCATTTTTCCCTCTTCCAATAGCAGGTACCCAACAGAACGGCACGGTTCCTCACACAGTGCATAGTCAAGCTATGAAGCTTCTTCCTGCACTGTGCTTGGAAGCCAGAAGCCTACACAATCTCAAACACAAGTGGCTGAGAGCCATGTAAGAAAAATCTGTCCAAAATTGAATACCAAACTGACTCAAGAAGCTCTCAGTCACAAGCTGCAAGCCGCTAGGAGGACTCTAGAGAAGAATCACTACACCCTCGTCCTGTTCTTCTACTCTTCACTCAGCATTTAGCCCTGGTTACTGCTGGAGACGGGACACAGGTGGATCTTCAGTCTGACCGTGTCTGGTCACACATACGTTCTTATGTACAAGTTTGCATGAAGACAGGAAATTAAGAGAGATCTAAACCGAAATAATGATGAAATGCTGCTTTATAAGCTCAGGTCTAAAGCAGACAGTAGAGAAGCAACATAGGAGCAGCCCTAAGAATCCCAGTGAAGAAAAACTTCAGTACTCATCTCTTGATACACATAGCAAAGAGCAGTAACAAGCCCAGACAGAAGTTTTTCTCTGCACTGAAGGCCTTTTTCCTGCCTTTCAAGGAAGCAATGCACAGCAGAGGCAGCTTAAGGCGTTCAAAGAGTTGTCTTAAGACATCTGAGCTGAAATAAAGAGAAGACAGGGAGGTTCAGAATCAGCTCTGGGGTTACACGAGTACACTACTCCAGTGCTGCTGGGGTAGCCAACAGGTAGGTGCACATGAGATGCCTTCAGAGTCACTGCAGAGCAATTCCCTATGTAGCAACAGCCTCCGTCTTCCATAAAGATGACACAAGATTAGCCAAGTGAGAAAACAATTCCAGTGTCCTCTCCAGCAGAGCAGAGCTGCATATCCTCACCCAAAACCCTACAGAAGCAGAAGGGGGGCAGGGGGAACCAACCAAAAAAACCTAAAGAAGAGCCCTTGCAATGCATGAGGACAAGTTCCTAGCAAGCACTAAGACTGCACCCAGGTACCAAAACCACAAGGACACGGATGAGAGAACATCCAAACTGTCCAAAGCAGCTGGATGACCTCCATAGCACAACTCCATATGAAAGGCTCCTAGTACCAGAAATGAGACCAGAGGCAGGAAGAGCTTCAGATTTACAAGATATGGTTGCAGTGGGGTGGGGGAATCTCACAGGAAGAAGAGTCACTTTCAGAGCAATAAAGTCTAAATGGGAGGGACAGAGTTCACTGGATCCAACAAGGGAATCGGGCTGAAGATGCGTTCATTGACAAAGGTCAGCTTCCCAACTGAAGAACAAGGAAACTGGACAGATGTTGAACACCATCTCACATCTGGAGTCACAAATTCCACTTTCCAATCAAAGAACAGGAAGGAGGACAACACTTGCCATCAAAAACAATGAGCAGACAGGCCAGTGGTGTTTAAGTAAAATGCAGAGAGAGTGGTGTTCTCAAATGAGGATACTGATATAATGACATATTTGAAATTTGGTGGGAAGAAAGCAGCAGGACATGAACATCAGAATTAAGTATATAGGATAGACAGAAAAATGCACGCTAATATCAGAATTATATTAAAGTCTGAAATAATTTGACTGTAAGTTAACCAGAGTGACTAGCAGAGTCCCTACAGACTAAAAACCCAGAGCTAACAGGAAAACAGATCTGCACTATTGACTGTCTCCACTAAGGTGACAATACTGGTTGCAATACACTGAAACAGGTCAAGGAGGCTACAAGATCAGAAAACATAACAATAACAAATAATAATAATAATAATGGAGATTTCTGCTATCTCAATGTTGATTAGGCACATTGAAGAATAATTCCCTCTTCATACTTTTGTACAGGAGTCAATGACTGCTCTTGGGAAACAAGTTTGCCATGACAAGAGAAGCAACTCTTGATTTGTTCTCTAACAAAGAAATTTAAATCCTCACAGAAACCATATAAACCATTTTGGAAACCACAGCAGGGGAAAGAAAACAAAACTCTTATCAACAAATACTTTGGAAAATGTAAAATAAAGCCAGCACACAAGTAGTGACAGGTAAGTTGCTAAAAGCAAGTATGCGTCATTCATAAAACTGGCATTTTTCCTTAAACCTTATTTTCTTCAGCTGGAAACATAGCTTGAATAACTATATTCAAAATAAATCCTTTTTCATACCAACAAAAAGTATAAAGCTTTCCAGACAGGCTGTAGGGCCCATAAACAGTTTTGAGTACAAAAGCAGCACTCAAATTAAGACCATTCTAGAACTGCAAGAATTTGTGTGCTCACTACGGACCAAACACAGAGTGGCTTCTGGCCCACAACCTTGTCTTTACGTGGGACTTTAAACATCTGTCTCGGACTGAGGGTAAAAAGATCATGGAACAAGGAAACAACGAGCTACCGAGATCAGGTAGCACCCTCCTCTGCCCCCTCTTCCTCTCCCAAGATGAAATGGTTTGACTAGCTTAAAATCTCCTCTTTCCTTAAGGCTGGTCTAGATCCTTTGCCTACCCACTATTATTCAGTCCCTATAGAAGCAGGAACAATTTCAGTACCCTCATTTTCATCTTCCATTAGGAAACCTAAGGCAGATTCAAGAGTTCTTCCAAAAAAGTCTTCCCCGAAGGCAAGGCAAGAACCAGTCCTGAATAATTTTCCATCGATTTAAGTCAATCACAGAATCAACTGCTGAAATATATTTGCAAACTTTGCTTTCACTGTTGTTTTGACACATTAAAACTAGTTTCTACTTGTCTGGAGACCAGCCCACAACACAGCTTGCTCACCCAGTCATGCAAAAAAAAGTTAAGATTCCATTTTGATTCAGCATTAGCTCAGATCCAGCCAGCAGTCTTATCTCTTTCAAGAGCTTTCTCACTACAGAAATCAGGGAACTTCAATATGCCAAGACTTAGCAAGACTGAGATCCCAAGAATTTAAAGAATGACACGTTAGCTTACAGTATGCATAGCTAATAATGCCAAAATTTGAAACAGCACTGGCCGCTAAGTAAACCTTGATCCAGTCAATGCTGAAGAAGCTCCAAGAAAAATAAAAGCAGCTTTGAGGCTGAGTAGAGAAATGAGGAAGCGCGTTAAAGTTGCATATACAAACGTGCACATGTACGTATAGAAGTCTGCTCACGCAGTACTCTGGACTTCCACGTAACCAAAGAATATACAGTTATAAACCACTGATTCAACTATTTTTAAAGCAGATTTTCACTTTAGTAATCAATACTTTCATGAGCAACTAGACCAGCTTCAAATACAGCTTCATATCCACGTTTAGAGTCCTAGAAGCGTCCTGCATAGAAACTGAGGTATTCCCAAGAATTAACTATAGTGTACAAAAATCTGTAAACTCGGTGAACATTAGTCCTCAAAAAACTGACATTCTGTAACTCTGCAGGTACTAATATGTTCATCAGGCTTATGAGAACACTTCCTGGCAATGAGAAATTCTTTAGATTCAGGATCTGCCATAGGAGGCCAAATGAAAAATTAACCTCAGCCACAATCTCCTCCATAGGAGTGGTCAGGAACAGATGCACAGACACACCAGTTGCCCTTCCCCAGAACATTCCTTCCCAAGAACACTCTGTTCCTGGCAACTAATGACTTGGGGTATTCTCTAAACTAAGTATTACTAATAAACTTGCTTTGTTTGTCTTAAATCAACAAGCACGATGTGTGCCTGGCCTCCACAACACCTTATGGTGCACTGCAAAAGAATTCAGCTGTTTTGTGCCTTCAGTAAAGCTCAATTTGCCAGATTTCAGTTGTATACTTCAAGTGCTTACACACTGAAAAAAAAAAAAAAAAAAAAAAAAAAAGTCAGTTATCAGAGCTCTAAGCTTTCCCCTTCCTCAACAGATGTAAGAGCTTGGGGTAGCAGAAGCATCACTTTGGGGGGGAAAAAAAAAAAAAAAAAAGGAAAAGAGCTTGGCAAGCAGATTCCTCTAAAAGGAGAAGAGATCAGCTGCCAGCAGCCCCAGATTCAAGAGAAACACACTACAGCATGCGGAACTGGGCTCAGCGCAAGATCCTGTCGCTTTCTACTAACCTACAGATGGGGTCTGGGGGTGTGCTGTAAAAGGGCAGAGGGGCAGTGACTCATTCAGCGCTGGGTAAACAGGAATCAAAAGCATACCAATTACCATAGATAATTCAACCTACAAGTTTACAAATTACTACAAGAATGCAAGTCAGTTTGTGTTAGTGTCACAACACAGAGAGTAATAATTTACACTTTTCCCGGTACTCCACCTGCCACTCACATGGTATTTACTCAAACCCATCAGCTATGTTTGTGCAGCCTGTATGAAGGGGGGGGTGGGGAATAAATCTGAAAGGAAGGGGGTATGCCCAGACATGCAGGAAGGCAGTCTAGAAGTGCTCTGAACAACCAAACGTGCTTTGATACCAGACAAAATGCACCATCAGCATCTGTATTTCAGCAGAAAACCACATTACATGGTCAAGATTACCACAGTCACTGGAGTCAGAAACCATTTGGGGCATTTCATGTGTCAACACATTACACTACAACCAGTTTATCTGATCGTGTTCTGTAATGCTAGCGCTTTCCCCAAACTCACGGCCTCCAGTGGTTCAGTCCTCAGAGCACTGGCTCAACGGAAAGCTTCAACTGCTTTCAGACCCTTCTTTTCCTTGCCCATAGTCATTGCTTTCCTAAGATGAAGAGTCCTTATCTATTTAATTGTTCATAAACTCTGCCCATCCTTGTTGGTCTGTCTTTTAAGGATGTTAGGCTATTGTCTCCATCTTCAATGATGTTAGGCTGTTGTCTCCACCTTCAAGTTCAGACTATTATTTGTAAGCACATAATACACTCAGACATTCCAATGGATTTATACAGTATCTTGATAACACAATTTTTCTTCCTTTAATAATTGCCAGCTTCTGATTTTTATTGTAAATTCCAGCAGAACTCTGTATTCAGAAGTGGAAGACTGGTCCAGTGACTTCTCTTAAAAGTAAATTAAGCCCATCTTTTACTTAGATAACCAAGATACTTGAAAATGGTGTCTAGAAATGGCATCTAGTATTTTGTGGATTTGGAGGTGCAACCCCCTAGCCCAGGAAGTTCTGCAAATGCACATGCCTTTCCTCCACTTTGTTCTACAGCAACTGACAAGATGAAACTCAGGGAAGCAACAGATAAGGATACACAAGGCAGTGACAAATGCTAGCTATTAAGACAGTGTAAGTAAGCAAGTGTACTTTATTATTTGAGATTAAGCGCATAAGCAAACAAAATCAAAGCTACCTACTTGAACACACAAATGAGAATACCAACAAGCCTCTCGCTCAGGTATTCCAGCACTCTCATGACTTAATCAGGCTCTCATTCATAGCTTTATTAGGACAACATTCATTGCTAGAAGTGGCACAAACTACTCATGGGGTTTTCAAAGCATGGTGCAGTACACAACTGCACACACAGTCAGTTATACACTTATCATTCGTTTATCCATTGCCATCATAAACAAAGGCTGTGCACGGTTTTCCATGAGATCAATATTCAGTCTGTTACTCTTTAGGAACTTGTAAGAATGACATTAAGTTATTACATCCTGGTTAAATTAGTCATCAACTTTTCAGGAAGATGCTTCGGATTTGTTTTGGTTTTTTTTTTTTTTGTTGTGGGTTTTTTTTTTTTGCTATTTTATCACAACTAAATCATTTAGCAGAAGCTTATGTTCTTGTACAAGGAAGGATAAGCTTTCAGGTAAAAATGAAAGTCAGGAGCTGGAACTTGAAAAAAAACAATAGCACGTTTATTATGGCACTTCCTTGGAAGGTCAAGGTTCAAGTCCTTCTTTTTGAAAGACTTCATTGAATAGCTAAGCACAAACAAGACTGAGACTGTCAGAGCCCTATGTTCGACTATCCTAATTACTGTTCAAGGTCTCTGACTACATAGGGGTTACAAATATTGCTTACCTTCTCTGTTTCCTGGAATTCAGCTAAACTGATTTTCTCCATTGCTGCCATTTAAAGGCTACATTCATACATTTTAGTATCTTCAAGTTACGAAACTGTGAGCCATGATTATTCACAGGAATTTTCCCTCTAAGACTGAAATATTATCAGTGTAGAAACAAAGGTGCTAATAGATTATGAAGAACAAAAATGCTTTGTGAATTCATGCTAGGACTGCCCAGCCACTTGCATACAGCAAATAAGTGAAACTTTAAAGCTGAGCAAAAAAGAAAGCCCTCAAGTTTCAAGACAGTCTTCAGATATCTAGCAGTTTTCCTAAGTCTCTCTTCATACATTCTTTATCATCATTTCTCATTCTTTAAGGAAATTTCAACCATCAGCACCTTTGCCGCCCATCTTCCTTTGAATAAACTTCAAATATTCGAAGCAGAAGTTGGGCTGACCTGTTTTGAACTAACTGGGCAGTCCTCTCAGCAACCTTTCTACCCTCCCTTACATGTTTCTCCTCTTTTACAGAGCTGTCAATCATCTTAACTTGCCCTATAGTCCTCACTTGCTTCTCATCCTAGCTGAAGTCAAGTCTAGTACAGAAGCAAGTACACCTTGGATTCTCAAGACATACAGGGTGGTGGTGGGGTGCTGTTGCTGGGGTTTTCTATTTTGGGGTTTTTTGGTTTTTTTTTTTTTTGTTTGGCTGGTTTTTTTTTTAATTTTATTTTAAAATACACCTCAGACTATTAGGTCTACAGGCGTTTAAGGGAAGACTTTTTATCTGCTGCTAATCTCCTCTTGACTGAGAAGTTTAAGGCTTTCACAAAACAGCAAGTACAAAAATGGCAGAAATACTCTGCAGAAGCAGCACCATGCCGCAAAGGTGGTGGCTAAAACACCAGTCATAACCCTGGGGGGGGGTGGGGTGGGGAAATAGCTCTTGTTTCCTAACAACGAGCCACAACTTAGTCATTCGTTTGGCAAGTCAGAGCAGAGACAGCTTTAACCATTACCACCAATGTAACTCCTGCATTAAACATTTGCCTTTACAATCAAGTTTTAATGCCAAGCAAATATACCACAATGTGCTAGGCAGCATACGCTGAGACTACTTAAGGTTATGTGCTGACTGGAAACTTTTCATGTTCCTGAGCTATTTTACAAAGCATCTGTGCCCCAAGCTCTACTGTGTGTACTACACAAGTAGCTGACATGATCAGTATTCTGGCTAGTACAGTGACTGCATCAATGGAATCAGATAGTTAAGGCCACAGAAAGACTCATCTGCTCCCATGCATTGTGTGTCCCTTCAGATCTTCACCTAAAACTGAGAAGCTGTTCAGCAACTGGCTATATTCAACACATAATATGAACTAGTTTACAGAGCATTTGGATTACTCTCAACGTAACCTGTAGTGAAGCAAGATACAGTAAGTACAACAGTATTATTTAGCTCTAGTGGATTATTCTGTATAACAAATCTATAACCTGATTAATTTATCTGAAAAAGCAGATCAATACAATCTCTAATGACTGAAAAAGCAGCATCTTTGCCATGATATCTTTTTGCAGTACAAACTGGAGAAGTTTTTCTTTCAGTTTTTGCAGACTCAAAGATGCTTGCTATGCAGAAGTGGTCATTCACTCAGAAAAGACTGCAGCCAGCCAAGAACAGTTTCCACTTACTCTACAAGAAATTCTACTGAGTTAGGACTGCACTTTTGTACAGCAACAGCATCACAGAAGAACTCAGTTCTGAAGATGCTGTACTTGCCAATTAAAGAACAGCTGCTACTACATTTAAAAAAAAGTATATATTTAAGCCTACTGATTATATATAGTGAACAAAAGCTAATAAAACTGCAATAAACTGGTTACAGGAAATAATATTTTGGTAGCCTAATAGGAAACACCTCTAACCCAATGATCAGAAGTCATAAAGGTGCAGCGGTTGTTGAGGATTTTCAGTAAGCATTGCTGAATAGTAGTTTAAATACTATCAGTTCTAACAGTTTCACCAATATTTCACCTGCAATGTTGTACAACCGGGACGTGGAGCAACTGGGCAATTCACAACCGTTGTTCCAAATGTTGTAGTATCAGGAGAAAAAAAAACCCACATTGTTTTTATATTCAAAAAATGTTATGCTCCCTACAAAGGGAATTTTCTCACAGTGAGATCAGTCTTGCTACAAGATTTTATTTTTATATTTTTTTGTTTGTTTACCTTTCAGTCCGAGAAGACACAAGCCTCAGAATCCAACATGGACTAGCTCTGCAAAGCTAAACACAGCGCTGCACCTCCGCAACAGACAAATGACAAGACAGACACCATGACAGTATTCCAGAGCTGTTCAGAGAATATAGCTTGACTTACGCAACACTATCAGGTAGCAGGCTGCAGTTGGTGCTCTCTGGAAGGCACAAGCTCGCCGTGCCGCTTGACACGGCTGCCGACAGGCTGCCTGCAGCCCTGCGAGGGCTGAAATTCCATCAGGCCCTGGTGGGTGAAGAACTGGAGAGAAGGAGGAGCTGGGCACACATTGCTTGAAAGGCTGCCAGGGCAAGGTTATTGGTCTTGCCCAGGTGATCTGGAAGGGAGCCAGACACGCAGGCTGCCGCCTGGCTCCCTGCAGATCCCCCTTGGCTCTGGGGAAGGGGCTCCACTTGAGCCCTGAGCAGCAGCACTCCTGCGGAGGGTTCTGCACCTGCAGGGCAACACCGGGACTCAAAGCTCCTGTACAGAAATCAGCCCATCAGTTCCTCTGAGACCCTGCAGCTATGCTGTAGTCTAGCAAAGAATTATAAACTTCTTCCTTAAGATTCAAATCCATTATTTTAACATTTTTCCTCGAATCAAGTTGCTTGAAGTTAGGCATCAAATCCAAATGCTGCTTATTATGGCCTAATGTTCTGTTTTACAGTATAGCCAAACCTCTACACCAAAGCTTTAATCAGAGAGCTGAAAAGTGTTTTAACTTCAAATGCTAGCCTCTCAAACAGTTCTCCCCATTCAACTATTCAGCTGACTTGACAGCTTCCCACAAGAAAAAAGCATATATACATCACCAGATCTTTGCAGACACCCTCAAACTAGTTATATAGGAACATTAGCTTTGATTTCAACTGAGGACTGACCAAAATCAATGCCACAGGCAGCAACAGAAGCGTTACGCAGCCGGTGACACATCCATACCTGATGTTCCCAAGTGAGTTTCAGCTTCTGCTACAGCCTCCCCTTGAGACAAGAGATGCGCATAACTAGAGGACATTGCACACACCGGCAAAGTACTGTCCGTGTGTTATGAAGTGAAAAAGCAGCACCCTAGTTCTATGATAAACTAGATCATAACCCTTAAATAACTGACAACCTAACAGAAGCTACATGATTAACAGGCAAAAACTGCCTTTCTCTTCCTCTGGCTAGTTTTTGAGAGTCAGCTCTGTCTTTTTTGCAAGGACTGATCACACGTTAACTTTTACCATACAGCCCCCTCAGTCAGATGATGCACTCGTACACATGGATTCGTTCTCTGGAGTCTCTAGGACTTGGTGCCATGTATAAACTACCTAGTCTGCAATACGGTTCACCTCACATTTAACCCCTTAGGCTTTGACTTCGCTGGCCTTATAAGCCTGATAAGAGGGAAAACCTGAATTGCATACAAGCAGTGACAGCAGCATGATGATTTAAAGGACGCTGCTCTGATCTTCTGTACTTCAAGCAGTCATTCTACAACCAGACACCCAGTTTATTAGCAGCAACCTATAAAATACTGTATCTTGGGCTAAAGCGCATTTAAGACATGCAAATCTGCAGCAGAAGATAACTGGGAGAACACACAGATAAAGAGGCTTTCCATTACTATCATCTAAAAAAAGTATTAGTGGAAAAAAAACTAACGCAACTTCTACAGATCCTGCACAGGGACAGGCGATACAAAGATTCAAGTTTAATGATGTCTTTATATTCTTGCAGTCAACACTCAAAGCTTCGCCTGCTCAAAACTGCAGAGAGCACCAGGATGTACAGCATCACTATGCACAAGCTTCTCCAAAACTGGGCTTTCCATGCTGTTCCTCCAAGGACATAATACACATCCATCATTAAGAGGGAAACATAAATCCAGAAATAATATTCTGTCTATGTTGGTCACAGACCTTCATTATTTAATTCTGCTAAGTGCCAACACCAAATGGCAGCTGCTGGGTCAAACAGTCACTTAACAGTACAGAAAGCCATGAAACTATCATCCGTATCAGAAGCAAGTCAGAAACACTAGCATTTCATACAGCAAGTACTTCACCACTCTGCAATGCGGGTGGAAAACTCCCACACAGGGCTAACACATATAAGTGTAGTTGGGTAACTTCATACAGTTCATGTTAGTTTGGGCCATGGATAAGCAACTCTGCCCCCTGTGTTTCAGCTTAAAGGAGCAAGAAAACAACTCTGGCATTGGGATAGGTATTTGGGCTGCACATAGCATAAGTGGAGTGTTCTGTGGGAATGAGGAAGAAACACTGCTAAAAAAAAATCCCAAACAAGACAAGAAAAGGATTTGCTTAAGTACCTAATAAAAGTTAATTGAACTTGCACGACTGAATACTGTCCTCTGAAGGGTGACCAACTTATTTTTCAAAGCAGTCTCAGCAAGTTTAAGTTTGCATGACAGAATTATTTCACCTATCAGCATCAAGTTCACCAAAGCGTGTTAACAATGCCGTTGTTTCTAGATTTCCATCTAGAAATCCACCAATTCACAGTGCAGAAACAAGGATCCTCATGTCCTGCTCACTCAGGACACTGAATGCACAGTTTGTTGATACAAGTTCTCCCGTAAATGAAATTCCAGAACGCTGGAGCAGCCTCTGAACTGAGAAGGGTTGCCCAGGCAGGGGAAGGGAAAAAAAAACAAAATAGAAAAACCCCAAACCACAGACACACACCCAGTGCTGAGTAATCCGAGAAAATAAATAGGGGGAAAGTCATGAAGCTTCTCCTGCTAGGAAAATACACAGCCCTAACTGCTGAATGCTGAGGAAAAAAAAAGTGGAGCTGAGCAGACCATCCAGGAAGAATCCGTAAGAGACCTCTAACCCCCGGATCTCTCGTTTCCATTTCTCTAATTTTAGAGTATTTATTAGTTAGAGTGCTCTCTCCCTCCTTCATCAGGTATTGGGGGATGTTCCTGGAAGAGGACACTGTTTCTACCTTGATGCTTTCCCTTCAAATACACCACCAGGGTTCTGTTTTCTCTGAGCCAAGTTAAACATACCAGAGGCATTTTCACAAGCCGTTTGGGTAGTATACTGCTCACAAGTGTCAACTGCAAGCAATTAATGCTGCATTAGGAACTTTCTTCCAGAGGAAATGGCCTCACAAGAAGCAGGGGTGGGATTGGCACCTGGAAACCACTTGCTTTAGTCCTCTGGAAAGTCCGCCTACAGCTAAGCCTTCAGGGTTGCAAAGCAGTATTTGGTGGTTAGACTTAAAATTGTTCAAATGTTTCCTGAAAAAAAAAATACAAAGGAACAGCAGTCCACAAAATAGATCTAGGAATACGCTGGGTGTAATAAGCTTCCTCGGGCTGGATTTCTTGCACCTACAAAGAAGTTTCTAGTCAAAACTAGGTATGCCAAAAGGAAGGGTGGACAGGCCCCAGTGACTGGGATAACTATCATGCAGGAGGCCAAGGTTCAATTTTCCTACAAGTACCAAGTGCTCAAGTTAGTTCTGCTCTTCTGATCTTCCACATGGCAGACTGCTGGGTAGCTTGGGTACTTCATTTCTGACCACTGATAAGCGTCTTTAAAAAAAAAAATCTGGAGGTGGTCCCTGATTTTTCTTAAAGCAGAAAGGAGAAAAATGTATATTCTGAAATGATTGCTTAACAGATAAACAGCTTCTACTGAGGCATACATACCAGCCTAAAAATCAAGTAATGTGTCACACAATGAAGCCTTCCACATCAGTAAAAGTTGCTAGACTGAGTCTCTTGACCATTTTCTTCACAGATCACTGTGTTACAGAGAACGGTAGATGCGAAAGGTAGCAGAAGTAACCATTTTTGTAATATTAAACTGTACTAAAGTCTCCCGAATTGTTTCATGCAATCTTCCTCTCCCCACCCAAGGCAGAAACAAGAGCAACTGCCTGCTTAAGCTTCCAGTGTCTAAAGGTTTTAAGTCTCACCAGTTTACCACCCACCTCTGCCTCAGTAGTTGCACCGAACTGGGCTTGTGTTTCCCCCCACCATGTCCCTGAATTCCAAGTTTGCATGTTAGGACTGAGAATTTGGGGGTTTCGATTATTTCCATCCACATTTCAAATTAAGAGTTGGCAACTAATAAATTTAAGTGCTACAGACAAACTATACATATTCCTAAAAATTATTTTGGGTATACAAACCAATAATTCCAGGTACTACAAGGAGACCGTGATTTCACATACCAGGTGGTAATACAAACCAAACCCAAGCCAAGCACGTGCTATAGCACAGAAGCAGCATTTGGGATACTATATGCAAATGCTCTCTGTTTCCAATACATCTGAGAGATTCCTAGAGACTCCGCTGAAAAAGCCTTACACCTTGAGAATACAGTGGCATTCAGATACCAGCAAGCTGGAGAGTGTGTTTTAGCTTAAGCAGAGTAACCTTTACTAACACAGGAACCACTGCAGCCATCAGTGCCTTCTGTTCAACTCTGATCTCAGTGCACCAGCTTAGTAACCAATTTTTATATCTCCATCCTATCACATTAAAGCACAGTTCAGTTATTTTGCACAGAATGGACTGGACACAAGATACAGCACTATCCCACTGTGCTTATTCCAATAAGCCTGCTCAACATTAGCTTCCACATGCAAAATAAAATGGAATAAACCTCAGTATTCAGGTTTATGTCAGGTTCCAGTATGTTTGCTCATAAGACCACACAGTGGAAAAATAAATTTTAAAAGCTATTTGACAAAGCAATCACAAGTCTTATCATAGCCACAGATTTAGCACAATAACACATCAGAGCTTACTATTAGAGTAACTTGATGCATCAGATGCCTATCTCTATCTTACTCTTTGATATAAAGTGTAACTCATCTATATTCTACAAGGAGAAAATACCAGTTCTAGTACAGAACTAGAAATTAATAGTTCTTTAAATAACACAAAACACATTTACTAAGAACCCTGTTAGGTTAAGCATACAACATGAAGTATGTATGCAAATCAACAGTTAGATCACTGAATAATTCGGATCCCAAACCAACCACAGGAGAATTGCTTCTGTTCTGAATCAAACAATGTAATAACAGAGTCAAAAATCTATGGCTATCCTAACTGAAATCAGAGCACCAGCAACCATGAGCATGAACACCTCTCTGAGCAAGAGTCCATATTTACATAGACTCACCCCACGGCCTGGACAGATTCATCTTGCACGTACCCAGAAGGTCAATACATTCAAAATATTCAGTATGGAAGGGGAAACCAAATACCAACTTAGAGAACATTCCTGTGGTCTCACCACCAGACCTCTCTCAAATTGAGGCTGCCAAGTTTCATGTATCTCATGTTACACGAGTCACAAGAGTTTGACAGCCCTGTCATGCCATCCCACCTCTGCCGAGATGCACAGAGCCCGCTGAGGACCAGGAAAGCCGACAGCTCCTCCAGCACAAGAGGAACGACCTCAGCAGCTTCTAACAGCTGAAGAGATGCAACTGCAGCAAACAGAGCTACACAGTCACTTAAAACAGCAGCAACTACGAGGACTATACCATCATCAGGATGGGGGGACACCCCAAAACCAGACTCCCCTGACTGCAGGCTGCCACACATTTTCCCCACAGCAAGAACAAAACCCAAGAAGTTCACACACTCCTTTAGAAGGCTATGGATGCCTGGGGGAAAAAAAAAAAAAAGTTTTAGTCAACATAGGAAGGAAAAAAAAAAAAAAAAAAAAATCAAGACCCCTCCTGAAAAAGGGTGCCTGAATAAGAGTCCCTATCCACAGCAGAATGGTGGAGACGACTTTTAGATTACTGACCAGGGAAAAAAAAGTCAGTGAGAGTCACAAGATCACTTTCTGCTTAATACCTACCATATTCAGAAAGAAACAAAATGTCAGTACTGACACACTTATTTAGAAGGGGTATATACAGAGAAATACCAGTCAGTAGCTCCTTCTCCTAGCAGCAGGTGCTTGCAGACTTTCCGATACCAGCTAAGTGCTTGAGTGGCAACAGCAATCTCTTACACGGAGCAAAAGTCAGCCACCGTACTGATGCAAATACAAGTCACCTGCTTTCACCAATTAAAGCCTCACTGGTAAAGCAGAGAGCCAGGCTGACAGCTGAAAGTCAGGAAGCCTCAACTGCAAGACACAGGTGGGCACATTTGCTTTTCAAGTACCTGAATGCATTGTCACAACCAGCCTCATCTGAGGTAGGGTGACCAGGAAACAGGACAAGATGTGCAAGGATCACATGATTGCTCCTTTTTTCCCCCACAGATGAAAGCCCATTCCTGGGCAGCAACTGGTACTATGTGATCACTTCAGATCCCATGCTCCCTCGGATTATAGTAGGGGAAACAAAGTTAGCCGTCCCCATCACTGTCTCCGTAGCCAACTCCATCTGTTGAGGAAAGGATCAGTTTTGGAGAGTAATGAAAAGCAGGACATTAGTCAGCTGTGACAACGGTTCCCCCTTTTCTGTTTGAAAAACATATCTGCGCTCACACACAGACAGGGATGTAAGTCAGAGCCCACAGCTGTCTCACTGTTCCTGTTTCATTAAATGTTTAAGCAGATTCAGCTTAATGCACTTTTCCAGACCTTCTGGTTGGAGATGTTAGCCCACTGTGCTACCAGCTATCCCTGTCTGGCTGTGTAGGACACCTGACACCAGCCACAGTTTCCACTCTGACTGTTTAAGTGTATTAGACACTATTCCCCACATGCACGCGCTTCCTTACATGCACTTTTCACCTTTCAGTCACAATAAGATAAAGACATTTTATTAAGAAAAAGCTTTAGCTTTTTGGAAAAGCATTGTTACCAGTCCTACTCTACGGTAACAGAAAGCCACAGGTGAAGACATGGGGTATAGAAATGCAGGCATGAAACTGAAATTAATCCCTCCCTTCCTCATCTGCCATTTCAGGGTTAGAACGGGGGACACGGAAAATAGACATTGTTCTTAAAAGGTTGTTAGATAACCTAAGAAATAGCATCGTAAATTTAAGGTATTACCACTGCAATACAATCCTTCAAAAGCTACTTCTGGCATTTCTTTAGAAATAGTTTCTACTGTTATCTAACAGAGACTGCAGGTCTGACTGGCAGATCCAGCCTTTCCTCCTGCTTCAGCAAGAAAGGTAAAAATCACAGCAGAGCTAAAAGCTAAGGTGAAGCCATGGCTACCTGTTTGCTTGACCCAAACCCCTTGAATCACCAAAGAAGAACAGTAGCAAGAGGGAGGCAGCCCACTATCACCTGAACTGCAGCTTTTTAAACAGTCACTGATTTGCCTGTCCCTGATGTTGAGCTCTATCCTTGAGCACTGGATGTTTGTTTGTAGGTTAGTTAGTCCTGCCTCCGAGTCCAGCTCTATTAAGACAGAGTATTTATTACAATTTAATAACACATTCAAGTCAATAACTGTGTTGGTTTAAATATATTTTGCAGTGTTACATTGATTTCCTATTTTTTTCCCCATTCTAGGTATACGTTTTCCCCCCTCCCATAAGGGGAAACACATTAGATTTCCATTACCACCTTTAAAAGTTTTATCGATCTTTCCTTCTATTTAGAAACCAAATACAGGTAGCTCCTATTTTAGTATCTTAGCTTAGCTAAAGATAGCAACACATGAAAAAGCAGTGCCTTGGCATGCAAAGGCCAACAATCAAAGATCATCTCAAATACTGAGAATACCAAAAAAGCCACTAAGTAGAGGTCTTTTATCATCCCCAACTCTCCATTTTAAGAACTGCAACTTGATTGTTCTTCCCAAACTTTAATAGAAAATGGCATATTATACTAGTTTTGCCAACACATCAACCAGCCTTCCAGGAAATAATGCGTCAGCAACATCTGGAAACTACTTGCAGGGGGTTTTCTGGCATTTCTCTCCCAGCCTGGCATGTTTTTAGCATTAATTGTGGAAGCTACTAATGCTTCTGTTTTAGCTGTTAAATTTAAAACACCAGGGAAATTAAATCAGTGATAGTATGTGGTTATCATTTGATAGAAGTCACCAAACCTCCCTTACAAAGATTACCAGTTTCTATGTAATTTTTGCAGCTAAAAGGTTTACTTTGGACTACATTTAGGCAAATGGCTTCAGAAAGTACAAGTAATCTTATTATGCCCTAAGCAGCAAAGAATAAACTGTAAGAGCCACATATAAGAGTATGCTTCTGTATTTATAGAATAAACAACTTCAAGAAATACATTTGGAAAGTTATTTGGAATACACTAGCATCTTACACTAGGGCACAGGGGCAAGAAACACACACCACAAACTACTTATCATAGTCAAAGCACAAGCCTTTTAAAAGAGACGAGCTGAGGCTGAGTGAGATTAGTCATCAAAAGCTCTCCTCAGTGGCATACATCAGAGCACAAGCAACCAGTAAGATTAAGGGGAAAAGAAAAGAAAAACAACACAAAAACATAGAAGCCAGACTATATAGAATCCTCTCATGAGATTTCAACTTTCAGAGATCAGTTCAGCCACGCAGCAATAAAAGGCTCAGGCTGAAGAATTTTCCTTAGACTCTCTGCCAGCACTGGATCAAAAGCTGCCTGTGTGCTAGCAACACGGCCTAAGAGCAGGTTTGACAAGGGCTTCACAGCTTTGACAGATGATACTTACGAAGAGGTATTTCCTGTAATGCTTCAGACATTATTTACAGTGATGGACAACAGCTCTGTTCAACACACTAAGTAACTGGTTTGCCTGGCCAGGTCTGGAGCAAAAGGAGGATTGACTTGCCCAGCTCCCCTTTCTGTTACTGAGGAACTCACCAGACTCAAAAAAGACAAACTGCTATTTTCATAAAGCTGCGGGCTACCACAACTCAAATACCGAGCCAGGCTACAAACTTACTCCACGGCAGTTACTGCGCCCAGGAGTTTCTGCACAGTGCCACCCGCGCTGTCTGCACAGGCTCCACAAGCAGCTGGACGTTCGGCACTCACAGTGTGCAGGCGCTGGGGTGGCGAAACATCGCCCTTCTGCTCCAAGTCACAAAAAGAAACAGATGTGCAGGTGTACACACCACACCCCCCCCCCGGTCCACCGCCATCCTTCCCCCATGCATCACAAATTACAACAAACAGCTACCCTAGAGGAGAATTTTATGTTAAAAAGCCTACAGAGCAGCTTGGACAAATTTAATCTTAGCCTACCTTCAGACAGCCTGAGGAAAGAACAGTTGTTTGGAAAAGTCATATTACAACACAGTTACTCAGTTTTGCCCTTCAGAACTAACAGTTCTCCCTCACCTTTTTTAAGTGACATAAACCGCAGTCTCTTACTCCCGTCTGCTAAAGGCAAGGAAAGATGAATACGGTGCTTCCAGAAAGCTGAACTGGAGACTTTCCTTTGCTCAATTAATTTAACCACATCATAGATTTACCCTAGAAGTGTATAATTTGCTGTTAAACCTGTTTACTGTAGTCTTCTCAATTAATTCAGCATTGCAGGAAAAGTAAAAAAAAAAAAAAAGCAAGGTAGGATACACTAGCTATGTAAAACAGTGTTAAGGTTACCTTCACCCTCTGAAAGTATTTCTTTCCTCAGGGTATAGAAGAATTGCAATAAATATAAACAAATACATTTTAACAGAGTCAATTTAAATGTGAAATTATGACAGCTATATTAAACTCCGCTGTAACATATTCATCATTCAAATTAAAACATTTGAGTGGCATGTGCTCACTGACAATGTTTTAAACACAGACAAACCACTAGCTTGGGGTACACAAACTTAGAGTTGAAGAGTTAAACATTGCAGAATAATTTCTCTTTCTGAAAAAGAAACAGAACTTTCTCTCCATTCATATAATTTAGTCAGTTCAATGACTGGGTTTTCAAGCTATAAGAAATGAAACCAACTTGAAGTCTCGTAAAAGATCACAAAATCAGGGAAATTAAAAAAAAACAACCTCTAATACTTCTGAAAAAAAGAGTCAGGAATCTAGGGTATAAAATGTATCGCCAACAGGATGTACATCATGCATAAGTACTACCAGAAATAATGCAGTTATCTTTGATTATAAATGAGAATTGATAATGCACTGTCCTTAAAAGAAGGCATAGAATATCAACTAACACTTTTTCCTGCAAAGAAGTATGTGAAAACTGTTACACTACCAAGACATCCTTTAGCAACAGATGCTAAAATGTATAAAATGCTTGCTCTCAGAACAGGAACAACTCTCAAACTATCCCATGTCCCTAGTTGACAACCTCTACCAACAAGCTTTGTAGCACTAAAGTCCTTCAAGGTGTCAAATGAACTAATCTGGCAAATCCAAGTCTCTTTCTGTTCTTGAAAGAGCCTTGCAAAAGTTATCTGGATGGCAACAGGCTTCAAACTCCATCTAATACACAGCATACTAGAGCTCCGCTGAGTTACCAGTGGAAGAAGACAATACTGGAAGAGCCAAGACTTTGGCACTACACAGCTTGTCATTGAGATCCCATCTCAATGCCTCAAATACTGGCTCCCAGTTCATTGTGTTTACCATCAGAAAAACACACTGCACAAGAAACTTAATAGAAAAGCAGAGAGCTGAGCACCTGCAGAACAGGAATAGCTGTCTGCAGGATGTAATCATCTCTCAGAGCAAAAAAAACCAGAAATCAGAAGGAACAAAAGCAGTAAGTATATATCCATTGACCAGGAAGATACTCAGTTTGAAAAAGCTCCCCCTCAGCACCACAGGCATTCTCCATCCAGAGTTTCACTGGCTGGTTAAGTCCTGCTACTGCTCAGCTGGTGCACAGGACAGAGCAGAATACCTTAAACATAGCCATCTAACAACCATCTGCTACCACCATCCCCAAAATAAAAACACCACCAGCTGAAGCTTGCATATCCCGGCCATCCCTCCCCTGCTGTGCCAAGCCTGCCGTCACCTTGCCATTGCTTGACCTTCCTGGATCACTACTTGTTGTTACAGCATGGTCATGACCTTAAGGATTTCTCAAAAGCTGCTCTTTAAGGTCAGTCAACGCTGAGCTGTGGGCTGATGTTTCTGCTTCACTACTCCCCACTTTGCTCATGACAATCTCCCTCACAGAGATTAACATGTTTTCACTTTATTTAAATATGGCCCAAACACCTCCCCACAAAAAAGTGATCAACAACCACCCTCCTTCCTTCTCCTTTACCCTTCAGAACAACACAGATCCAAATTTATCTTCTGCCTGACCCATCCATTCATATTTCGTCAACTGATTAATGTGCGTGCTTTCTTGGACAGGTTTCTCAAAGAGTCTGCCCACCACTGACTGCTAGAATATTTTCCCTTGACTAAGGATGCTAAAGGGCGCTGCCATAACAAGCCAACTACACACAGCAGCACCAGGCAGAGATCACCAGAAGCTGTTTCTATCTAAGTAGAAATTCATTTAATTTATAGTGAAATCCCCAAATACATTAGATTATCATAAAATTTTGTCTCCAACTATTGACATGGATGATAGAAAAGAGTAAGTAGTTCATACTACTTTTAGAGTTGTAGCACTCATACTGCCAACAGAAGGATGCTTTTTGGCACTGTACATATTTCATAACCATTTACTTGGGCACCACCCCTTTAGGCCACATAAATCACATGATAATATGTGATGGATTAATTCTGTGCTGGCCATTTGCAGAATCATTCCTTTCTTTAGGATATGCAAACATGAGCTCACGCAATTAAGTGTAACACTGGCCCCAAGTATTTAACTTCCCTGGTAAAATACAAACACCACACAACTTAATCAGACTCAAGCAAAATACTAGTTTCTTTGGGAAGTCGTTACAACCTTGAATATTTATTTCAGAGGCTTGAAGTTATGGGATTTATAATTATTTTCATTAAGAGGTCTTAAGCATGAGGTTTCACATCTACACACGGTGAAAAATTCACATACTTGTTTAACTCAAACATGAGATTTGTATAACAAAGCAAGATGAGGAAAGAAAGTTGTCTCCCTCTGCCCATCCAGGCTTATCTCAGCACACCTTGTATGCCGTGTCATTCCCTCAACTACAGAGAGCATCCAGTCACCAATGCAGCATGGCTGTGACCTGGCCACTAATAGAAAATACTTGGGATACCTGGCAGAAAACTTGGGTTTGCATCATCTGGCGCAAGAGGCAGGAAGCACTCCCCCAAGAGGGATGAGTTTAGCAGAGTTCTTGGTAAGTTTAAGGTCAGAATAAGACCAGATTAGAGATGCAGTCCCAGGGTGGAAGCTCCCACGTCTCTTCCAGACACAGGCAACACACTCCTCTGGATTAAGGTAAAGAGCACTAGACATCTGAAGAACGCCAATGCAACTGCTCTTGGCTTTCTTGTTTAGTTTCTTCCATTTCAAGTCATAAGTACCGAGGCTCCCAAATTACGTTTGAGCTTTACACTCATCAAACCTTTGCTTAACCCTTGCATTCCAACCCAAACAAAAGAGAACTAAAAATAAAGTTACCTAAATTTAACAAGTTACTCAGTTTTCAACAAGTTTCCAATTCCTTCATGCAGATTGATATCTTTTAGGATTATTTTTACCAGAGTCAACACTAGCTTGTTTATACGGGACTTTGACCTACAGATGAGTGCTCCTATTTAACCTAAAAAGTTCTGTAAAAAGTTCTGATACCACCTGTAAAAATTCCCTTCCCTTCAGCTAAAGAGGAAAATCAGATCAATAGTCCTCTTCTAGGATACCCTGTTCAGGATTAGCCTTAAATTGTAATCTTTGAGGTTACCAGATCACTGCTCTATTGAGTAATTTTTAGGTTTTTTGGCTAGGTTTGAGTCTCAGGGTTAAGCACATGCTGTTCTACCTAAATGGCAATATGCCAAATCTGTTTAAACATTTAAACATTAACCTCAAAGTCACTGGTTTGTAGAAAGGCAGCCGTTAGTCCAGAGAGATTAAATTTTTTCTTCAGGCAGTATCGTGAAGTACAAAGGCCATTTTGCCACTTTATGAAAGTGATTTCTGGAAGAGCTGAAGAGCATGGAAAAGTTACTGGAGTATTCATAATTGCTTCAATGACAGACTTCTTTTCTTTGCAAGTATGGACAGACACATTATGTGGCATTTTCCCCTTCTGGCACTACAGATTTCGTCTTCTGTGTTTAAAAATGCTACTGTTTTGCATTAGGAAAGTCAAAAAGTTTTGACTATTTCATAGGCAAGTTTTCCTTCGGTTATTCTACATCAAAACCCAGCTACAACTATAAAAAATTCCCCGTGACAATGAAGAAAAAAAAAAATAGCGCAGGGGCTTTGTCTTGGTTTAACCCCAGCCAGCAACTAAGCACCACACAGCCACTCACTCACTTGCCCCCAGTGGGATGGGGGAGAGAACCAGAAGGGCAAAAGGGAGAAAACTTGTGGGTTGAGACACAGTTTAACAGGTAAAGCAAAAGCCGCACATGCAAGCAAAGCAAAACAAGGAATTCATTCCCCACTTCCCATGGGCAGGCAGGTGCTCAGCCATCTCCAGGAAAGCCGGGCTCCGTCACGCCTAACCGTTACTTGGGGAGACAAACGCCATCACTGCCAATGTCCCCCCCTTCCTCCTTCTTCCCCCAGCTGTATATGCTGAGCAAGACGTCATATGGTCTGGGATACCCCAGTTGGGGTCAGCTGTCCTGGCTGTGTCCCCTCCCAACTCCTTGTGCCCCCCCCAGCCCCCTCACTGGTGGGGTGGGGTGAGGAGCAGAAAAGGCCTTGGCTCTGTGTCAGCCCTGCTCAGCAATAAGGAAAACATCCCTGTGTTATCAACACTGTTTTCAGCACAAATCCAAAACACAGACCCATACCAGCTACTGTGAAGAAAGTTAACTCTACCCCAGCCAAAACCAGCACAGGCTTAAAAGAAAAAAACAACAAACCCAAAACCATCAAAAGACAAAAACCACAACACTGAGCTCATATCTACATTTACAAAACAAATACTAGACACCTAAAAGCTGAATGAACAAGCACAGGGTTGCTATGCTTACTCTTCTTAATAGGTTGTATGATTACTCTGTTATTCAATGTTACTTTGAGGCAGAAAAGAAGTTGAATTTGCCATTTAAGATTTCTCTGAAATTGTGCTTCTATCAAACAAAACCAGAAAACTAACCACACACACAGAAAGGCTATTAACATTTAAGAGATTCGAGGATCTGCCACCTTTGTGCATCATTACAATTGTTCACTCACAACTAAGTACAAAATAGGATGAACAGGAATACTGCATTTTTAAATGAATTGGGGTGTGGGGGGAGAAGATCAGCCAAAGAGGTGCAGGGAAGGAGCCAGCACACTACTGCAACAGTTTCATAAGCCACCTTCTGCTACCTGGAGACCACGGTAAATCCTAGAGATTGAGAAACCTACTTCTCTTCAGCATCCGGCTATATTTACATTTAACAAGCATAAAACTAGTTTTAAACGAAGCCACTGGTTGGCAAAACAAAACAGTCATCAAGAACACATTGCAAATGATTTTTTCTTTTTTTCCTAGAAACCTTTTTCCCCACAATTTTTTTTTAAGAACAAAGTTATAGGCTGCCCCTCTACAGGAAGCTGGCATTCACTGTGTATTTATAAATAAATAAGCAGTTTGTAACAGTAGCTTTACTCTGACACCAATAAGATAGAAACAAGCTCTAAATATAACTTAAGTGGATACTATGGAATGACCTCTACAGAACCACACTTCTTTTATCAATTATACGCAACCCATTACAGATTAGAGAACAGAAAGACTGATCCCGAAGTCCCCCACCCAGCTTCCACTATGTCTTCAATATGAAAGCCAAACATCTGGAAACACCTGAAAGCCTATGATGGAGTGACCCTGTAGGAGACAAAGCCTTCCCACTTACTTTGCACTGAAAATAGCCCACTGGGGCGGGGGAAACCACCACACAGGCTTACTATATTTAGATGATAACTTACCTACAGGGTACCCCACACGATAGTAAAGGCTGGAGGTGTGCCCACATGCCAAGCTATACTGCTGAAATGTCAAGCATTCTGCTGGAAGGCCTGCTCTAACCACTGCAGTTCATTACTTTCACTCTTCTTAAACAGTTTTGGGTATGTTACAGTCACTCCTCTCAAGGGTCCACAGCACTTATTTGTCTAAAAAGTGCATTTTTACAAATATGTCTTAGTGACTACACATCACTGTAGAGTAAGGCTTACATGCTGTCACAATAATACAGTGACCTCTGGGACGCCAACAGTTCAGCTTACAGGAGGCACTGCAGTAAAGATAGTTGGGCACAGAGGGAAAGAATTACAGTGCTGGTCACCACTAGGCTAGGACAGGTGGAAAAAGCCGTACACTGAAAAAAAATCCAGAGACCCCAACCAATACGGAAGGCATCACTGCCTAGTGCTTGAAGCACCCAGCCAACAGGCTACAGGACAAGCAAGGAAGCTACTAGTCCAAATACAACAACAACAAAAGCACGCTCAATACTTTTCTTGCTAAAGTAATGGCTAAAGCTGCAATACCTCTTTCAGTGGAGGCAGCTTTTAGCAAGGCTTCAGAAGGTCTAATGATACAGCCTCCTCATCCAGAAAACTGAAGACAGCTGCTATTCAATTATCACCTTGCAATTAAGCTATTAAATGAACCACCAGCTCAAGCTGGCTGAAATTTGGAACCAGACTTACTAACATCTTAAGGGTTCAGATGCAGCACTATTAGAGCAGAGAAGCATGCATAAATACTAGTTATGCCCAATACAACCATTATGAAACCTACAAGAAATTTGTGACACTAAAGGCTTGCTTTGTGGTACTTCGACTTTGGAGCCCATTTGCTGAGGAACAGCACACTTTATTACATGAAATCCATGGCACACCAAGTAAGTTCCAAACAAAGTTCAGGGCAAGGAAAGAAAAGTAATGATGAGTCCTAACCACAAACAGAAACTGCTCAGATATCTTGATCTGTGTGTTTCTGTAATAAGGTAGAACCAAACTTTTACCATGAGCAGTATACATTATAAAGGCTCTTGGTCATCCACTTCATTATCTCCTGAGAAAACTGTCAGGCTCACGAGGTTTATACTACTTGGTATTAGAACATCAAGGAGCTACAAAGGATGAAGAAACCTTAGGGGAAGCAGTGCTCTGCAGAACTCCAAATGAGTATCAGAAGAAGCTACTCATTAGATGAGTTTGTGCAGAGCAAGAACATTCATTCTTCAACTACAGATTCAAGCACGCTAAAATAATTGCTTGGCAAGCCTCTGCCATCCTTCTGGGCAGATCCTGAGAGCGCAAATGCCTAAAGGCATCCAGCTGCCCAAGGTCACCAACCTATGCTGACTGCAGAACCAGCCACTATTATCTCCTAGCATCAAGGCTCTGGGCTGATTATATTACTATAGTAGGAGACAACAACCAGACAGTTCAGTTTCGTAATACTCAGCTATAACAATTCCTGAACAGGTACTTTGAACTGTTTACAAGCACAAAACAAAGCAGAGGAAATACAGATGCACTACAGGGGACATCTGTAGCTTTGAGACACTTTTATACCGAGACACAAGTAAGGACACAACCAGACCAAAGTACCTGTGAGGAATTCCTTTCATTTAAGGAAAGCTTGCAAAGGAAGAACTCCAGCAATCCACCTGTAGATACAAACTTGACAAAAATCTGATTACCTGCAACTGAGCATCAAATAGGATGACCCTCAGTGCATCCAAAAAAGTGCATGATAAGTATTCTGTTACGTGAAGGAAGAGTGCTTCTCAGAAAGACAATGCTAGCAACAAATTCATTAAGTTGGGCCACATGTTATGTGATAACACATGCTGCTCTGTGAACTATGAATCATATCAGCAGCTTTTCTTCCAGTACTTTCACACTGTTGATGGCAGCTGCTAGTAATAGAGACCTGAAAAGGATGAGATTTCACAGACACAGAAAACAGTCCATGCTCCACGCTGCTTGACAGATAAAAGAATAAAGTGCCCTAAGTCTGGCTTGTATCGCTAAATGAGGAGTAAATCAACTATACAAAATAGCATTCTCTTTAGTGGAAATCTGCAGTAGTTTAGCTCCTGCAAACTTACACCTGAAGTACAACTGAGACTATATGGACACCATGTGGGCTGCCCAGTTATAAATATCTGGTAGAGAACATACCTGAAACGGGGAGTTGTCCAAATAGTACTAGCACCAAGAAGCACCACATTTCTACAGACATCTCCTAGATATCTACAATACAATAGAACTATCGAGTCAGCACTAAGGGTGTCTTGCAGAGGTGAAACTGGCAGACAAGCCATGCAATTAAGTAGTACTGCAACAGTGCAATATTGCAATCAGTAGGCTTTCCAAGATTAGATAATAGTCAAGCATGGAGTAATGGTTTTAAGATCCTCAACTACTGATGGGAGGAAAGCAATAACCAGCACACAAATCAGATGAGAGTGTGCTGCAACAGCCAGAGCCTGCTTACAGTGCTAAGAACCGCTAGGCCAGTACATCGACAAATGGCCTGCACCAAACAGCCATAAACAAGCAGTATCAAAGGTGAGGTTTATGCTGTCATGCAATACTGTTGAGATGGACTCAGTGGAGACAGCATCAATGTGAAACTCTTCACATGCTTAGACAGTCAGCAGCAACAAAGAATCCACAGGGCCATCGAGAGCTTTAGCTATGAGCCAGAAATAATCACGTACACACAGGACAATGATGGCTATCCAAAAGGTAGAAAGGAGCAGTTGAATACAAGCATTCCTTTTCCTCTTTTTCTTCTCCCCAGACCAATAACCAGGGAGGGGAGGGGGAAGAGCCAAAAAGAACCATACAGTAATGCAGTAATGGTTTGAAGACCAGCACATTTGCAAGACCAAAAGCTTCCCAGCCTCTCAGAGGGAATCACAAAGTCCACATTCAAAGACGGACAAAGCACCACCTAGTTTCAACCAACATATCTAAAAACAAAAAAACAAAACCCCAAAACCAAACAGAACAGGAACACCTGTAGCAAAATGCACTAAGCCCTATACCGAGAACTGTAGGTGGCATTAAAGACAACAGGGGAGGCTTTCTCAAGCAACGCAGTTGTTCAATCCCTGCAAAAGATTTTCTAACAAGACAGATTAGATCTCTGTGCTGAACAACAGTATGGGAGGATAATTTCAGTGCTAATTTCTTAGACCAGCTGACCAAGCTCACTATTTCAGTCCAATGCTGCCCGTAATGCATATTCCCAGGAACGAAGATAGAAGATCACTAACAAAAGTTTGGTTTTACATTCCACAAAGTGAAAACCCTAATACTGCATACACCTTGCTGCAAGAATTAGTTGTTCAAACCACCTGTCCTTTCACCCTAGTGGGTTTCGGTTTTATTTGAGCTTTAGTGTGTTTAATTGTCAGCTCTTCCACCAACACAAGTCAGCTTTCAGACAGATCTGGGCCAACAAATCAAGACCGAACAGTTCAGTTTTGATCGCATTTAATTACTCCAGTTTCTGGGAAAATTAGAAATCCATTTAATTGACAGAAGACGACTCACTAGAAACTGTGTTTTCTGAAAAGCATGACTTTCGGGTTTGCTAATGCCAAAGAGTACTATTCAAGTACGAACAGAACTGGTGCAGAAGGTTTAACAAGTGTTTAAATAAAGCCTAGTAATGAAGATGTCAGGGAAGTTCATGCTTTGTGACAGATAAAACTCCGTCAAAAGAAGAGTTTAATCTCCAAGTGACATCATTGCAGATGACTGTGGCACTGAGGAGTGTTAAAAGTCTTTCAAACCAAATTTCAAGTTATTCTTGAATTTTTCTCAAAAGAACTTCACAGAAATTCAAGAACAGAAAAGCATCCTGATACTGTTAAAGAAAGCTTTATATTGATTCATAATTTAAATGCTGAACTATGTTTTAATGTTGATATAAATAATCCTAACATTGTGATGCATACTGCATATTGGTTTTGTTTATGGATCAACATCTCCTAGAAGGAGTACCTACCCCAGTTACATCCAAATGTTCATGTTGAATGAGTTTGCCACAAGCTGTCTTTTTAATCAAGCAACTTAAAGGCCAAGACAGACATGACAAAACTACCAGTATGGAATATTGCAATTACAGAGAAGTAACACTAAGTAACACAGAATTCAAGACACCAAAATAAATAAAATAAGCAGGAGAAGAAAAAAAAAAAAAAAGACAAAATCCAAAGTGAAAAGCATGTCTAGTTTTGACAAGTTCCAATCAAACAATCCTTTATACTTCTCTCAAACTGGACACCCAGTTTACAAGTAACAACCAGCTGTCTATGTAGCTTTTGCTCCACAGACTGGAAGCCATACTGACCACCACCTAGCACAGGTTACCAGAACTCCAGAAACTTTAGATACAGCTTGCACAGACAGACAGACACACTGTATATATGCCACTTTTCTGCAGGATAATTAGTTATCAAGATATTTGTACTATATCCACAAACCAGCCTTCTAATTTTTCAGAATTTACCTATATACCACTAAAAAAAGTCCAGTTTCCTGCTAATTTCTCCCAGAAGACTTGCAGATTTTTTTTCCCCAGGCTAAAAGCAATTCTAAGGACATCTGACCTATCACAGCTTCATCTGGATGAAAGGACAGGCAGGTCAAAGGGGAGGCAACTAATCTCAAAGGGAGCATATGAGAATTTCTCCCACCAGGAGCCAGTATTCAAAGAACTGCACAGCACCTGCAGGCAGAACTACAATCTTCTTGCAGCTTGGAGCTGCAACAAAAAGCTAGGGCACGCGCACAGCGACAGGATGAATTATCTGATCAGTGCAATTTTAGAGGGAAGGGGCACCAACAGCTTACTTTAGACCAGTTTCCTTGAAGGTCTCTGTGTTTCATCTGGATGAGAGCAGTACTAAAGCTGGGTACGATTGCCAACTGACTTGCATAACATCCCTTGCCTATAATCCTGTAAATGGGTCATCAGCCATCCCAGTTCAAGTTATTCTTTCTTTGAACAAAGTTATTTGCTAGAATATCCAAAACAGGTTACAGAACCTCCATCCACAGATTTTCAAGACTTAGTTGGACTCTGCCATGGCTGACCTGATCTAGCACGGGCAGTAGTCCTGCTTCGATCTGGAGGTTGGAAAAAGTGACCTCCAAAGGTACCTCCCAGCCAATTTGTAATTCTGTGAATTAAAGCATTTTTTAAAGAAAAACGCAAACTCAAGGAAAGTATTCTGCAATCACTTCCTGGCTTTCCCTTTTAAAGTCACATCACTGGTATTTCAAGTATCTCTAGTAATCACAGTAAATGAAGTATTTCACTACCACTAAAACATTCGTATCAGATATTGAGAGCAAGCACCTCAAACTTTGTCCAAGAACTGATGACTCTTGTAGACCAGGCATTAACAGGATATGTGCTATGCATAAGCCAGTGTCAGCAACATCTTCCATTTATACCGCCGGTTTAAAAGTGGTCTCACAACATGGTCTTGAAATACTACAACTATCTTACCACTCACTTTCTCAAGTAAGAGTAATCGCATTTGACCCACTGGGACCATACAGGTAAAACACCAAGTAAAATAAAAAAAGGTACATCATGTTTATTGTGAGAACAGGCACACAAACCATAGCTGATGGACAAGTCTGTAGCCTTTCAAACTTCCATGGCAGTCTCTATCAGACTGCCTGCTGACATACATATCCTTGGTTCCCAAACCTTCCTGGAATGATGGTGCAGCAAAATCCTCCTATTTTCTAAATCCTTCAGCCAAGATTATTCAGTCTGCTGCGATTCAACGCTAGAGACATGGCCAGTCTCTCCCACAGCGTCAGCTACAACTCCAACAGGAGATGAACAGAGGCAAAACAGAAGTCTCTAATACTCCCAGCTCCAAATACTCACACTCATCCAGGACTACAATCACACTCGTTCATGAGCACAATGACTAAAAGTATTTCTTTTTTGGCCAGTTGCGTAGACTTACAGCCGATCTCACAAAGGAAAAAGAAGCACCATTTCACTCTATCCAGGCCTCACAAATGTTAGTTTAGTTTGATGACATCAGCTGACAAGTCCAGGACACACTATACAGACCTCATACATTGCCAGATCGGGGAAAAACAGTTACTTAACATCGCTACAAACATTTTTTCACAGTAATGAAAATTCCTCCTTCAATAGCCCTGGTTTTGCTTGAAAAATGCCCATCTACCTTCTTCACTGACACGAATTGGGCAAACACAGCAGGGAAACTGGCTCTGGAAGCAAGGTTTTCTTGTTTCTTCCTGTTAAAAGACAATATATAGAGTATACAGTAAAAGGTATCAGAGATACTAGGAATACCAGACATGAGAATAAAGTGCTACACCACACACATTCAGATTGGTTTACCACCCCTCAAGGAGTCTGCCATACAGCTGATGACCACCATCACTCTGAGCAGCAAAACAGCCACCGCATGGACAGTCAGTGGGGTCTGCAGTAAGAACCAGTTCATCAAAACCCAACCTGGGTTAAAACATCTCCACTCCCAGTGTTTTGAGTGCACTAGTTTCGTTTCCCTGCAGAATTCCCATATTGCACAGTAATGTGTATCCACATCTATATTAAATGCAAAAATGAGCTAGTGTCCATTTTTAAACGGATATTTAAGATTGCAAAAAGAAAAATAATTGTGAAATCTCTAAATATTTGAAGATTGCTGAGAGCACACTGGCAACTTAGCATTTAGATTTCAGTAAACTGGAAGAGGTAAAATAAATTTTATGATAAAGTCAAACAAAATGACAGACCTAGGGGAACCATCTAAAGAGGAATGACAACAGAGATGGGAGAGTTGATACAAGTGGGCGATGCACAGATCACATCATAGCCATGCACTAACAGCAGCTTTGGTTCTCCCTGACGCAAAAACTAAACAGGATACTAACTAGAGCAGTTTGAGGTAAGTAATGCTAAGTGGAAAAGTGCCAGAATCATTAAGGATTAATGCAATTCACCCAAGGGAAGGAAAAGTCAATGAAATAAAACTGGAGTTAATATAGGCGCTAGGAATGGGAAAAAAAGGAAAATCATACTGTTCAGTGGAAAGTTAAGTCCTGACATAACTTTTTGGTACTGGAAAAAGCCCACTGATGTAGAAAACTACAGCTCATGATTAATATTACCTTGTCACTTAGAGGACAAAGAAAATTATCAAATAGCACTGATTTTTTTTCAAGTAATAAAGTATACCTATGCATAGCCAATGTACTCTGTGGAATAATCTCCGTGACAAGAGAGAAAATAGGAAAGCAGAAAACAACTCTTCCACGTCTCTATCAGAGCAACTGCTGAGTCAAAAACACCTTCATACATGAATTAGGAAAAGAAAAAAAAAAATCCACAGTGCAAATACTCCCTCAAAAGGTACTAGGCTGTTATCATTCTCACTTTTAGATTTACTTAAAAGAAACTGTACAACAGCCAGTTGTACACAGAACAGCCAGATCTTCACAAACACGGAACCAGCACTAACTCGTTTCCCCTTCCACAAGGGATCAAGTAAAAGAGTATTAACCTTGTCCAGCTTTAACTCCAGACTACTGCACAGACTGAGCGCTCCACAAACTTGCCAGGTAATCCTCTGAATTCATGGGATAAAGACAACTTTAAGAGGGCTGGACTTTCCCAATTAAACAATGAATCAGGATATACTATGACACTGAATTAAGAGAACAAAATGCAGAAGTAGGGACTCTGGGGCAGGCAATCACTTCAGCAGCTTCTGCTGGATCATACCACATGTGACACTTTTGCTCACATTGGTATCTTTCAACATCAAACAATCATAATACATAAGTATTAGTAATTATGTATTATATGTAACATACCACATATAATGTATACATTTATACATGTATCAAATGCATATATATGTATAAAAACATGTCTGTTTTTATTTTTATACATGTAAAATCAGTCCCACACTATCAGCTGGGTAATCTGCATTCCACAGTTCCTATTACAAGTCTAAGTAATTATTTTGCTAGATTGTTGAGATCATTAGCTGCCTGACACGTTAGATCTCAGCTCAATACTAAGTCCTACAAGTTCAAAAAAAAAAAAGCCTCCTTATAGTTGACATTTTTCATAACAATCTACTTCTGTGTAAGAATCTTGGCTCTTCCAAGAATAAAACCCCACTTCTTCCATACGTGATTGCAGACAAAAGTTTGAAACCACAAAATGCAAGAGTTAGAAACAGGAGCCCCAAATGCATTTAGAGTCATTACTCTGTCAAATCTTGACAAGGCCTTTACATTGCATTTTTGCAGACTTCGTCCTATAGCTGAAATCAATGCCTGAGACTCGACTAAGTAAAACGCATGAGAACTGGGAACAGTTATGCATCCAACAGTAAGGCTTGCTATTTACTGAATCTAAATTTCTGAAAAAGATACCATGAAACCCATTTTAAGGTGCCAGCTACTTAAAGTTTGATATTTGTTCAAATCTTTTCAAGTTACGGGATCTTTACACACAGCATCACATTTACCCTGGATGGAAAATGATGCTAGGTAAAGTTTTAGCATCAGAGTTATCAGATTATTATCACTATTTTAGCCACAGTTCTGAAGCAGACTGATCTCAGGCAGAAATCAGAACTGTGCAATAGTTTAAAAGTGACTACATGAATTTTACACACAACCTTGTTACCACATGTACAATTACGCTCCATAAAAACAGAGCTCAAAAAGCAACCCACGATAATTAGCATTAGGAGAACTAAGTTAGCTCCAGTGGCTGGCATGGAGTCAGACGAGCCAGCCGCTACAACGCATTGCTGTCGTTCCACCAGAGCACGGTGCACGTCACGAGGAATAAACAATTTTTAATACCTGTCTTATTTAGTAATCCAGACAGTGAACTCCAACATATTGGTCACCCCCATCCACTCAGAAAATCTCAGTGATATAAATTAAGCAGGTTAAAGCTTTCCTGCTCCCCCAAAAATAACTTTCATTATATGAAAAGCTTACCTCGCCTCACCTTAGAGAGAGAATCACTACTGTGTATTGAGGCCATTTAGAAAACTGAGAATGAAGAAATTAACCGTGAACATCTATTCAATAGCAGGTATCACCTGATTTGTTAGACTTCGTATTAACAGTCTTCTACATTATAGCTACTTTTAGACTGTTACCAGCCTTACAATGCATAGACAATGGCCAATAAAGATTTATTTTACCTGAAAGTCACGTATCTGCCACAGAGTGAGACTGCATCTTTTAGATACCCCCCTGGTGTGGGGTTTAACCAGCTGTACTGTCCATCACATCACAGGCATAAAACAAAAACAGAAAAACCCCACCAAAAGCACAGCCTTAGTCGCGGCAGCAGACCATCAGTCAGAGCTGTGTCTGAAGCAAGACCCTACATAACCCTAACAAGAAGGGGATGCTCAGTTCTCTGCTTTGATCATAGAGTAGAAAAACGGGGGGGGGGAAGGGGGGGGCAGGGAGGGCGGCCTTTGGATGTTTTGAAGGTGGTGTTTGCTGGGGCTTTTAATGTTTTATTTTAAATATCTGCACTCTCGCTTTGGCCTTGGAACAATGGTATCGAGTTTAAGCTCACTGTCCTTTTCAAACGCTGGCTCTCCTCTCCTTGCCAACCTTGCGTGATATAAATAGCAGCAAGCGGAGGAGCGAGCATTGAAGATATTCTTTCAAACTCTCAAGAGTGTTAGTGCTCTCACTGCAGGACCAAAGCAGTCCGGGTGCACGAGGGCAAGCTCTATCAGATTTTAAACATTTCAAACACGACGTCAGCGTTCAACTAGCTAAAAAGCTAAGCCAGCAATGTACAATTTCCGTATCTCTAAATATGAAAAAAAAAAATTTTTTTTAAAAAATCCCCAAAGACACAACTAACGCCCCGCTGAAGCTTCGGCTCCTCGGCCGCGGGGAAAGGCCCCCCAGAGCGGACCTCGCTGCAGCTGCACCTGTGCTCCGTACCGGGGCTGCGGCTGACGGTCACACCTCGCGGCAGCGCCCTCGGCAGCGCGCTCGGCGCTTAATCGCCAAAAAGGAGAGCGAAAAGAAAGTGGGAGCAGCAGCCCCGAGCGCCCGTTCTCCCCGCCCCACCCCGCCCCGCGGCAGCGGCCCGCTTCCCGGCC
>JAVKLA010000053.1:14111648-14159285 GCA_034782735.1 Sagittarius serpentarius | reverse complement strand
CGGCCGGGCAGGAGTTTGGGAGGAAAAGGGAGGGTGGTTTTTTTTTATTTCCCCTGGAGTTTGAAAGGAGGAAGTGAGGAATGCGAGGAATGAGAGTTGGTATGAAATGAACGCGGCCGAGGGAGGGGACTGCCGGCTACCGCGGGGGCTGGGGAGGGGACTGGCGGGGGAGGGAGGAGGCGAGCCGAGGGGCCGAGGCGGAGTTGGGAACAAAACCCAGCGGGGCCGGGCGCTCCCCGGCCGGGGCGGGTGGTGACGGGCAGCCGGCGACCTCGCTCTAGCCGGGCGCGGTGGGCCAGCGCAAAATCACAACCGACGACGACAAAACCTTTCCGTGTTTGACTTTGTAAACGGCGTGTGGCTTCACAGGCGGCGCGCGGGGTGTGCGGTGGCGGGAGGGCCGGGCCGGGCCGGGCCGGGAGTAAATCATCAGCCCGGGGGAGCGGCGGGTCAGGACGGGCCGCATTCCCCCGGCAGGGCCCGGGCCGAGCCGGGCCGCGCTGCCTCAAGCCCCGGGCCTCCGCGGGAGCTGGCTGGCTGGCAGGCCCCGCCGTGCCCACTGCTGCCGTCCCAAAGGAGGGAGCGTGGGAAACGCAGGTTGTTCCTGCGAAGTCAGCCGAGAGCTGCCATGGGTGCGAGGTTAGCATAAGGGCGTGCAGCTCCGCTGAGGCAGTCTCCAGGTTACAACAGCAAAATATCCCAGGAGGTTCTGGCTTAAGCTTCCTGATGGCCTAAGCTGCGCAGTGCCAGATTTGTGCTAGTTTTTGTGTTTACGCAAAATAGCTTATAAATGCAAACCACATAGGTAGTGTTTGAGTTTAGTAGTGACTGGCCACAATTTTAACTCTGCCTTTTAGCACCCTCTCAGCGGTATTGTTCATTGCCACTTCTTTGTGCTAGACCTTCCCGATGTGAGTGGTAGTAGAGCCAACACTTCCCTCCAGGATCCGTCCTCTCGGGGCTTTCGGTGGGGAAGATACATCTGGTGGCAGTCTCCCTGACCCCGTGGAGTAGCTGCTGGGGATTCGGCACTAAAGTGGTGCCTTCAGCTGGCGGCGCTGCCCGTAACAGGAGGCGGAGAAGGAAAATCTTTTACTTATCTTCACAAAGCCCCAAAAAGTAAGTTTTCCCTGTGCGGTGTCCAAGTAGGAGAAGCTTTCAGATGCCAGCGAGGTTGGAGGCGCTTACCTGGCATGTCTGGTGCACGAGGGCACAGCAGCCTTCAGGCTCCCCGGGTGCCGACCTAGAAGTCTGTATCCAGGACAGATTTGGTGACTCCATAGGAAGTACTTTCTTGACAGCAAGCTAATTCCCTGACCTTTCCCTCCACCCTCTGCTACTATATACAGTTGCTGCCTATTTATATATGTGATGAATGTGATTCAGAATTAAACATGCCAGGAAGACACAGAATCTTTCAGCCTAATAATTAAAAAAGGAATATAGCATGACTGCTTTGTTTCATCACCACATGAAAGAGAACTATTTATTTTTACTGTGGTTAGCTTAGTAGTAACAAAATATTTTATTCCCATCCATGAAAAGCAATCTTGCCCATCTTCATGGGCTTCATCCAAAGCGTGCTGGAGTCAGTAGTATTATGCATGAGCTTTCAGGTAGCACGTGACTGCAAATCTAGTGAGCCAGATTAGAGCAAGAGTGCTTTCGGGCTCCAAGACTGAGCATTGTAGAAGACTTGGACACCCCGAGAGGGAATAATGCCGATCTTTAGTGAGGGTCTACATGGTGCTCCAGACCTTGGGAGGCAAACCCTTCAGTAGCACAGCTGAAGCACCCTGGCATGAGTCCACTGCTGTGGCTGGACGTGTGGAGCGAGGGACATCGTGAGATTTTTGTGGTGTCATTAGATTACTGCTCATGTGAAACTGAGTGATAGATAGTTTACATAGCCAGCCTTTTAGCAAAGTTCACAGGCATGGCTCCAACTGTATGTATCGAGGCTAATCTCAATTACAACCTAAAAATGCCTCTGTCTTTGTCACTGTGGGGATGGTCTGGCAAGTATCAACTGATTGCTACAGCTGAAAGCTTGTCATGTTGATCTTTATCCCACCAAAGATCACAGTTCATTCAGCCTTTGCTGCAACCATTCCACTCTGATGGCTTTCATTTTTCCTGGTTATCTTGTTTGTCTAGGCCTTTCATAGAGCAGTAATCAAGGAAAAAAATCAATTTAAAAACAGGAGACTTGGATTTTTTAAAAAATGAGACAGTAACGAGGGAATTCAGGAACAGTTGCACTAGCGTGCCTTTAAAATCTTCCCACCTGGGGAAGATGGTATTCAGGTTGATGGTGATAGTTGAAATCACTACATGGTGGAAAATTTTGTCAAATCTCATCAAGCAGGATTTCAAAGTGGCCAAGGACTCTCAAGGCAAGGAAGGAGAAGGAACTAGAGAGGCCACTGAGGTCTGTATAATTGACATTTTTTGCATCATTTTCTCTTGGAAGATGAATCTCCTGGGATTCTAATCAGAAGCTGTTGGAGAACAGTTGTTCTGATCAAAACCTCTTGACAGCCCTTCCTTCTCTTGCTAAGTAGCCATGAAATGACTTTTGCTTCTCTGCCTCTTTTTCCTCCTCAGCTCTTCTGGTTCATGCATTTTGAGTTTCATAAAGGTAGGAGGAAGACTGCAGTATCATGTCCTTTAATGTTGAAAAAGGAGGGAAGGAAAAGAGAAAGAAGAGGGAAGAAAGGCAAAAAAAACTTACATGAGGAGAAGTGGCAAAGGATGATGAGGGGGAAGGTAACCAAGTCCACAAAGAGGAATAAAGCATGGGAAAGAATTGGAGAGACCAGAGCAAGGGGTGAATATCACAATAGGTGGGAAACGGAAGAAGTGGAGTAATAGACAGTTTTATATACTTTCTTTCCTTATTTCTTGTCAATAGGAGTTAGTCAGGAGTAGGCTCCACAAATGCTTCTGACGGAGCTGAAAAGAAAACCTACCCGGAGATGGGTGTATGTCTGTCTTTAATAATAGATATGATTGCAGCAGGTGTAAATAATTTGAAATGGTACCAGGTAACTTGAGTATCAATAGCAGTAAAAATGCAGCAGCACAGGATGGCCAAGTCTGTGTCCTGTTGGTATCCAAGGTAATGGATGGTTTTGAATAGGTTATTAGGGAACTCACTCAGTTTCTGCTCCTGACTCTTAATGATTGCTGGTGTACTTTAATATTATATGGTAATCGGCTAGAAAAGCAGACTTGTAACAGGGATTGAAATTCAAATTTCCCTGCTCCCAGCTAGATACCTTAGTTGTTGCATTGCAAAGTGGTGCCTTGTTTCCCTGGCCCAATGAATGTGGATTAGTTTGTTCAGAATAACAGCCTTTCAGCAGGTGCCAATGAAAGGCATTCCTCCCAGCTAGCCTCTGGCCTGGTGACGAAGGGAATTTCCTGGGAAGTGCCAGATAGGGATTCAGTGTTGTCCTCAGGACTCTCCAGGTCTAAGCTCTACCTGTTTAGCTGCTGAGAGGACCTCTCCTTCCTCCTGTCATGCTTTTGAAAGATGCCAAAGTCTAAGTGCAGACCCTGCTCCAGCATAACTCAAGAATTAAATACTTTAGATGCCAAGAAGGTTGTAGTTGCACTGTCGGTAACTGGCAACTCAGGTGCTTCTCACGCTGGCTGCTAGAGATTCTGGTCCACTGTACTGATGCTTCTGGTGTGGTGGGGAGTGGGGGCACCTGGCTAGGAAACTGGTGCCAGAACTTGGGGGTTGTAGCTCTTAATGATGCAACAGCTTGGCCTGTGGTAGATTGGTGGTCTGTGATAAGTCTTGTCTTGGCTGTATTTGGGAAAACACCATGTTGCACGCTTGCTCATGTTACAGAGTGGTGTGTTCATGGGTGATTCTCGGCATCACGAGGCTGACTTCTGTCAGATAAAATTCCAGCAGGCCGGAGGTTAATGTACTCTGTTGTGTTTTTTTTTTTCCCCCTCCCCGAGGTGGGGAGAGGGCCAGTGGAGACATGTAATGAATGTCGATAACTGCATTTAATTTCTTTGGCAAGTAGTAAGTACTGTTCCCCTTTGTTTGCTTATGCAGACTACATAATATAAAGCAAACCTCTCTGGAGACCAGTGCCAGTTTTGGTTGAAGAAAAGTATAGCACCACAGTTGAAAGTCTTCATTATCCTCTGAGGCTCAATTACTAATGAATATTCTTTAATTTTTGTTACTACACACTTCACATTCGTATGACTTCTTTTCTGCCCAAGGCCTATTTGAAAAAAACTGTATACTTCCTGCTTTGACAACATACTGGTGATGTATGCTAGAGAAAATCATTAGGAGTAGTCCTGCTGAAAATGTTGAAAATGTCTTTGGATGGTAATTTGGGCTCGATCTTGTAATTTTACTGGTGATTTTACTTCTACTGGCTACAAGTAAAATCGTTCTAAGAATCCTTGGTATTTTTCCTCCACAGTTCAGAAAAAAATCAGACAGACTGTGGGTATCCCCACAAAAAGTACTGGTGAACGGATCACAGATCTTGGGGCTAAGTTAATCCCTTAAGTAATTTTTTTTCCATGTGTTTTTCACTAAAACAACATTCAGTCCTCTACTAAGAAGCAGCACTGGTGGACAACTAGAAAATACTCTTAACACTTTAACCATTAGACTAATTGTAGTTCACTTGATTCCCTAATGTAATAAAACTTCCTTTCATGGGCCATTATCTGTTAGATAAACCCCTACATTGTATGTGCTATTAATTATTTATTCCTTCCATTATTCTTAAATGCACATTAAATAATTGGCTCATGGTTTCTAGCACAATTTATAAGAAAACTCCAATAACTTTTGGAAGCATTTTCTTATGGCAAATAAAGTAATAAGGAAAACAGTAAGTTTCATCTTCTATGGAGTTTAGATATCAGTTTAACCATTTTATTCCTAATAATATTTTGAGAAATCTAGATAGGAGGTTTTTTTCCTTCCTGATAGTAGTGATTGAGAATTTGTATATTATTCTTCTAGACTATTTTAATTACTTTTCTGTTTTTTCCAGTTAGAAAAAAAATGGACTAATTTTTCCCTCTTACTTATTTAGTGTCATTTCAATGAGCTTATGTAGCCATATGCAGAATGACAGCTTTACTGTTCTGTACCTACAGTTGTTACCCCCCAGTATTTTCCACATATGCTGTTTCCTAAGCAAACATACTTGCACATAAGCGGTTTTATGAAAAAATACCAAATACAGCTATTTGTCTAGTATGAGAGGAAAAAAAGGAGATTGTATAGTGAACATGACGGCCTAGCAGAGTTATCTTTAAAACAGTATTTTCAATCCATGTGAGTACAACTGAGAATGTGATTGCCTTTGTCAAGGCAATGGGGGAGGGATATTGCGGCCAGGGAGATGGCTAAACCTTGAAAAAGTATACTGGCTGGGAGGATGGCTGCTAGGAAAGGTTAAATCACAGATCATATGAAGAAGATGTTTGAGAGATTCATATATTGCTGCAATGTGAAGATTTCCAGTCAAACCTGCCAGCTTCCGAAGAGAACAGAGGTGTTCTTTGTAGCTGTCAAGAAATGACTGAACAGAAAGAAAATTTAGAATCCTGGTTTTCCATCATGCTGAACTCTGAGCTGATGTTTAAATAACCAAAAAGGCACTTAACTTGATGAATGACTTGGTCAAAGGAAAGAGGGAGAGAGAGAGAAAGAGACCTGTGAAAAAAGTGCCTAGAGATGCTAGCTGGATCTCTCTGCTGGTAGGACTATTGGATGTGATAAAGAGATGGTGGTTGACAGCAAATTTCTGTGGCACCCCATAGCAAATTAGAGGAGAAACTGGAGGAGCTCTCCAAGCAAGATGCTGGCAAATGAGTCAGAGAAGATGGAGAAAGAGTGGGAGATAATCTAGCTATTACAGACAGTGAACAGAGAATGAAGACTTTCAGTCTTGAGTGCAGGATGAAAAGCACCCAGCACTACACATTCTTACTTTTCTGTTAGATTGTTTCTTTGCTTCTTTCTTTTTTTTCTTTAAAGGAAAACACCTTTTCTTTTAAAAGCCCTCCTTAAGATCTTTCTGTTCAAGGAACCATCTGTGGGAAAGAAACAAAGTTGAAGATAAAATTCAAAGAAGACACTTGCACCAACCTATTTGAAAATGTTTCTTGCCAGGAAACAAGTGCTCCTGAGCCTTTAAGGGATATGCCTCTGCAACAGCTCCAAGATATGCTTGCCTTCAGCTATATAAGAGTGGATAACAAGGGAAGACTTACTGCCACTAAGACTAATTTAAGGGAAACTAGTAGAAGGAAAAGGTTACACAACCAGTTTATTTTCCAGCTTTTCAGTGGTTTCATCACTAGCTCACGATAGACTTAATGTTTTGAAGAAATAAAATTTTGCTAAAGTAAAACCAATTCCATTCTTATCTGTAGCAGGTCAGCTGTTTAAATGCTGCTGAATATTACTTGCTTCTGTGACTTTACTGTGATTAAGTAACAAATAAATCATACTGCTATTGCAGCATCTCCCTGATGTGAGGCTTGGATGTGAGATTACGTTAGCAGGGTTTAGCCAGTATCACTTGCACAGTGGACATGGGGATGAATAGGCTCTTAGCCAGCAGCAAATACATGGTGATATGACTTGTTCTGACAGGAGAGAAGGCTAAGCTAACTTGCACATGATTTGCGTATAGCAAATGCAAAGTAATACATGCTGACAATTTCTGCAGACCAGCTGATGCATAGTAAGTCGTTAATAGGTGCTAACTTGATGGTGCTTCTGAGCTTACAAGAGAATGCAAGGTAGGGTACCACGTTGGTGTTTGCTTAGACCCTGTTCTATCTGTAATGGGGTTTTTCTGGTCTTTCAATAGGCTTCTGTGGGTTTCAGATCTCTATGTATGTGAATGTGTATTGCATTAGACACACAGCACCTTAATATTGCAAGTTATGTTCATACTGGCTGGAATAGTCCTATTTAGAAGTAGGTATAGTATATATAATGGGACAGAAACAAGAGACATGGGAGTAATTGTGATAAAAGTAGTGGGTGCTAAACAGAAAGTTGCATGAACAAAATACGAGAGGAAAAGCTCGAAACCAGTTCTGCGTGGCAACAAGATGTCCCCATCTGAGCCTTACTGAGACAGGATGGAGCAAAACCTGCTGTGTTGCAGCAGTCTGTGGCAGGATTTGTCACTGATTGCTCAAAAGGGAACTGCTACAGGTGAAAAGTCAGGTAACTGGAGAATGAAAATCTTTCCTTTTCTCTTTCCCCATCCTTTCTAATATGGACAGATGAATTACAACATTAATGAAGGGACAGCATGTGCTTTTGATTTGGTGATTGAAACTGAATGCTGTACTGTATGCATGAAAGGTTACTGAATGGACAATAAGAGACTGGGGGAAAACAAGTAAAGAAAACACAAACCAAGCCTTTTCTGCACGTCATTTTTAAGAAATGGTATATATCCAATGGGAGGAAGAAAATGAATCTAAATTTAGGATCTTTTCCCTCCCAGGTAGTAACACAAGCCAAAGGGAAGAAGATGAGAACACACATATGGAATTTAGACTAAAAATAATCCAATGGGAAAAAAACCCCCAAATTTTCTTATTTGCACTTAATATGTTTTAGTTCATGTTTTCCATTGCAGCATAGATCACTTAGAGGTCTTACATGAACTCATGTCTGAACCAACCCTTATTTTCCTTAGAACAGGTCTGATAAATTATTTTTGTTCCCCTAATACTTGTTCTAACTGATCAAAGAAACTTTGCTAGGGAAAAAAACCCACAACTTAAGTGCAACAGCCTTGAAGACTGTTGTTCTTGGCATAGTTTCAATGGCTGGACAGGCCTTACATAAGAAAATTTAGTCCTATCTAGGGTTCGAGCCACTTGACTTTACAAATTGGACAAGATTACTGTTGAATCAGGTGCATCTGAAATAAGGACAACATTATTTTGTTGGAAAATGGCAGGTAAATGAGAAAGGTCATGCATGTATTATGTGTCTACAGCACTCTTCACCTGGGATGCAGTAGGATTTATCTATGAAATTATGTGTTGATATTTCATACTGTAAAGATATTGTAAACAAATGAAGTTACTAATAAATGAGATAAATTTTTAATTAATTTTTAGATGTCTTATTTTGGCTGTTGTGCAGTCTTAAGGATTAACTGGAAGTATAATGAACGGTAACAAAAAAGAAAAAGCTGAACATACAAAGCTACAAAATCATTAACATTATCTGGGCAATCTATTTCATTCTTTGTTTTCACTTCAGTTCCTTTTCTGATAGGCTAGTAGTCCTGGATAGCAGGAGGAAAAGTTAAATAGGAGTAGGAACAAACATGTTAAGTTTCTTCGTTGCTAGCTACTTGCTTTCTCTTAGCTGAACTTAAGGCTAGGATGTAGATAAGCCACCAAGATGCAATGTTGGAATCTTTTGAAGGCAGAAGTCAGTTTATTTGCACAAGGATTATGAAAACACGTATGTTTTCTGTTGTGACGAGCTTCTGAGTCAGAGCTGGAATGTGCAGCGGAAGAGTACTCATCCCTGCTGTCCCACATGGCGCGCTCCTTAACCACAATCTATTGCTCAGCCTCCTATTAGTGGGTATTTGTCAGTTTTTGTAATTTTCCACAGTCTGAAATGCAAACTGTAGTCACAAATAGCATTTTCTAAGCTCCTATGTATTACTAGAATTCTCCGAGGAATCCTTGTATGCCTGACATTTTTTCCCTACTTTGTATGTATCACAGAAAACCAACTGAAATACCATACTATGCACATTGACTGCTGGATTTTATTTGCCATTTACAATGAGCAGCTTGCAGTGTGTTTAAAATGGCTATAACAGGCAGTTTTTTATTAAGAGTTACTGATCCTGTCTCTCTCCGTGAATATTGATATGATGGATGGTGGTGCCAAATAGAGCTGATTACTTCCTGCTCTTCAGCACTGCTGTCTCTGTGGAAGTTGAAGCTGCAGACTTCCTTAATTAATCACGCCGGTCTAGAAACTGAAGACAATAAGGGCTAAGTATAGTGGAGCCTTCTGCTATAGTCAGCACTTCTTTCCTTTAAATACACAGCTTGGATGTAAACTAGCAAAGGTAATCTTTCAGGGAGAACTCTGGGCATTTTAAATATGCCCTGAAATACTTGCACAGTACACCTCTCCCAGAGACTGAAATCATCACTGTGGAAAATGCTTCTGAAACGGAGCCATTCTGCTACCTTAAACCAGTATGCAGAGAGTGCGCAAAAGCTCTAACCTCTCTTCCTGTGTTGTACGTAGTTTAGGAACTGGTGCTAGTAAGGTTATATCCAAGTGAAAAACCTGAAGATTTCTGATTACAGGCAGGGATCAGACAGAACTAGTAGGCTAGGCTAGTAATAGAATAAAACGTGGTCCTTGAATTACATGTTTCCTGAGGAGGTTTCAAAGTGCTCTGTAAAATGGTTTCATACATGAGGAGAGTATCAAAGAGTTCAGTGACTTGGTACATGATACAGAGAAAATCAGAGGTGATGGGGGAAGACATTCATTCTCACTCTCACATCTATGAATTAGGTTTCACTTCTTAAACTGAAAATGCACGCATTTGGTTTTATTCTTCTTCGTATTAAGAAAATGAGATCCATGAATCAGAAGGGTTCCAGGTTTTCCCTGCCTTTCAAAATCTATATGTCCCAGAGAAGGGATTTTCATTTTGGTCGCTTGTTCTCTTCCCACTATGACTGGACTCCTTGATGGTAAAATAGGCAGTGAAATAAACAGTACTGCAGTAATTTTTTCTTTCAGCGAACAATACAGGCTTTGCTTAAAATATTTATTTTTATCATATAATTGAAGAAACACATTTGTAGCTGAAGATTTATGTCACAACATTTCCAAGAAGCAGTCTGCTGAAACGTCTTTGTTTTTAATGAGTAAGCACAAATACACCCCAATGAAGGCTTTCTCTGCTATCACATCAGAGTTGCTTGCATTTAAATTAGTGGGTCAGCAAGAAAGGACAGTGGAACCTTTTATTAGCAGCTGACTTCTCTCAAGTCTCATTTTACATTTTTGGTTCCAGCACTATTCAACTGAAAGGAGATACTGTAGTTTAAAAAAAAAAAAAAAAAAAAAAAAAAAAAAAAGGAGGTGAGTAACAGAGACAAAGCCGCTGCCAGACATCAGCCTCCACTGCGTTCTTCAGAAATATCTGTATCCTCACTGATATTATAAAGAACCATAATGTGGCATGATTCCTTGTGAAACAGGTAGTCTTTTGAATTCTCTGTTAAGAGCTTTTCATGAGCAAAGTCTGTGATACAGAGTTCAGTATTTTTTTTTAAAGCGGTCTTAGATGAAGAGGCTGCCCATCAAGTAAGAAACACAGGTAAAAATCCATATAAATTATATTTCATCTGCTGAAATCATTATGGTAGTGCTGTTCTCTAAGGAAGTTCATATTTTCCCTACAGTCACTTTGTGATGTATCAGAAGACCTTAAAAGTGAATTTGATAAAACCATTATTATTTCTGTCAGGAACTCTTCCTATGTTGGACAGCCTGATGCTCATTCCTCATCTTCAGTAGTGGTGTTCTTTGAAAAGCTTCAGGATGTCTTAATTTTGCTCGAATTCTGGTTTTGAGGGTTAATTAGTGTACAAATGACAGAGACATCCTGAGACCTTTATAGAGAATGGATAGCCTCTTACCACATGCATTAACAAGTAAGTCTGAGATGTCATGGGCGACCTCTTCCTGCCTTTCTAGCTCTAGCTCTTTCCAGCTCTAGCTGGATGTAAGTGCAGATATTTTTGTTCTGGTAACACAAGAGAAGGTTGTTGATCATTAGTATATGATGAATTACAGAGCACATACAGACTTGCAGGGCTATACTCCCTATAGAATGCTATATAATGAATATGGCTGATACCTTTTTAATGAGAAAGTAGAATAATAGAAGGGATTTGTTGTTAAAGCTGTGTTTTCTTTGGGATACAATGTAAATGATCTGCTTGTGGAGCGATGACAGGCCTAATTCATCCCCAGTGTTAACTTTACCGGACTGAGTTGATTTGCATGGGATATAAATTTTGTTCATTCTTTTGGGGAGAGAAAAAAAAATAATAATTACATAGCTGGGAAGGTGTCCAGTTAGTATCTTATATGTGAATTTTTATGCCAGGTTTAGAGGTTCAAGTGCTTTAGTTTAATGTTGGGGAGTTAAAGAGAAATATAAAGTAGAATTTAAAGTTATTGTCATGGATTGCAAATATTAATGACTTTTTTTTTCAAGCTGTGTAAGCATAAAAAGGAAGCCCTGCCCTTCCTTCAATACTCAAGAATTTTTTGCTTAGAAATTTTAGGTTAAGAGTAACTTGTGTTCTTCCAAATGGGAGTGATTTGTCTGTTTTCCTTTTTTCTGTACTGAGTCAGAGGGGTAGTGAAACCAACTCAGAAGCTGTTCAGCCTCTTGTTAGGAAGAGTCAGTAAAAGGAATAGATGAGAACTGTGCTGAGATCTTTAATTAAATATGCTGCATAACAGAGGTAGAGAGGATTCAGTGACAGAGGACTGGAACTATTTGAATTAGCATTTTTTCAAAAACTTCCATGGGATATTTAAAATGAGTCATTCAAAGTTATTAGAAAATAAGAAAAAGGAGATGCATTACAATCATTAAAATCCCCTTCATCACAAGATAAAATGTACACCTTTCAAGTGTTAATAATTCAAACTTGGATACTAGCTTATAGAGTGACTTTCTAGCAATTACAGGCAGCATGAATTTTACATTTGCTGAGTACCACATGAATAACCCACTGATTTCAGGGAGGGTGTTTTTCCCTGATGGGCATATGGCATCTTGGCAGGAGATAGGATTTCCTGCTCTCCCTGCAGTGAAATCAATATGGCACAAGCACTTACTTCATCTTGCTGGTGCCACAAGTGTTCACAAAATCTCAGTTTCCTGATCACAAGAAACGTTCAAATGCTTTATTGTTTGTATTATGATATAAAGATGGGCCTCACTCCAGTGAAGTTCCCTTGAATTTCAGGGTAGTTGAGATGTGAAAAATAGAAAGAGATCCCATCAGGGAAGAGCAGTAGAGGAATCATAGCAGGAATACAGTAGTGCAGATACATTAGTTTAGGTAGTGTTTGGAACTTGCAGTTTTGTTTCTGTTTGCTAATCAGCAGAAGATACGAACTACTGTTGTAATGCAAGGCTTTTTAAACTAAAGCGACCACAATTTAACTGCCTAAATGTGCCATACCTCAAGAGAATTGGATGCTGTGAATTTCCATAGGGTTTAGGTAATCTTAGGAACTCATGTATGATTTCAAAAGTGAGTTAAGGACTAAAATCACTTAAATGTTTTTGACTTGTTTTCTATCATTTAATAATTAACTTAATCAGGAGAAACATTTGTACTAGTTTACAAATACGGTATTGCCTAAGAAAGTGCATGTACAGAGCACCATCTAGTGCAGGATATCACTTACATAAAAGCCTTCCCGCTCATATGTCACTTGTCTGTGTTTAGCTAATTTAATATGAACTATCATGTTGCAGAAAATGCCAGCCTAGTGGCTCTTGTGGCAATATAATTTTGCAATTACCTGGGAGACTATGGATTGAAAATTCCTTGGGACCTGTACAAAATTACAAGGATGAGAAAACTGGATGCACTGAAATTCAGGTAATCATTTGTGAGGACCATACACTTCTAAGGCGAATCTGCTTATCTTCCTGCCCACAGTGTTGGGTGATATATTCATTACAATAATTCAATCCAATCTGTTTATAAACTAGATTGGACACTGATTCTCACAATAGATTTAGATACCCAACTGCCATTTTAGGTACCTTAAGTATCCCATTTAGCTCCTCCAAGCTTTTGTTCAGCTTCTGCAGAACCTCAGAGCTACCCAGGTTCCTTAAGCCAGGCATTCACAGGTATGCAAACCATGACTAACGGGCAGGATTAAAGACCTGGCTGTCATTAAGAAGGGAAGAAAAGAAGAAAGGAAGAAGGCTTAGATTCTATAGGAGACAGGTAAAAGAAACTTACACACAGGTATTTACAAGTTGCTGAGGAAAGGTGGAAAAAAGTGAGCTACAGGGGTTTTTTTGCAAAGGCCGTATTTTGATTCTGCAAGGAAACAAACATATGAATTTGGCCCTAGGGTTCTTTAATCAACTTTTGGATATCAACATTATGTTTCTGATGTAATCTATTTAGCATTAGAGTAGGATTAAGAGGAGCTGTCTTAGTTAACTGAAGATGTAGCAATGACAAGCTGGATTTCATCCTGCGCTAAGCAAAGGTTAAGATGGCCCTTAGGTACTTGGAAAAGATGATTTTTGGATGAACACTATGTATTCAACAAAAAACTAATTAAGCATCAAAGAGCCACTATCACCGTAAAGTTTTACATTCTCTTTGAACACGCACTTTAACTAACAGAAAATTATAACTTTTCTCTCTCTGAGCATATATTGCATATGGATTTTGGCTGAATGCTTGAAACCCTGCCAGTTTCCCAATTCTCAGACCTACTCTGAGAAAACAGCAAGCATATGCTCATATTAATTTCAAAGTACCTCCTGGTTTTGAAAAGCTCTAGTTTTTGCTAAGTTGACCTCTTAATGGACAATTTAAAAAAACCAAGACAGAAATAAGTGGAAATTTTTGAAAATTTGGATACAGAATACTTCCCTGGATACTTTTTCTGCTCTTTTTACCTCCTTCACAACTGCCAAAGAGAACCTACTACCGAAGAAAAGAAAAAAAGAGGGTATAAAAAGCTGCATTTTAATTCTTTGTGGGCTAATAAGGAGAAAACTAAAGGAACGTGGTAAGAATGTTCACAGAACTGGTAAGCTGTGGTTTGGTTCCCCTTTCTGGATATACCATTTTGGTAACAGCAAGGAGAAGTAGCTTTGACAGAACAAAATGTTATACTTACAAAAGGCGTTCAAGAATTGGTGTCAGGAGTAACAGTTTTGGGAATGGTGGGGAGAGGTAGGCTCTATCTAAGTAGTAGAGCCGAAGAGAAGAGTCTCCACTGGAAAGCAGTAGGCCAGATTGCAGTGCCTCATCTCTGTCAATGCATACTAGATGTTCTAGGGAAAACAAATGTTGTAGCATATAATGCTCTTTTACTGCCCATTTAATTCACCTGGGCTTGTGGTTTCCATTCTTTTAATCTCCAAAACGTTTAGCGAATGGAAGAAAACAGAAACAGACAACTGAAAATATAAAGGTGTTTCCTTTGAACAAATATTACAAAACCAGGCATTTTTGATTACACGTTGCTGGTAGCTATCACTATGTTCTTTATTAAATCATGACTGACAAAACACGTCTCTTGTTATTTCCTTGATTCTTATTCTTCTTCTATTGGGTTATATGATTTGTGTCAAATGGCATGTATGCATTTTAAGCTACTTGCGAGTTATGATGTTGCTCTGTCTAATGCCTGAACAAATAAACTGGCATTTGTTCTGCTATCTTGTAAGAACAGACTACCTTAGAACATGTTCATACCTGTTGAGGAAATAAATAAATACGAACAGGCCAGGCCAGGCAGAGAAAAGAATTCTCTTCCAAGCTGTAGTCTTTTTTCTAGTAGCTATATAAACTTGCCTTTTGAAAATAAAGGGTTTGTTTATTTGAGAACAATTATATGACCACTTTGAATTACAAGACTTTCATATGTTTTTCATGTGGCCAAAAAGATTTGTTCCACAAAGGAAGGCCATAGAAAAATGGTGGGAATTAAATACTGTATTTGCATATTGCTAGCAGTATGCCAGATGCTTTTCAGACAGCTAGGATATCAAAGTCCTTGTTCTGAAGAGCCTTCAGTCCAAATAAACATGTAAATGCATTGTAAGGTGTACAAAGAAAGATTTGATCCTTCATTTTATGATTCCCAATAGAGAAAGGGAGTCAAATTTTACGTCAGAATATGACAAAAGCACCCTAACTCAGCTGAAGGATTTCATTAGCATTCTCATAAGTAAACAGGATGGATTTATGCTGCAGCAAACAAAAAAAAAACCCAAATCCTGTAGATTTTATGAGCACAATCTGTACATGTTAAAAGTCTATTTGTGTGCCAGAAGTCCAGCTTTGCTGTACTTAAATCCTCAATGTCTTTTACTTAAATTATGTGGAATATGATCTGTCTTGATACTCTCCAAATACATGAGCTAATCTTTCCATTTTCCTGTGAAAAACTAAGGGTGTTTTTACAATTTCTACATAATGTCATCTATGTTTTTGCAAAGAATTAAATCCTTCTCTTAGAGTAGCAAAAGAATTTGAAAATCATGATGGGAAATACTGTACTTAAAACATCTTTTAAAACTCCTCCAAAACTGCCATCATATTATTAATGACCCATACCTATAGACCTGCTCATAGAGTTGCACATTTTACATTCTGTAATAAAATTGGATAAAAATACATATCAGATGTTCTGGTTTAATGTTCAGTGCTGAATATGTATATCTGTATATAAGCATTTACATACATAAATACACACACATACATAGGCCTGTGTGCTTTCCTGTCACATACAGAATTTCATTTGGTTTAACTGACTAAACAAGGTTCCAAATAAGCAGTTGTAGAGCTGTCCACTGGTCGTCTTATGTAGGGGTACAGGGATGTGCTAAAGGCTAGAAATCTCTAGCAGAGTATCAATCGATACATCAAGAAAAAGACTGGATTATCTAGAATACCTGCTGTTACCACAAAAAGCACAGACCTCAAAACCTCCATATTGCAGATTTTTTATCAGCACCATTTTTACATGATAACGTTCTTTTTAGCTGCCTGAACTCCATTTTTTCTCTACTTAATTCCTTTTTCTTTGTTTAGGTGTAACCTGATTTATCTTATTGAGTGAGATAGTTTCATATGAACTTCTCTTTTTCCCCCCACTTGTTCTACACATCCTCCCTCCTTTATTCTATGCAATTCTTTCAGGGATTCTTGCCAAACTTTTCGTTTTGGAGGATGGAAATGGAAGGGAAAATGGCAATGCAGGGAGTTATCATCCAGCTGACCTGTATTCATATCAATGTAGTTATAAATCGACTGATAGATTGCCAAAAGTTAGTTTCAGTTATGTTAAGCTTGACTGAAACTGGCTGCCAGGTTCAAAAACTGTATTTGGACAGAGGGAGAGAGACTGGCAATCCAACCACAAAAGCAAAATTATTTTAGGAAAGCTGGAAAATAAAAGTGCCCAAGTTTGGCTCAGATCCATGTACTTTTTAAAATCTTCTTTTGCATCTGCTTAGCAGAAATGGATTACATTTCATCAGATAGCTTTGTAGAGAGTGCTCCTATCTTCTCCATGGTAAAACGTGGATCTGCAGCTTGAGAAAGGTGCAAGCCCAGGGAGCCAGGACAACGACATAGGAAAAGGAGAAGATAATAGGCTTAGAAGCAGAACCACCTTGAAGTGACTGAACAGGGCATTCAAATTTGGAGAGTTGTGGAGACTAACAGATACATAAAGAAAGTAAAGATTTATAGAGTCAAGCACTAAGAACTCTAAAATGCCAGATTTTAAATGCACATGCAATACACTTCCATCTACACATGCATTATGATAGTCTATGTTCAAAGCAAGCTCACATTGAAATTAGTTGCAGCTTTTGTTACTTAGCCTTTTGGTAAACTCCAAATGTCAATACATTAAAGTCCAGGTTTTGTTACCAAATGTTACCAAAATAAGAAAGGCATAATGGTTACTAAGAAGAAAGGCATAATTACTGACCATCTAAAAATGATCGACAGAGAGGATGTGACCAGCCCTAGAAATGCTTCAGCAACAACAGACAATCCACTTCTGTATGCTGGATTCAATTGATTCTAGCTTTCACCCCTTCTCTTCCTTCAGTTCCCTGCTTCATTCTTCATAATTTTTATGTATGCTATGTACACAACACATGCAACAAATAAATCAGAGGAATTTACAGGCAGCTCCATTCTAAAGGCTTGAATCATTCCAAAGAAAGTATGTTCCACCCACTGACTAAACCAGCCTTATGCTTGTATTTAAATAGTTTTTTGGCTGTAATACACACAATTCATTTTCATTTTTGCGACAACACAGTGACAATACTAGTTTTTTATGAGGTGAAAGGATTTGCAGTTACTGCAGAAGACAAAAATTCTCCATGTTGATGAAGATGTCCTTATTCCTAGTGAATGCCTGCCTTTTTAAAAAATCCTGTGCACATATTAGCACTGGTACTTGTATCTACAGATTCACAGGCCAGATTGTCCTCTTATTTACATCTCATAAAACTACTGGTTGCAGAGGAATTATTCCAGATTTATACATGCATAGATGAGAAGAAAAATCTGCCCATCTGTTTTCATTTGGATTGATTTGCTAAAAGGTTAACTAGATAAATCTTCTTAATAAAATACTTAAACAATATTAGGTTGAAAGTCTGCTGGTCTGACCTTCATGACAACGGATTTCAGAGAATACCACCACCCATGCCAAGTGTACCAAACAATCCCGTTGTCTGTCTTCGCAGTATAGGGGCCTTTGTAGTACAAACCGTTCAAGTTGGCAGAGTGACACCTGGTGGAAAAGTAAAGGAAAACAGAAATAAGGCCGCCTGCAGAAAAGTTGCAAGCATTTGTAGGTTCTGTGTGAGTCAAAAATTTCACCGTGTTGGTAAGAGCCCAGTTTGACAGCTGCAAAAATTTGCATTTGTGGACTTCAGTGCACCTAACAATAACAGTTTAATTAGGGGACAACTGCAAGTGCTCTTAGCTTCTTTGAAACAAAAGTTCTTTTTGTTCTTTCCACACATTTTCCGACGTTACTAGCTCTCTGAGTTTTGCCTGCTAATCTGTTTCCATGGAGAATTATTCCAGAGTCATTCAGGTCATGTGTGGCAGCAGGGCATACACCAAGCAAAACTCTGGGAAAGAAATACTGTTCTGCTTTTTGTTGCTCCAGAGTAGCCCCTCTGACGTTTTGCAGTTACCCCAACATGGTGTTTCATATGACAAAAACTGAATACCACCATCAGTTTGCCTATTCAGCTGTGGACTTCTGTTTACAAATAGATGAAACCTGACAGCTAATTAAATATATGTATACTAATTCACTGGATCATCTGAGCTGGCATTTTATTTGACTGTACGAAGCACTTTTTTTTTTTGCTTCTTTAACACACCGAAGCAGAAATGCTGTCACAGTTTATTAAATACAGTGGTTAAAAAAAACAACCAACCCCTAGCAAAACCCAAAAGGCTGGAATAGGTACCAGCACAACCTTGATATTCATTTGGCTTCTACAAGAAAGAAGTTTAGATCCTTATGTGATGGTATGGAGAGCAAAACGGTTATTTCTTCTGCAGCACACAGAAATGAATCGGCTTGGTTTATCTGCCAATTCAGTGTTTTGTTGCAAATGCTGTTAATATCTAGCTGTCAAACACCATGATGGATTTCAAAAGCAGACTTCAGAAAATATGCAAACAGAAAACAGTCCAAATGAACCTTATGGATATTATAACTGGCAAATCTTAGTCTCTTTGGCTTTGCTTACACTTGATTAACAACAGTTTTTGAGAACTGAAATAAAAACTGTGATAAAAGCCTCACAGGAAAATTGTCATATATATATATATATGCTTATTTATTGCTTACAATTTTTAAGCTTAATTTTGGTAATGTGTTGGTTGAAAGCTTATAAACTGCAGATATCAAAAGTTATTTTGTTTTTGAGAATGACAAACTTCTATCAGAGCTGACATAATCTTTCTAGCCAAACAAATTCTGCATTGAGCAGGCACTCTGTCTACTTTGAATCAAAACACAGATTTCATTAGAAGAATCATAATTGCTGAGAGGTATCTAGATCAACTGAACCCCTTCTTTTACTTCCTTTGATGGAAGAAGGCAAAACATGATTTTGTCAACAGCAACATGAGCCAGTAACAACTCTTAGTTAGTGCTGGGAGACACTAATAGCAAAAATACATAGTATTCTGTAACCGACTGGATGCTGTCTTACGTAACTGGACATACTAAAGAAACAACTGACATGTGATTATTGATATGATATTCTGAAGCAACATTCATTATTCACAAGTCAATAAACACCTTAAAGTTAGCCTATGTTCCTCCTTTCTTTCTGATACGCCACTTTTTAAAGTAAAAAACTGCACTGCAATAGTTTCAGAAGTACAGTCAACTCTCAATTTTCCATGGACATTTTATCTGAATTATATATTAACTGTATGACAGATGCAGAGAGATGAAGTTGGTTCCCTGAAGAACTGTGTGAATTCTTCCTGGACTTAGGGACTGCAGTACGGCCTCACGTGGATGTAGCTATGCTGTCTCCAGGACGATTGGTCAGGCAGGAAGCCTGAGTGAGTGAGATCTGTGGCCCCAACCTGATGCCTGGCAGATCCACTGTGATCATCCATGCATGGTGTAACTAAAACTGGGCGTGCTGGGGAGAGAATAAGCTCATGTCCAACTAGACTTGTTAGCTCTTCTTTTACCAGCTAGGAACCTAGTGACCTTTGCAATGCCCTGGATGCAGGAAAGCTTATGACCTGGGTGTAGTTCCAGAGGGAACCCAGCCCTGTGGATTTGCATCCAAGCTGGAAAATCTCTTCTAGAGCTTTGCTTACAAAAGAATGCGGGGAGGCCATTTTTCTGCAGCAGTCCAGGATAACAAGTGCTGAGCTGGAGCAAGACCAGTGGCTTTAAACTAGCCCTGAGCTACTTCCATGTGGCCTCACTTGTGTCACGTCCCTTGGTATTCATATTATCTGGGCGTTTCTGTATTTCATTAGTCCAGATAGCATTGAGCTGGCTATGAAAAATGCCTTCATAGCTAGAAGCTCCTATACAAACCAGCCAAGAGCACTAATTTCTTCTATGTTTGCTAAGCTGTGCGTGACAAATACGTGTTCTGAGTGCTTTCCTTTCTCTGCCAGTACTGTTCTTTTGGGTAGGATTAAAGGATACTGAAATTTTCTAGTATTTTGCAGTATTCAGTCTTATGTTAGGCTTAACATAAAAAAGTCAGTAGCAAGGCAGTGGAATAACACTATTAGTAACTCATTTTCATTATCCAGATAGACTGTCACTTTAAGAGCATGAGTTAGACAGCCATAATAGGAACTAGCCTGTTAGAAGTCAGCTATCTTTAGTAGTTATGTAGCACCAGCTGCTTTTGCAAAGGGGTCATTCTTTTGTCCAGATTAATGAAATATAAAAAAAAATAGTTTTTAGAAGACAAAAAATGTATGCAGTTAACTAAAAGTGATTGGTGATTCACTCAATGAACTCCATGGCATGGTATCAAGAGTTTTATGCTACTTGAGGTCTAGATATACCTCTAAATGCACAAAAGTTCCGATTTCACAGGAAAAGGATCTCCAACACAGTTGCCTTTCTCTTTTATAGCCTAGCTTTCATGAAAACTGCAAAAAAACTTTGTCTACATGTGATTTTTTCCCATATGTCTCAAACATTACGCTGACTCACTATCCATACAAATATATTAAAATGTATTAAAATAAGTAATTAATTTTGAAACATTGAGTTAATAGCTATATCAGCTAAGGTGGTCACAGACTACTGATGGAGACAGAATTTGGAAAATGAGGAGTTAAAAAACAGCAACAAAGGATGACACAACAGAGAGAAACAATGGTGTTGATCTAGCCTGGAAGCTCTTGCCAAGTAAACTGAGATCACAGTGAGAGAGTAGTATGCTTCCCTGAGTTGTATTTTAAACCTCTCTATTACACAGCTAGATTGCATAATTTCTCTTCATGGCTATATTTATCTAATTAATTAAGCGAAAGAACATAGCTGCCTATACAGACAGTGCTAAGGATACCAGTTTTATCCTTTCTTTTTGAATTGGTATTTTTTATGTAAGTAGGATTTTAAAATTCTTTTACTAAACGCTATTTAAAAAAATCTTCCCCTCAGTCCAGCCATGCTCACCGACAGAAACTGAGTGGACACATTCCCATCTTGATATAGAAGGAATAACAAGAGTGAGATGCTGTGAACTGAGGTGAAAAAAATGAGGCTTAATAACCTGGCACTAGCTTGGCTTGTCAGATACTCTGCAGTACTGCCACATCTGTCTATTGCAACACAGGAGAAATGCAAGAATGAAGTACAACAGGGATACATCTGCAAACTCTACATGACCTACTTATGTACAAACTGGTTGCCTTAAAGGGGCAAAATTATCTTCTCCTTACTGTCTGATAACAAAGATGACCAAAGCCTATGGCAAATACCATTATCACAGACCAGCTTGTGCTGTGTGGGAGGTGCTGTCCCTTCTAAGGTGAGTTTCAGTCTTACCAGCACTGAGATCTCTGGGAGGGGTCAAGGGCAGATTGCAAATATAATAAACAATGCCAATCCTATCTCCTACCATATGTTATTATTGTATGAATATGCATGAAGCGGAATAGTTAACAATATTGATGTAAAATCAAAGTACCTGTTAAACCACCAGCCAGCCTTTTCCTCTTCAGCACAGTTCCCTTCATAGTTGTCATTATCCCTGTCTCTAGTACTGAATTTCATTCCTCGATGGTCAGCCCACCATTTTACTTCAGGATGAAATCCACCAGTAAGGGAATCACCAGCTGTACCAGAGTATTCACCACAACTCATCTTGTAAGAATGCTAATGAAAAATGTGAAGAAAGGAAAAAAAAATAAAATTCCCATATGCTTTTAACTTTTAGCATGTCAGAGAGCGAAACCACAAAGAGGAAACTAATCTGTTCCACTTGATATTGTTTTTATGCTCAGAAATGTCATGCCACTTAAACGCTGTGTACCAGATAATGAAGGGGTGTAAAGATGCTTACTAGGGGTAAAATTTGTCAATAACCTTATGTATAAATGACATAATAAAAACAGTATTAGAGTTAGTTTGCAGTACATATTAACAAATCAGAACATCATATAACATTATTGTTGGTAATATCAACAAAACCAAACTGCTTTTATCCATGGTTGCGAAACCAAATGATTCATACATCTTACAGAAAGCATAGAACTGATGTTTCAATGTAAACCACTAGTATTACATATTTGAAAATTCCAAGCATTTGTAAGAAAGAAAATATGATAATAAGGTTCTACACAAACCTTTATGAAAATTAGGGAACATGTACATTTATTGTCTGTCTACAGAATCCACATTTTCATTAAAACCTCTAGTCATTATTTAGTATTTTATTACCTCTTCACCTGCCACTCTGAATCTTGCATATTGTGCAAAACGCCGTTCTCCTTCAAAATCAGTTAGATCAATTCTTAAAGTATAGTTCCCTTAAGAAATAACAACACACATTATTTTGGTTAAACTAGCCTATCTCACTACTTTTCAGAACAGAGTATTATAGTAGAAGATTAAAATACTAACTATGATTTTATCATGAATCTTATCTCTACCATCACAGCATATTTTATGGGGGTTTACCTTCTTTCTTTATGCATATTAAAGCATATCTTGCTATTCTTTGTCTTTATTTTTATTATTGTAGACAAAAAATATCTTTAAAAAAATGGCCTTACAGGCTTTATATTTCAGTAAGTATTTGAGATGGTAATGAAAGGATAGTGAGAATCAATCAGTAAGTGTACACCTAAGAAAATTAGATTTTTATACTCTGAAGATAGTGATGCTGACTGTGAAATGGGTAGAGACAATCCTTTTGAGGCAGACACTCCTGTCTACCGTTTCCTGTTTTGCAGGGGCTCCCTGCATGCCATTGGCCCAAAGACAGTTTTGAACCTTTTGTTAGAAAACATATATTCAAATATGTTTTGTTCTGAAACTTGTGGAAGTCCATGCAAACTAACAGCAGAACTCAGGATTTATGTTAACAAGAAGGGTAACAAAAAATGGCCCAGAAAGAGCAAAGAAACAGAAACAACAGAAGACTATTGTTACAATACAAATCTTACCTTGATTAGTCAAATAATGAAGATTTTTATTTCCAAGCCAATATTCACCATTTGTCAAAACAAAATTTCCAAAGCCTTCTTCATAGTCAGTCCAGGCTCTGAAAAGAGTATAAATTACTAATTTATCAAAAAAGCCAGTTGGCTTGGACGTATATTTTATCATACAGTCACAGATCACAGAATAATTCAAACTGGAAGGAACCTCAGGTGGTAATCTAATCCAATGTCCTGCTCAAGGCAGGGTCAGCCATGAGATCAGACCAGGTTGCTCAGGGCTTGTCCAGTCATGTCTTGAAAACCTCCAAGGATGGAGACTGCACATCCTCTTTGGGCAACCCGCTGACTGTTCTCATGCTGAAAAAGTTTTTCCTTATACCCAGTCTGAACCTCTCTTGTTTCAGCTGAGGTACTTTGTCTCTCATCCTCCCACCAGACACTACTGTGAAGAGCCTGTCTACTCAAACTGCTCTCAAACTGCTCTGTTTTTTTAGCGACCTCCTTGTAGGTACAGGCAGGCTACTATTAGGTTCTGCTGAAGCCATCCCTTCTCCAAGCTGAACAAGCCTTAGCCTGTCCTCATAGGGCAAGTGCTTCAGCCCTTGATCATCTCAGTAGTCCTCTGCTGAACTCTTTGTAGGTTCATTATATATCGGACCATTAATAAACAAATATTTTAGACCTTATTATCTTATTTACGTTGTTGATCTTCATAGAATTATTTCTATTTCTCGTATGTGAAAAGCCGAATCCCACACTACACTGGTCACTGAATCCCAGTCCAAAGAGTAGCCCTAAGAAGTACATTCAAAGTGGTTTAAGATTAACAGATTTTAAGATCAGAAGAAAACACGTTAGCTCAGTCCGGTCTCTGGTATAGCACAATTAACCCAAAGTGAAAACATTTTTCCTGGTAAAATCCAGAGGATCTAAGTGAATGAGTAGGTGTATCACAAGAACTGTTTCTTTATTTTCTGTGATTTGATTAAGCTGTGAAACTCCTGCAGCTAGATATATAATTTTGTAAATTGAGGTATTAGCTAGCTGTTTCCAGCTTTGACTTATTGACTGATTCTAACAATTTTTGAACTCGTACTGGTGCATAGTTTCAAGAATTAAATGTGTATAATGAAAGCATCAAATCTTTTCCCTTTCTAGAGCGGCCTGGAAAGACTTTCTCAGTGGTTTTGGTTTCATGACATGTTCTAAGGGGGACAAAAATATGATCTATTTCCTTGATGAGAAGCAACCATACTTCAACTAGTGGGTGAAAGTATGAGTCTGTGGACAGGCAGTCATAAGAGAAAGCACCCTCTGTGACTCAAGTAGCTGGTAGTCTCTGGCAAAGAAGAATGGGTGGTGTGTGGTGGTAACAATTATAAACTGCTACAGATTGCTTCTGTAGCTTGTCCGACCATATTTTATAAAATGAGACTAGCAAAGTTTTCTTGGTTGGATTGCAGTTTTTCATCCTCTCGGGATCACTTCTCTATTTCATAAGGGTATTGCAAAGTTAGTTACAGTATTTGTAAACACAGGTAAGACAAAAATCCACAGAAGGATGCAGATACGTGAAAGGCAAACTGGGAAAAGTGGAGGTTCTAAAAGCCTTCTTGTTGCTTCTAATATCTGTAAATATTTGTGGGTTTTTATATTCAAGTCTCACAGCACCAAAAATTTCACTTCTGGACATTTCCCAAAAATGCTTGAGTCTTGGCAAAGGCAAGGAGATTACGTGTCCACAAATCAAGTTCTCACCCATCTTATCTCTCCTGGAGGCATTTTATCATAAGCTACAAATTACTCCGTGGTGGGTTTCTCTCATACTTGCTTGCTGATGGTATTTCAGTTCAAGCAGACTGCTTACGTTTTTACTTTTTTAGATTTCTACGATTTGCAAAAGACAAGGTAGTCCTTGTCATTAAGAGTTCTTGCTCCAACAATTGTTAATGCATTTGACATTGAAATGTCCTCATGTAAAATTCACAAGCTGTCAGAAAAAGACTAGAAGAGATGTCTCCCAGAAGAGAGCCAGGGCCAGAAGTGATACCTTACCTGGAGGCTGTCCCACAGAATAACCATTCTTCCCTTTTATCTGAGATAACAGCTTATTCATATAATTCTAAAGTTAAGATTTAACCTAGCTCCATCTGGTTTAATGTTTCTCCCCTTTGTTTCCAATTGTAATGACTAAGTCTAGTACCTACCTATCAAAATTCTGGCTGCCATCAGAACGTCTCTGAAAAACAGTCCAACCACCCCCTTCAGACATGTCACAGAAGGCAAGGAATGCAGTAGGACTCTGGATAGGTTTCATCTTATAAAACCCACTTTGCTTATGGCCATCATTGTAGATTTCTGCACAATCTGTTCACAAAACATTCATATGACAGGTTTTTTAGTCCTATATTTACTGACAAAATCAGAAATCAAGTCAATAACAGAAATCAAGTCATTATATAGGAGTCAAATATGAACCAAGCTAATACAATGGAAATACCTCTGCAAACAGATTTTTATGACTTTTGCGCATTTACTTGTATTTGTGTTGCTTTAAAACTTTATTAAACTGTAATTATTTTGACATTTCTTTGAAAGAATCTTTTTTCCACCATAAAATACTATCATATTTGTTTTCATTTGAGTAGCAAAATAATTCTTCTGTTTTAAGTGGTGTCATTTCTAATTTACATCAGTATAATCCACATTAGAATCCTGTTACAATCATATAACTTCTCTACACATAAAACACACAGCAACCTTTAAAAAGAAACATGTACTTCTATGTCCAGAAAGTCCACAGGAGAGCTGCCAAAAACAAGATATGGAATCACCAGTGTTAGAAAAGGGAAACAATTGCTGGACCTGTTACTCTTGTCCCTTGTACCAAACAGGTGCAAAAATATATAGAAGACTACCCCCAAAAAGTGCAATATATGTGTAAAATGATACCACTTCGGCTTGATACCATCTACAGTCTGGTCTCCATTGGTGTTAATGACTAATCAGCATTTACAGCAATGACAAAACTCAGAGCTCATGAAAATGTAACAGCAATGTAGTTGTATAATCTTATCTTTTTTCCTCTAGGAGTTAAGAAACTAAAGGAGTTCTTTGTTTATATGTAATCTACCATCAAGCAGTCATACAGGAAAGACGTATAATTTTCAACATTTCTGTTTTTCCTGGCAAAGGTAGGGCTAATTAACTGTAAGACTGTCCCTGAAATATTTATGAACATGTTGGCTGAACTTCCAGGCCAGTTTGGAACTTTCTGAACTATTATATATCTTCTCAGTGAAAGTGTCAGTGAAGATTAGACATGGAAAATAAACACTTTATAGTGAAAACAAGTAGCTATGCCAGGATTTGAATAAACTCTAATAGAAGACATGATCTAAATAACAGCTAAGTTGTCTTTCTAGAGAATGTTTCATTGGCTTATAGAAAATAGCTTTTCTTGTCCATTATTTTCTTAGTAGGTAGCAAAACACTTAAGCATATTTTCATTTTTAGCAGGTGTATATAGTGTGGGTTTTCACCCATACTATCTAACCCCAAATTATCCAGCTCTGTTGACATTAAAATGCTACAGCAGTTTGAATGAAATAATGCAGTATCAACAGGGAAAAGCATTTTCCAAGCTATAAGGAAAATGAAAAAATAATGGGAAAAAAAAATCATCAGAAACCAGAACAACTTAGTTCTGTTATTTAGAATCACATTTTAAGAAAATAAACTGAGGCATATGCTAAGAAAGGACAAATATCGTTTAGCTAAATGTGGTTTTAATAATCTTTTCCAGTAAAAAATGAGTCAGCCATAATAATAAAAAAAGTGTTCCAGGATGCTGAATACTTAAATAAATATGCAGCTAAAATTTAAAGTCAGACTTACAACTGCTTTTAATTTCATTTTAATGGTGCTTTATTCTATTTGATGCCTTGTTATATGTTGTGATTTCTTCCAGCAGCATAAACATTACAAATATATTCAAACAAGGCTATTAAAAATTATAGAAGTTTAGACTCTCTAGCATGGGGCAACTAGAAATGAACAATATCCAAGAATCAGACCTCCAAATTGTGTTTTCAATCCAACTATTGGTTTGGATGGTGTTTTATTATTGTAAGAGTTTGGGCCTCACTCCCGCTACTACAGGCTAACACACTTAGCCTTCTTCCACTGCAGAGGGACTGGATCACCATAAGAATGCTGGTGAGATTACAAAAACAACTTAAAACCAGTATTTTAGAAGTTGTGATGTCCTGAGCTGAACCTAACTCGGTCAAAATGGTACAACATACGGAATTTCATTAAAGTGAGACGCAGATGTCATTATGCCAGGCTTATGTGTATAAATATGGATGGCTCAGGGACTTTACAAATTGGAACAGAGTTGGTGTGTGCTTTAGAAATTTTTGAGATTAGTCAAAGAAGGGTGTTTAGAAAACTGTAACTGTTTATTAACATTTTGTAAATGTCTATTATTGGCTTTTATCTGTTGTATTGCTGATACTTATTCTGAATTTATTTTTCAAGGATTGTTTTTTAATTATGTGCTATTAATAAATCAATAAACCACTTAAATCCTGATTTGATTCATACCATGTGACATTAACCATTTTTCCCTGCAGCAGGCCTAGGTAAAAGCTGAACACTGTGTTTTAAACAAACAATTTTCTATGCGCTTTTAAAACAATATGTCAATGGGCCCAATTGTGTTAAAGCTTCTGGGTATCATTACAATGAATGGAAATGAAAAGAATAGCTTCATTTCTAACCTGAATAATGTCTTTTTCCTCCCAAGTCAATGACACTGTTCTCATCTCCTCTGTCACTGTACTGAATCTCTTTCTTCTCTAAAAGCTGTATAATTTTTAACTGCTGCTGCTTCACACGATGTTCCAGAAGCCTCACCTGGCCCTGAAGTTGTATCTGCTCTTGAAAACAGTTCTGTAGATCCTAGAGAGGAAAACATATCTTATAGTAAAATCATAATTTTTTGTCACATTTAACATGTAACACAAAAAAACAACCTAAGAAACCATAAATAAAATTCAACTTGAATAAAACATTTTGGTCACAATTTCCTACAGACACTATGTTGACTTCCACCTCAGTTGCCACCTCTGTTGAAAATTATTTTGCATATTACAGAGTGTCCAAACAAACAGAGTGTTCTGCTTCGCAAAGAGACCTTCTCTTTAGCAGCTGTAACTACCAGGTCCTCTCACTGCAAACATGCAGAGGGGACTTTAGGGAAAAACACTATAGTACAGACCCTATCATAAAGATTGCTTATTCTCTGTCACCTGTCATGTACAGAGATTTACTGTCCAGTGAGGCCTGCTACTAACATTGTGAAGGTTCTAAAATTGTAGAGTTTTAAAGAAATACAGTCTACACTGATAAGTTTCCAACTTTATTGTGCATTTTTCAAATGCTTTTAGATTACACACTCCTTATGATAAGAATCTTAACATTGCCAACACAAATATTGTAAAGTTTCAAGCTCATTTTTGGCATGCTAAAATAAATAGTCCCATAGAAGCTATGAATATGCATGAAAAATAAAAGTTAAAAACTTAAAGCCAATATTGTGCTGTGACATGTACACTCAATTTTGCCATGCAGAGTAGGTGAGAAATGGCAATTCTGATACCTAGCACTCATTTCACCCTGGATACATGACAAGAGAGCGCGAATAACTGTTCCAAATTCTGGCATGCTGAATGTATGCAGAGCAATAAATAGTTGTTTTTAGCTTGATGACTGTGGTAAAATAGCCAAAGTGAACAGAACGCAATCTAGGGAGCTTAAATTAAAACAGCCTGTACAGTTTCAAACAGATATTAAACAAATTTGATTTCAACATGGGGAAAAAAGCCTTTGGGATTTTATGATACATTTTACAAACGTGACATGAGGTTTTGCATCAGTAACATTCTGTGAGCAATTTTATATGAGCAAAGAGAGTTTAGCAGCTATGGTGCTTGCATGAGAGCACAACTAGCACTGTAAAAGCAAAATGAGAGGGCAACTTTTTGGAAATCTGGTATGCAAGATCAAATATGCAGTAGTTCTAAATTGGTGCAGCCTTATTCATAGGGCAACATTATTTGCATGAATGTAGACCCGTAACATTTGCCACCCATATGGAAAAGCTGATCTCTTAGATCATTGCCCTATCACACTGAACTGTAGACAGATCTAAAGTAGCATACTGATGTGCACCTCCAGTGGCATCTGCATACTTTCATTTGTATAAGGCTCAGGCTTCACCTGTTTTCCATACACTCCCACCAAAATGTTTCCTGTCACTTTCTTGCTGCGGTGATTTTTTTTTTCTTTTATCAGAAAAGCTGATACCATTCTGTAAGTTTCTATGCAGCACAAATGGTTCCGGTTAGACTGACTTCCTTGCAGTACCATTCACCACAACTCCAAGAATAAACTTGGTGAATGAAACTAACAGTATTAATTAGAATCAGCATTTTATGACTCTACTACATGCAGATTTTTTTCATAATTATTTTTTGGTACTAGTTAAAAAGCAGAGAAACTGCTGCTGCTGTCAGGGAACATCCATATAAACTGTGTCATGACTATGACCTGTTATTTCTGATAGAATAAGTGTTGCAGGCCCCTTTGCTTTTTCACTAGAGAGGATGCAATCCACTTTCAACAAATAGACACATGAACTAGAGACGTTTCAAGAGAGTATTTGAGGTAAAAAAATCTATGTCCATGAGTTCAGTAAAATGGGTCCTAGCCATCATGTTCCATTTGCCTGCAATATTTAGTCACACTGAAAAAATCTGATGATCAGACTTTGCAGAACAATCCTGAACACAGGCCTCTGCTTTAAGTATTTCTGAAGTGTATCAGATGCTTGCTTTAATTCATACTTAACTGCAATCTAATACGCATGGTGGAATGAAAGAATGGGCAAAATACATGTGGCAGGACTAGGCAGTTTGTCAGTCACCTGTTCGAGAGGAAAAGGTTCAACTGCCTCTCTGAGCTCGGGCTGCCCATGTCAGGCTGCTTTGACAGCAGGTGTGTCAGCAGATCCCAACTGTCTGCTTGCTACCAGGTCCTGAGAAGCCATTAAGATGCTTCGCCACAAGGAGGAGCTGTAAAGTAGGAGGCATGTTTACCAAACACTAACATTTTTAGAAGAATAAACAAAACAGTCAATGACCTAATATCCCTAGAGTCCTATCTTATTTAAGAATACTCCCTTGAAAATCTTTTTCAGGTGTTGATAGCTATACGAGATCCCTAGCATACCCTCCTTTTCTTCCAGCAGGAAACAAGAAAAGAAAATACTTAAAATATATGCACATACAGAGACAGACTTGCTACAGTGTCTTAGAGGGATGTTACTTGACCATAAGCACTGGTTAATGCATGACATATTGCATATAACTATTATGCAGTCTTTCCAGGGTGGTTGTCTCAACTTGTATCTGCAGCTTCATAGAAACCCTTCTCAAAAGCTGAGTTGAATTGGGAAATTGAGAATAGGATCCTTTGACAGGTCTCTGCGAATTCTCAGACTAGTCCCAAGTACATACAGAAAATTACAGAGAACTGTAAAGCTGTATAGGTGGGTTGAGAAAGAGCAAATAAATAATAATTAAAAAAATATTTCCAGGCTCACCGTGATGAGCTAATGCTAACTATAGAAGTAAAGCTGTCAAAAAAACCATGTTAACAGTCAGACCAAATATTAATCCTAATCATATTAAGTCAAGAGTGATAAAGGAGCCACCATGCTACACTTACCAGTTTTACTTCAGTGTTTGTTTATTGAGAAGGTTAGCCTGTGTCAGTCTTAACTCAGTACTTGCAACCTTCAAGAACATGGTAAAATACAATAGGAAAGACCTGGGTGATCCTAGAAATGGTGGCCCCTGCTGCCAGGCCCTTGCAGTTTCATAGGCAAGACTTCAGGTGAGCAGGCTCTCTAACACATGGCAAGGTCTGAGCCACAACGAGCTACTTTCATTTCTGGAGAGAGCATGAGGCTGCGCGTTTGAGGCTGCGCGTTTGAGGAGAGGTAGCTGCAGGCAGCTAAGCGTGTTTCTTTCAGATGTAGTGAAAATGCATCTATCACTTCACCTATTTGTACTGTTAAAAGCCATTCTCCTATGGTGATTAAATTATATAGCAGAAGTACAGAACTTTTCAAAAAATATTATCACACCTTAGAAAGACTTGGTATCTAAATTTAGTATGACACTACCTCATATAACACCATAAAAGGTCCTTTCCTTTGCCTCAAATTAAACCCAAGTCTGCAACAGGCTATGTCTCTAAATGTTATTCTTAATTTTGCATTTTAAATTGATCTTTTCTTTTTGCTGACTTAAAAATTGTGAATTAATTCATGAAATTGAAAAACTAACACTGAGCTGATTCTCACCTGTTTTACAGACGATACACTCATTGTGGGGTGAACAGTAATGTATCTACATTACACAGAGGAACTTCCTGATGAAAAGGATTTAAGCTCACAGTGCTGGTAAATAGTAAGTGACAATCAAAAAATCACCAGCTGTACTGAATAGTTACACCATAAGAAAGAAATGACTAAGCAGAAATAGAGTTTTGAAAGTAACATGCATATGAAAAGTACTGGTATCTGATACTTTGCTTTCTCTCCCTGACTCCAGCCTCCTCATTGATGTCTCTTTCTGTCAACTCCAGACAAATCCCATTACACTTTGCTGCTGGACACCAAAAACACAGTTCTCGTATGTAGAATTCCACACCTATTTTTCTCACGGGATAATCACAAGTTAGCTATATAACTTCAGGGTGGATCAATGTGGCTTTTAGATCTGCAGGTTACCAGACTGTTCTTTTAATGTACTACTGCACTTTTTCACAGGATAACTCTTTTGAAATCATTGGAGTTAAAGTAATACAGAAAAAAATGTAACTTAGGTTATAAGAATCAGCAGCTGTAACATTGGTATTCCTTTTGTTAGATATGGACCAAAGTTAAACTATTACAATGTTGAAATAATTAAAAAAAAGTGAATTTGATTGTCACTGTCTCCAGTGGACACCAGTACCCACTGATTGAAACCAGACTGAACATAACCTGTTCTGTTTCAGTGAAGCAACTGTTTGTACTACACATTGAGAAGCAATTATCTAACAGCTGCTGACAGCTCTGCTCTTGGACATGCAGTCCCATATTTAACCAGCTGCGCAATTAATGTGCATTCACAATCTTTATTTCATTATTGTGTGAATTACTTAGCAGCTAGTGACATTCCATTAAAATTGATGCTATAAATTAGAATAATTCATGAAAACTATAAAAATACAAAACTTCTACTTGAGGTGTTATTTCCTGTATTTTTAGAATTTAAATGAGCTCAAAAAAAAAATCTCTATTGAGATTAGTGCTTTCATGAGATTAAAATGTGAAAATTTAGAGATAAATTTCAGAATTCAGTTTTTAGTCATAGGGTCAGCTAAAGCCCATAATACTCCAAATGAAAAATCAAAAGAAAGCAAATGCATTTCATTTTAATACCCTTTTCTCAGTAGGCTTCTATAGAAATTAATAATATTTTTCTCCACTGAGCAGAAGTGATTACAGAGGCAGGTGCTTCCTATTCTGCCCATGTAGAGCCACTTATCTGAACGAAAGGCTTCCATAAGATAACGTAAGCCACGAACAGTGATGCTCACCTAGTTGTAAATTCAGCAACCACTTCCATCTAGGCAATTATGAATGAACAATTCAATCTCCCAGGTCCCTGCTAGTTAGGACCTGAATACCAAACTAGGAAGGACAGCCAAGACAGGCAGTACAGGACTGATGAGGTTAGAAGTATTTTAAGCAGTGGAGTAAGTAGGATTGTGTTAGGGGTTTTGTTGGAGAGGCAGAATACGTAGCAGAAGGTTTTGGGAACTAGAAATGAAGGAGCTTTGATCATTGATTCTGAGTGTGAATTATAGTAAGAATATGAAGGTGTGGATCTCGTTTGAGAAGAAGTTATATGGCAAGCGGGCAAGATAGAAAAGGATAGAAACATTCTTCATCCTGAGTGTCAATGACCAGAAATACTACTGCTGCAGCCACCGCTTTAGGAGTTCCTGGGTTTTGCATTTCTGTAAGTATGCTGCTCAAAACTAAAGGTGTTATTCTGACGTAGCATTACCCCTGAAAGGTAGTATAATTGTATTGTGTGCCTTCTATACAATGTGCCTGTTAATGCATCATATGATACCTTTTTTAGCAAAGATATTCTATCACCTATTTCACGTCGGATCCAGTAACAAACTGACTGGATTACTTTCTTTAGTGCTACTGCCCAGTCATTCATCTTCCCTTGTATATTTATGCATGTTACCTCTTTTCTTATCAGAAACTTGTCCCCACTGAACATCATTTGGTGTTATTTCCCCAGTCTTTCAGTTTTGTTCTGAATTCTAATCTTTTCCATCAAAGGTTCTGCCATTTCATGTAGCTAAGATACATTGCAAGCACTATGGAGGACAAGGTATGAAATATTTCAAAGAAACTCTATAGGCAAATTTAATGACTAGAACTTACAGAGCTGGCAATGGCATCCATCAAGCTAGCCGCAAGGAGAAAATCAATCATTATCAAAATCTTCATTCTTTGGAAGCTGTGAAGTAGAGGAACAAATGAAATACTAGTTAACGTAAACATTAAAACTAAATATTTACACCTGACATCTTAAATTTTATTCAAAATAATCTATTTAGCCTATAATTATTTTCTTACATATTGTAAATATAATGTATATTTAGGCTTCATTACAAATGTCTAAAATAGTCTGATCAAATACAACTCCAAAACCAAGTAAAACCAGAATTTATCTTTTTAGGCCACTTTGTATCAGAGCTCTCTGTGTATTTTAGGACAGCTATTCAAGATTCAAACCCACGCATTTTATTGTGAAACAAGACAAAAGCAGAATAGCATTTTAAAATGCTCTGAAAAGCAAGGCAATATTCCTTGTTCGTCCATTAAAGTTGGGAGGAATCTCTCTGTTATATTCAAGTAATTAAAACCTGAATTGGGCTAGTTGTCCTTGAACTAAAGAAGATTTGTGCAACTTTTGTGTGCCAGGAGAGGATGGAGATAATTTTACTGTTATAGAGTAATTTTTTGGAAAAATGCATAATAGTTATCAGCTTTTATTCTATTCAGAATATCAGCCTCCAATTACTAAAATATTTACATAGATTATACATGAAGGAATTCTAAATTGATTAGGTAAACTGCTGCAAGCTATCAACTGAGGAATGGGTGTTTTTTTTAACTTAAAATATTTTCATTTAGCATATGCTAACGCCCATTTACACAAAAATATGTGTCCACTCTGCTTTTTCTTCTTATTAAACTAAATCAGCTAACTACGTGTTAAAACATCTTTGGTTAGACAAAGCATAAGACCTATCATACAGATTAATGATTCAATGTCAGCATGTGCTTATTGAATCGCCAACTTTATGGAAATTTCCACTCACGTTTCTACAGGAATTAATATAAAACGCCAGTGGAACTTTGGCAGACTGTGCTTTTTACTGTGCAAAGATAAGCAAGGTGCTTATGTGAAGTATGTTTTCAAGTTCTTGTAAAATTGGACAAGTCCAACTTTATTTTCACCAATCTCTGAAAACCTCATGCAAGAGTACAAATTACAGCCCAGCCAAATTTCAGGTTTTCAACACCTACCTCTAAAATACTTAGGATGCTTTTTAAAATTACAGTTCTCTTATTTAAGTAAGCAAGACTGTTTTTATTCTTAGTTCTGGGTTTTGCTGGTTTGAAAGCATCGTATTTAAAAGCATAGAGTTGTGAGGCCCAAGTATATCTGTATAAAGCTCGTTATACCACTTCTTGCACCGGACTGATGCAGACGCAAGGTGTTGAGGGTACTCTATAGCCACTGACTCACGTTACAGACAGCTCAGAAGGGTTTTTTAACCATTTTGGACATATGCAACATCTACCATTAAGCAGCAAAGCACTATACTATGCTGATGTCCCTCTCTAAGGATTCCAAAGGAATCCATTAAGAATTACCTATAATATGTCTCTTGAATAGAAAGTGTGAACTGAAAATCTTAGGGTAAGTTATTTCTAACTTTAAGTTGCAGGTTGTTCCTCCTGCTAACCAAATGTTATATCATCTGAATTAGAAACTTTACCATCATTCAATGCAACAAGTTCTGCCACTGTTTGAAGTGGCAAATCCTATGAATTTCAGGCTTAAAAAAGGAGGGAGGGGGGATCTGCAAGAATTGAATCTGCCTGGCATTGAATTCTGCTATTAATTTAGATTTCAGAGGTTTCTGCCATGACACAACATGCACTTTCATCTTACAACAGTAGTAATTATGGCTATTGCAGCCACCACTGTTTTGAAAGCAGCTGTTGCCATCTGTTGCAATGACAGTGTCTGCGAGAGGAGTGACCAAAGAGTACGTTAACTATCTGGCCAACCTGCAAATGATCTATCTCTGACAATTGTTGTCCCGACTCCATGCATATCTTAAATATGTTTTGCAGGAGAGAAGGGACTATATTATTTTCACTGGAAGATTCATATTTAACTGGTCTGCTTCGTTCTCTGTTACTTTCATTATAAAAGCACATTGTTCTCCCTCACATTAGTCTTCATATTCTATTAATATAACTGTTCTATCACGATTTCACTGACTGTGAATGCCTGGATACTGCAATCAATATTAAAAGGGTTACGCAGCTTTACAACTACAGTTTTCTAATTTTTTAAAAAGACTATCAAGTAAATGTTGCATACTGTTCAGAGAAATTTATGTTAGTAAAAAAAAATTAGAAGACTATCAGGCACAATCAAAGCAGGTCACGTCGTTATAGTAACTCGCAGAATTAACTCACAAAGTTGGCAAAACTTAACCAATTTTGAAATAGCTGGTATGAAGAAATGCATCACCTTGGAGATGCTGCTACGTGATCATGTAAACATAAGATAAGTAGAGAGTTAGAGTATGTGCAGTATGTACAACCAAGAACATCTTATTCATTAGGAACAGATAATGGTAGATTAGTCAATGCTAGATGAGAATCAAGTAAAGACTCTGTCCTTGCCTTACCTTGCTTAATTTTAATACTAAAATCAACACCCACTTGCGCATAATGAGTATGTAAATGTGAGACCACTTTAGTATAATGAACTAGACAAGAGCATAACATACTCAAAAGATCTTTTCATTATATAAGTTTGTGTAGCCTATCACAATTTTTTCTGTATGTGTTTCCTTGTCACACAATTGTATAAAAATTGTATAAAACTCTGTGCTATGAAAATTTTCAACTGTCAGCTTGTTTTCTTGTTCTTGAATTCTGGAGACAGCAAACTAGATGGAATTCAGATGCCTATTTCTGTTTGTACAGTGTCAATAATAATTGCATTGCCAATAAACACAATAATAACAAAACAGAATCTGCCAAAAGGACAGATAATGACTTGAAAGATTTTTGTTTGCTTTCTTAAAATTCAAGCTTGTTTTAATGATTAAACTCATGCACAAGTTTCGCTTTGTTTTAAATAGGTAGTGTTACAAAAATTGCCCCATTTTCCTCATCTGAATAATGGACAATAATTCATGATTTGATCTACTTTTAGGCTTAAAAAGCAGCCTTGTTCATACAGCCATACATTATTATAAATTTAGAAACTACAGATTTGAATATGAGGTTTATCAACTAACTAGATATTGTAGCAAAACAGCTAGAACCTGCTAAAACATTCATACATCGTTAGCAACATTGCACCAGTTATATGGCTTTCAAAAACACATTACTTTTAAACCTTAACTATAGCAATTACCCCAGATTCTTCCTTCTTCCCTCACAGGTACCTAAAATGTTTACCTTTACCCTCTGGACAGAACTCAAAAGTTGTTAAATCTTCTTAAGCTGATGCAAAGAATTCCAGAGCCCTTCCCAGGCTGCGATTGTTTTTGCTATTAAATTCTGTAGAGTTGAGGCTTACATCTGCTATGAGTCACTGGGCAGGAATGTTACTGAGAGTTGCAGTTATCAAGGCTAAATTGCAACATAAGAAGGAGAAGACAGTAATTCTGTGCCTAACACAACACTTCTGAAATAAAAATAGACCAAAAATAACAGAGGATCATCCATTCCCTTTCACTGCTCTGATCCAGGAAATTGCTCTCAGCATCATATTCAGCTATATACTCCAGTGATTTCCTGAATCAGAGCCTATATCTCTTAGGCTTCAGAGGTATATGGAGAGCACAACTGACTCAACTGATTTAGAAATAAAACATAATCACTCAGACTAGAAGTTACATGTTAGAGGTGATAAAATAAAAAGAAATCTGCTTAAAAAAAAAAACCAAACCAAAGTAACATAGTACAGACAAAGCCAAAGGGAACAAGAAAAAATGACAAAGAATCTTATTTAAGTCAGTATTTTTTAGCTAAACTGGAAGGCACTCGGAAACACATGATCTCAGTGACTTGGTTAGACAAAATCGCTTTCTATATAAGCTTTTTAGAGCCAGATAAATACATGAAAGAATGTTTTAAAATGTAATTTGCTTTGAGTGTTGGCCCTCCTTCTACGTTGGCTCTTCCCAAAAAGTTCAACAAATGAGTACACTCAAAGGAATGCTTCTGGAAAAAGTGAATTCTTAAGGAAATGCTGAACAAAAGCAGTAAAAGGAGCTTTACATTCCGCAATATAAATATTCACACTATCAACTTCCTTTTGAAGACTAATACTTGCTGTACACTTCCTCTGAATAATTTCTGGTGTATTATTTGGAATCAGTTTACATGCAAGTATTTCTCTTTACTAATTACATTACATCAACTAATTAACTTCATATTCTGAAGTTCAAATAATTAATAATTGCAATAAATTTCTCATGAGTAGCCTACACTAAGAATCATTCAGAAATTCAAAATCATTCAGCAAGTCATTTTTACTGGGAATCTTTCTATGGCTAATGACTTTTGCAAGGAGGGAGATACCTGTTCAAAGTGTAACTCCTAACCAATCATTACTCAGCGGGTGGGCTCTGAATTTAGAAAGTGGAAAAAAGACATGGCATTTTAAACTCAGATTTATTAACCATTTATTGAGGGTTACAAGTAGATTCTCCATCACTTGAAGTCTTTAAACAAAAACTAGATGCTAAAATATATGGCTGTGGTTTAGTTAAGCAAGAATTACATACAGCGTCAAGTCAGAGATTTGTGTTATTCAAGAAGTCTATAGGCTACCCATCATCAGAATGATTCTGCAAGAATAAATATACTAAACAGAAGAGTCTTAAAGAGTAAACAAGTGCAAGTCATATAAGCACAAAAGGAGGAGAGACAGGTCTTTCTTAGACCTGTTGGGTACATCCAATACTGAAAACTGGCAAATGTTATAGACCTTAATGTGGCCAGTGAAGACCTGGCTGTTCAAAAAAATCTTATCAAATTTGCTGCTCTTGGGGGAGTTTGCAGAGAAGTGAAGCAAAACATGGTAAGAATCATTAACTACTCTTTTATCAGTTTTTTGACAAAAGTATGTATAAAGGATAAAATGCTGTTTCTTACTTCTACACTAAATCCATGTTTATTACTTCCTATAAGCAACGTGAAAACAGTCAGTTGTATTAAATCCATCTTAGATCTTTTGTGGATGTTTAAAATAGCTAGCACAAGAAATCAGTGGTCTTCATACCTCCCCGGGTATTTCATCTCACAGAAGTTTAACAGCTTTGGGCAATCCCCAACAAGGATACAGGCTGGGCAACGAGTGGATTGAGAGCAGCCCTGCAGAGAAAGACTTGGTGGATGAAAAACTGAGTGTGAGCCAGCAACGTGCACTCACAGCCCAGAACATCAACCGTATTCTGGGCTGCATCAAAAGAAGTGTGGCCAGCAGGGCGAGGGAGGTGATTCTGCCCCTCTACTCTGCTCTCATGAGACCCCACCTGGAGTACTGCGTTCAGCTCTGGGGCCCCCAGCATAAGAAGGACATGGACCTGCTGGAGCGCGTCCAGAGGAGGGCCACGGAGATGATCAGAGGGCTGGAGCACCTCTCCTATTAAGACAGGCTGAGAGAGTTGGGGTTGTTCAGCCTGGAGAAGAGAAGGTTCCGGGGAGACCTTATTGCGGCCTTCCAGTACTTAAAGGGGGCCTACAGGAAAGATGGGGAGGGACTTTTTATCAGGGAGTGTAGTGATAGGACGAGGGGTAACAGTTTTAAACTGAAAGAGGGTAAATTTAGATTAGATATTAGGAAGAAGTTCTTTACTGCGAGGGTGGTGAGACATTGCAACAAGTTGCCCAGAGAAGTTGTGGGTGCCCCCTCCCTGGAAGTGTTCAAGGCCAGGTTGGATGGGGCTTTGAGCAACCTGGTCTAGTGGAAGGTGTCCCTGCCCACGGCAGGGGGGTTGGCGCTAGATGATCTTTAAGGTGTCTTCCAACCCAAACCATTCTACAATTCTAAAATCAGCAAACACAAGATAAGGCATTCATAATATCATCCTTTTATCATGCAGACTTAAAAGAAGTTGCAAGCACACAAGAAGCTTTCATAGCACAGGAAACCACTGTTTTTTTCCCGATAAGCTGTAACGGAGGTGTTAAACACCCTTTATGAAATATAAAGCTTTACTTTTTCTCATGTGTATGATTTTTATCCAGGAAAGTTTTAAATCACCTTCAGCTGTCACGTAGAAATATGGAAGGGTCAAAGATTGTACAACCACAACATGGTAACTCTTTTTTTGTCAAAATGTACTTTCATTCCATCTGTTACAAATTAATTTGTTTATGCCCTTTCTCTGCATTGTTTTAGTTCATGTAATGCTACAGATAAAATAGAAAACATGTAATGGACTCCATTCTAGGATTGGCTGAAATCACTTATTTGAAAATGTGCATTTAGCATTATATATCCAACAAGATAATTAAATGGTCTTTCACATATGCTAAACAATAACATTAATAAATTGAAAATACTTTCAAATGGAATATGCTGCTTCATTTCATAACTTAGGCAGTAGGCTTTTTTCTGAGGAAAAAAACCAACCCCCCCCCCAAAAAAAAACCCAAAACCCCCCAACCTGACTAACTCCATCAAAATTATGATGTCTGAGTAAATTTAACTTTGGGGTTTTTTTATTTTTTAACATATAAAGTAGTATCAATGTGTTACTTCTATAATAATATTTTGTTACTGAAACAGAACTGAACTGAAATCAAAGATAAGCCAAATTCAGCTTTATGACTAAAAATCTCTGTATCTCCATGTTTTTAAAGGTAGCCTCCTTTCCAAAAGTAAATGTATATTTTTTTATAGACTGACTTAAGAATTGCATCATATGTTTACAAGAAAATCTGGTTAAGTAGTTATCATAACTGACAATGTGCCAGTTACCAGAATACTATTATATCTTCCCATTGTAAGTGCATTCCACAAATAAAAGCATTGCGTAAGAGTTTCACACACAATTCTGTGGGTGTTTGCATAGCTGACTGACATGTTAAATGGCTTTCAACATTCCAGGGCAGACTACTGATGAAAGTGAGTACAACTCTATCTGCTTGAGCGGAGTTACTTTAGAGTGTTCAGGAGTTCACTTTTTAACTATATTTACATAAGAGATGGCCCACATATTCAAGAGAATAAAGTGATCCAAAAGCTACACTGGATTTAGTCAACAGTTTGGACTGCTGTAAATACTTATAGCCATTAAGCTTTTGAACGTTAAATATAGTTAATAGATGTTAATATTTTATGTTTATTTGGAGACACACTAAAAACCAGAGTTTGTTGTACTTCCTTCTGCATTAATAGATTCTCAAGGTTCCTTCTTACTAAAGCAATTTGGCATTTCAGGATTCCTTTGGAAAAATCTATACCAGTTTAACATGAGTCCTACTTAGTCAAATGATAGCAACTCTCTTCCGTGGACTGTCTCATTTATATACAAGAAGCTTGCATCAAAGTATTAAAATAGCTACAAAACAAGATCAAATTAAAGTGACATGCTCTTGGCAGTACAAATCCCTAAAATTCATGAGATGCTGATGATGGACCTCCTTAATGTAATTCTGGTTATTGACAGGGAAGCATATGCAGAAGTCCTGTTGTACTGAACACAACAGAAATCAACAAAAGGAAGCTGCATCACTGTTCACTGTTCCAATTCTCCACTTACTCAGTACTACCTTTTTCTGAGGGTTACTGATCTTTTGTCTCTCTCTAGGCCATTGTTGCCTTCTTCCTGTATTTCAGTTTCTGCTCCTTTAATTCCACTGACTCGCGTAGTTCCATAAGGTAATATTCAGCGTCACTGCAGTAGTCTTCCGGCACACTACCTTAGTGTACATGGTCCACCACAGACTTAAGTCTTTGACGCAGACAGTGCCCTTTATTGTTTTACTTGGTGTTTCTTTAAGGAATAGCATGCACTTGCTTATGCGTGACAGTTAGCCATCTCTCTCATACAATTCATTAGTAATATTTTACTTTTTCAGTGTCCGGTGAGTTAGAGTGCTACAAGCCAATACTTTGCTTACTTTTGGACATATAAGAAACTTCAGGGTATTTTAAAGCTCTTGATTCTTTTGACATGCTGTCTTCAAAATGCTTGCCACGATCCTAATGAAAGCAGTGGCAGAAACAAATCATGCCAAAAATACAGAAGTCCATCCATAAACTTATGAAGATTTCACCTACTATATAAATACATTGCACAGAGTGACCAGGGCCTATGACTACAACCTGAATTGTATGAATAACATATCTCTAAAATTTGCATAATCGCATGATGAATTTGAAATGTTAGGGCAATAAATGTAATTCCCTGATAAGGCCAAGAGGTAAGCAGAAGAGAACTTCCTACTTATTCTCAAATGACAGAATGAATGCACTTTAATTTTTGGTGTATGGATATAATATGCAGCAATAAAATACATTTTTTTAAATAATTCACCTCAATTTTGTGTAGTATTCTAAGAAACAGTTGCATAATTTAGTCATTTCAGTCATTTCATAATCTGTCATTCCAGATACACAATACAGAAATCAGCAACAAACTTTTATTATCATGGATTATAAAATCAGCAAATTCAACATGTTTAGACATTATTTCATCCCCCTCCAAATACAGCAAACCCCCCCAAATTCTTATTAGAAATATAAAATGAGCAGTCCCTCCCATTTTTTTCAAAAGACAGTAGCAAAGAGTGTATTACCAGCATAGATGGAACCCATCACAGAAGTGAAAGATTTAAAAAACATCTAGATCAGTACACATTTCCTTTGCAGAACAGAGGAAAAACGGTGGATTTGGTGACGGCCTAGAGTGATTTTTAAAAAAATTATCACAATAAGTTCCACTCCTGGTGTTTGTCTTCTATTCATTAACCCCAAGATCATAACAAACGTGTTGTGAGGAAATGTATATGGCAGACAACTGACTTGCTCAAGATCTTCGTGTGAGAGCCAGGAAGAGAACATAGTCCATAAACTTCTGCCTTACTCACAGAAGAGCTTACATACCCTGCCGTCTCCTGACTGCCTTCTTTACCTATGAAGCTTCCTGCTGGCCCCAGTTTTCCTTTTGTTCTCTCCAAATGCATCCTTCTCCTATATTCTACTTTGCGAAAAGTATGTAATCTCTTCGCAAAAGTGCACCAGCTAATCTCTCTTCCTCAGTATTTGTCAATTTAGTGTTGTTATCTGCCTGCACCAACCCTCATCAGCAGTATAACTGGAAATACTTAGCACCAAATCTCTGCCACGCCTCTTATCGTCAGAAAAAAAAAAAGGAACCACAAAAGCAATTTTATTAGAAATGTGACAGAAAGATTTAGATTACGAAGTTATTTAAAACACTTCAAAGGTACTCTAATTTAAATCCTTGCAGAGAGAGGGAGAGAGAGAGTGAATCATTGGACATGCCAGGCCATCGCACTTTACTCAGTACTTCTATATTTGCAAAACCGGTATGAGAAAGCAAATACCTATTTCAAAAACATTATTGCCAGAGGATGAAATGCAGTATGTCATAAAATTAATCAACTCTGTGTGGCTACAGTGGAACTCCTTATAATAACTTTTTTATTAAGAAGTCAACAAATACTGGACATAAAGCCATGTAATTATTAGGATATTTTAATTTTTCTGGATCGGATGATCACTGTCAAACTGCACAGTGGCTATAAAATGACCTGTAACTTTGGCAGTTTTTTTTCATTTCAAGAAATATGAACATATAGGAAAATAAAAATCAGGTGGCTTTGAAGAACTCACTGTAGCTTTTATATGCTATTTTAATGCTGATGTTTTCAACATAACTGAAGCCATACAGTGTAGAGAATGATATGAATATGCAGGAATGACTGCTATCAGATACATTTTAGTTTCCAATTACAAAAGAAAAAAGTGGAAAGTATCTACCACCTTTTCTTTTTAGAATGAACTCTCAAATAGTTGTACAGTATCTTTCATTCTGTACACTCAGAACCAATGAAAATCAAAAATTAAAAATTCTTTAATTGCAAAATGGAAAAAAATTCTGGGGCTAGGCAGAGAGGCATGAGAATTCTTGGTTCTGAACATTTCTTTATAACATATGGTGGGGTTGCTTCTTTCTTTCATATTCTTGTCCTTTGATTCAGTTCAGAGAGAAAAATTTGTGTGGTAGTTCTAAGCTATGTAATCATTTTATCTTTCTCCTGCTCCTTTTTAATTTTTTTTTTTTGTTTCAATGTGCTACATATAGGTTGTGACTTCAGAAATCTAAATAATGTGGAAGTGGCTAGGCAATATCGTGATACACAATGACCATCCAAGATACTATGAATTAAAGGTCGTTACTACTCACTTTTCTGAGGAATCTGCAGATATGCCTATTTAAGTCAAATCTGTCATTTCAGAAAAACTGAAGTATTTTCTTTCTTCTTGGATTGCTTTTGTTAGCCAAGGAATAAGCTGAAGATGTTACTGGACTGGAAATAGAAAAAAATGAAAGAGGCAAGACTACATAACTAAGAGTACAGTGTATCCAATATAATGTTGAACTAAATGACAAAGAGGGACATCCAGATTAAGCAGCATATTTCTAGGTTGGTTGTGAAACTGGATGTTAATTTCTTAGACTGAAATAGTACTTATGACCTTGCTAACTTCTGTGCTATAGAGACCTCTTAAAATGGTTTTCAAAATTGGCTTTAACAGGGCCTGACTTCAAAGGGGACAATGAGAAAAATGTGGTCCTAGGGCTTCTAGGCAAGGCAACAGTGGTGATCCTGATGTGTTTTGATTGTGTGAAATAAGCATGCTTAATAAAACAAAACTGGTTATGCCTTGTGGCTTCATCCCATCACTTTTTAGCACTAGGTTTGATACCAGTCACTAATATTTCACTAGAATGTAATACCTCGAGCGCGTGTAAAAGCAATTACAGACTGATGAGCTAATAGCAGTATCAAGAGGATTGTTTTCCCCACCCGTACTGACATGGGGAAGGTTTACAACAGGGATCCTGTCCATTCTTCAGCTGAGATTCAGGCACTTTTCTGGGGTCTAACCAGGTTAGCTAATTCCTAGCTCCCAATTACTCTTCTTTCCTTTATTGCTTCTGATGGCTGTTATGCTCGACTGGATAATCAAAAATTGCTTTCTTCACTGGTAGTGAATTGGCTAATCCTTGACCAGCCTAAGACTTGGCTTTGGGGTCTTAAATGCCTGTGCCTCTGCCCTACACCTGCTTAATTTATTATCAGACCCCATAAGGATAAGTGGACACCTCATTTTCCTGTATAAATCAACTCAAAACTCTTTGTTAATGCCTTAAAAGATCTTTCCAATCTAAAGTTACGCAAAGAAAGAAAAACTACCTTCAGTATAGTAGCCTGATAAGTCACTGTATAGCCATATTATGCTAGACTAATAATTTTTGGCCAGTTTCATTTTTGCAGCATTCATTTTGTCACAAAATCAGCAAAAAAGCGGACAATTACTATTTTAACTGAATGCCCTATTAATTATTGCCTTTGTTTTGAGGCCTTTAAAAATCTTTCTCCCCAACTAGTCCTCACATCCCCCCTGTCTCAGTAAAACTTTAATCCTTCACTTCTTCTTGTCTCTAGTCCTTACATGCCTGTATTTTGTCTGTTTTCTTTCCTTTCACTCTGGAATAATAAAGTAAAATTAACAAGATATAGCCATCAGGTATGCAGGAAAAAAATCACCACATGTCTCTGACACAGCTTTTAATCCTAATTAAATGGGGCTATCTCAAAGACAATCCATTCAGTTTCTGTGAGGGTAAATTCATTAGCACGTCTGCTGATAGAAGCATTTAGAACAGAGATCTTTGTAGGAGGAATTAGTTACTGTCAATCTAGAGACTCATTAGCATTGATATAGGACTTCCCCCAAAAGATTTTTTTTTTTTTCATTAACAAGACATTCTTTAAGCCGTATTAGTTTTGGCTCACAGTCATTCCCAAATCCTGAGATGTTACTTTACAGCAGTAGTGGAGAACCACCTGCTGGAAATAATGCTCCTTGCAGTGCAATCCATGATTCCTTAATGCTTATTTTATCTTTTTTCAGTCCCTCACTCCCCATCCCCAATGAAAAATGGCTCTGAGATGCTGGTACTGTTTTATTTCTTTGAAGCACTTTTTAAAAAACCCAAAACCAAAACCAAGTTTGCAGCCAATTCCAGAACAGGGACAGAAAATAAGAAGAGAAAAATCATCCTGCAAATGTCAAGCAGGAATCAGCATAATGATGCTGTAAGCTCCTATGAGAGATATACTACCAATATATGACATCCCATGGTAAGGAAAATATGCAATTATGACATATAGGAAACTACAGTGAAGACATTGTTACCAAAACATACTAAAATCTATTTAATTTATTGTTTTTCCTTAACAGCGTATTATATTTTTACATAAGTTTTTTTTTCCTGCAGGAAACAGTAGGAATGAGGGAGCTGTATTTTAAGAATAAATCACTGCAACAAAAATAGTCATTGTATTAAGGCACTATTTCCTCTTGAATTCTGCCTCCACCTGCTGGGCAGTGGGAGGTTTGACACTGTGACACTATAAACCCTCTTGCCAACAGCAACTTGGCCAATATTATGCTGACTATCCAGACATGGTACCTGGGCCAGGATAAAAGGACAGTACTTAAGAGTATAATAAAAAAAAAAAAGCTGATAAATGAACTTCTTTATTAGCGGCACAATTGCAATACAGATGAGTAATACATGTTCATTACACAGAGAGCTTCCATCAAGTTGTTGCAGGTTCTTTTTAAAGCCATTTCAGTTACAGACACACAGTCATGTAGTCTGTGGTAGAAATGGGAGAAAAATGCTGCTATAACAGGCAGTCTTATGCTCACCTCTTTCACGCCCTATGTATTATCCAGAACTATTCCTCTGATACGGGGGTGTCTGCTGAAGAAAACAATAATATTTTTATTGAAACATTTTTTATTTCACAGATTTTCCAGTCATTTAGTTCCTTTTCTAAATTGCAGATAAAGTGTCATTGAAAGGGATTCATGTGTCATTTATTTTTTGGTGGAGCAAAATACATTAGTTTAAGTACTAATACGGGAAAGGGGTGGCGGTGTTAACTATATTTCCATGTAGAACCTTTCTTGCCCAGGATGAATTGTGAGGCCTATGTAAATATTTAATGCTGCTTCTTTAGAAACTCAGTGTAATGGAAATGCTGAAAATCGTAACTCATTTTTCACATTCTGATGATGGACAATCCCCTCAAATGAAAGAAACATAAATGGTATCAGCTTTACTGAAACAGAAATCGAAAATCCTGAGTGTATCATGCAAGTCCAACCTCCTGAGGACTAACAACAAGAACTTCTGCTCAATACAAAGTTTACGTGCCTGGAACAACTGGATGATCGGACCATAACAGTAAAGCACAGCACAACCATTACCCACAACTATTTCTTAAAAAGCAAAATCCTTTATTTTTTCTGCATTTTTTTTTTCCCAACGGAAAGTTTAACGAACCTAGATCTGTAAGCTCCAAGCCCTAAAGCAAGTAGCAAAACACTAAGAATGGCATTGCAGAAAAAGCAGGGAAAACGGTAGAACAGACTACAATGATTTCCACCTTTTCACCGCCGCATTTTCGGCTGTGACTTCTTACAGGAGACCAAACGCAGACAGAGACGGACTCTGCAAGTCGATGCTGCTCCAAATGAGGGCAGGATCTGACCCTCGCCCACGCTCAGGATTTTGACGCGCTTTTACCAGTCCTTCAGCCAGGCAACGCCATTTACAGAGTTCAACATCGCCTTCGTATTTTATTCTAGGAGCAAAACGAGCCCGCCGCTTCGCGGACCAGCGCTGGACGCCCGCTAACACCCCCCCCGGGGCTGGGCAGTGCCCTGACTGGAAAAACTGCCGGTACCCGGCGGCGTTGCCCTCTCGCCCCGCCCCACCCCCCCCATCCCCCCGCCCCCGCTGGGAGAGGCGCGAACGCCCTCCTCGCGCGCTGCACGCTGGGACCTGGCGTTT
>JAVKLA010000053.1:14086019-14111548 GCA_034782735.1 Sagittarius serpentarius | reverse complement strand
TGGGGAGGCAGAGGGTATCATTTAAAGGTCATACTAAAATCGCTTCCACATGAAGCCTACATCTTATAAAGATTTAGAAGAACAGCCCTGTTACATACTGTACAAAGGCAAATGCATTTGATTTCTGAGCTGAATCAAGGTATCCAGGGAAGAGAGTTTCAAAACTGAAAAAACTGTTTGATCCCAGAAGGGTGGTTGAGCTCTCAGTCCACTGTTGTCTAGAGGTGTTTGCATGTGGTTTGGAAGAGCCTGATGACACTGTTTTTGTATGTCCTTGCAAGCAATTGGTGTGACATACCTCTTATCAGGGACACATCCCTTTGCAGATACATAATACATCTTTGGCTCTGGAAGTTAACTGTTTGGGTATGCTACAATTTTAAGCACAGTAATGAATTTAAAGGTGTTACAATAGGCATTTAATGCTATGGTCTCGGCAGCGGTAATTGCTGTGTATTGAAGACCATCTATTACTCACAGGCACAAAGGTCTGTAATTTGCGGCCTTCACCACTGGAGAAAATCCCACCATAGAACTCGTACGAATGCCAACATGGTATTTTGTTGTAGGAATGATTCAACCAGCAGTTGCTGTCTCTAAAGAGTAAAAGATCTGGTGTAAATGACTGGATTTTATCATTATGTAATTATAAAGTTCCCTTTACTTTTTTAAAAGGTTGATTTGCATTTTGAAAATATGACGGCTTGCTTGTGTTCTTGTGTTTCTCCGTTTTACACGAGCTAATTAGACGAACCGACAGTTAAACGCTGGGGCTGAGTCCGGAGGCCTCCCCCAGCAAGGCACGGCGCTGCCGCGGTCTTCCCTTCGCACTCCCGCTCCCTCTGCACTTCACTTCCGGGTGCCGAGCGCGGGAGGGTCTCCCCGGGGCGGGGCGCGCGGACGCTCGCGCGCGCGGGAAGGGGCGCCCTCCCCGCCCTGCCGTCACGTGGGGCGCGGCGGGCGGCGCTTGCGCTGCGCGGAAGGGCATTACCGGGGGGAGGTTACTAGGTAACGGTGTGTATCCGTCCGCTGGGGTCCGCCTCCCGCGCCTTTCGCGGAGTGGCGGACAAGATGGCGGCGGCGGCCGCCGCTGAGGCAGGGGTGTGAGTCTCTCCGTCAGCGCTGTTCCGCGGCGTTGAGCGAAGCGAGGCCGCTGCTCTTCTCCGCTGCCGGCAGGGGAAACGCTCGGCCGGGCAGCCCGGGCCCCGCGGGTAGTGAACAGCGGTGGAGGAGAAACCAGGCCTGGGTGACCTCTCCTCCGCCGCGGGGTGAGCCGCCCTCTCCTCCCCCTCGCGCGGCGGGCTGCCCGCCTTCTCTCGCTGGCAGTGGAGCGCGGGGACAGGCGGGGGCCGCCGCTGTTGGGGAGGGCCGCTTGGCTCCGGCCTTGGCGCCCCTGCGGGCCCGCCTGGGTGGGCACCCGGTCGGCGAGGAGAGGCGATTAGGCTCGCCGCCCGGAGCGGGGGGGAGGGGGGGCCGGGACCGGCAAGCCCCGGGAAGCCTTGTGGTGCCAGCGGGTTGGGTGGGCCGCTGTCCTCCGCCCCGGGGAAGGGTGCGTTACTCGCTCTCCAGGGAGACGCCGGCGGGGCAGTGGCAACGGCCCTGCTTTTGCCTGAGGCGCTTTGAGCAGAGCCCGCCTACACCCCCCCCCCTTCTCACCGGGTGCCCCGAGTTTTGGCGCCGAGAAGGAGCGGGTTTTCCTCACCGGCCCTGACCCGGGGAGCGCTTCGCCTGCCTCACGCTGCGGCTCGGCCGGCAGGGCCTCCGGGGGGGATCACTCGATCTGCCGGCGCCTTTGGCGGCGAGGGGACCCGCCGGGCCTGGGCTCTGCCTCCCGCCGTGGAAGTGCACCAGGTCGCTGGGTGGCGGCCAGCGAGGCGCCGGGAAGGGCTGAGGTGCGCGGCTCGGCCCCGACTCTGCAAGCCCGGTAGTGCTGGGCGTACCTCCCTTGGTCTGGGTGTTTGAGTTTGCCGTTCTCCTAGCGCATTGCTCCTGTGAGGGCTGTCCGGTGCAACAAGAGAGGACTTGCTCTGTTGTCTGCGGCTGTTTGATGGTATTATATGGTTGGCTGTAGGTATTTAATGAGTTAATGCTAAATTAATGGTCAGTGAGGAGCGCGCATCTTAAAAAGCTACACTTCAATGTATGATCCCATTTTCAGTCTCTGGCTCTGCCATGACTTTTTGCAATTTTTTGTTTTCCATTTGATTTTTAATTTTCAAAACTTTCAGTGTGCAGGATTAAGTGCTCTTCAGAGCTCTTGCAGTTCACATGAACGCTGTAGGAGAAAAATGTCACAAACATCTCCACTGTAGATAAAAAAGCCTTTTAAAATATGTCTTTGGTTTGTTAGCGTGATTTGTAGTGATACTTCTGAGCAATTTACATATTACTGTTATAGGTACAGAATATGTTTTGACTACAATCTTACATGCTATCCTAAGTATTTATGTAGAAAATATTCTTGAAATTCTTTTTTTTTTTTTCCCCAAGTCCCTAGTAAATGTTGTAAGGCAAATATGTGCATGCTCAAATAGAGCTTTTATACAGATTCTATAATGGGCAAGAAGCTGGGATTGGTAAGGGGTTGTTGGATGCAGAAATAGCGTAATGGGAAGATACCAAAGCTTTTATAAGAGGATTTCTTCTGGAAATAGCTGGCAAAACGAAAAGTCAGAAAAAATACAAATTGGTGAAGGGGGAGGGGAGGTGGAAAACAGCTTCATATGGGAGAGTTTAATCTCTTAAGAAAAATGTGGGCTGAACCTCGTTGTGCTTTTTAACGGAGTTGAAGGGATAAAATATTAGCATAGCTCTGTGATCTTAAGCTCGCTTGAATATAACTCATTTGGAACTGAGTAATCACAGACTATACTATGCATGTTTAGAAACTTGCTCTCTGGGAAGGACACAGTTCTGTTAGAACACTTTAAAATCTGCATGCTGGAAGTAATCAGGATATTGTTATTTTTGAGCTGTATTTATTAGGATGCATTGGTGTATGCCTAGTGTCCTTGTTTGAGAATATTCCATCTGTGGCCATGAATTTACTTCAGAGGTAATCAGAGACTCCTACAGCAAAGGTAGTTGAAAATAGCTTTTGTGAAGGTTTTAAATGAAATAAATGTGAATAGTTGTGTGTTGTGTAAAGATGAATACTGCCACTTGTTTTTACAGTGGAAGGTAGGGAAAAACTTCTTTTGCTATGGTTTTAGTGGAATTGTATAACATGAGGATGAGGACTGTAAACCCAGATGGCCTCTAATCTTGTCAGGATGAACTTACTATGCTTAGTGGTATAGGTCAGGATAGAGTGCCAGTTGAAATGTTGGATCTTGAACATCTACAAAGCTGAACAGTTTATCTGTAACTGAAGAAAGTTGTTATAAAACATAGCTGTTTTCTAAAATAAGCTGAACTGATAACTATGCATTTGTTTTGAATGCTTGTCGAATTTGCCTTGAGTTGGCAGGAGAGCTTCCCTGTGAACTTTTCATAGTATACTTGTGCTTATCCATGAAAACAAAGAAAATGTGGAAGGGCATTGTGTTCTTATTTTCTAAGTAAAAGTGACAGTTCACCTGGGTGAAAGTTGCACAAAAGGTGTGGTTTTACAGTTGATCTGTCTGTGTTTCACTCCTCCTGGTGACATGGCTTTTATTTGTCTTCCTTGAGCCTATAGTTCTTGCATAGTCATAAGGTTAGCCAGATCAGGGAGCTTATCCAGTTGAGAACTCATCTGTTTGTTTTTTTTAAATAATGTTGGTTTTATTCATTGGCTAGCTAATTTATAGATGGCACCTTCTGATTGCATGGCCTAGTGGACACTTCTGTTGGGACAAAGCAGGGAGTATGTATGAATGTGCCAGGACAGTAGGGCACACGTCTGCCAGTTCCCAAAGTAGCAGGCACTTAATTATACCTGTGTTATGATTCTGATTGTGAGATGCAAAGCTGAATTACTCCTAACTGTGTTAGCGTGACTTAGGTTGGTACACTGACGAGTGGAGATGTGGTTATGGTACACTGAGCATACCTGGTAGATCCCATTTCCTTAATGGTATGGTAATATGCTGTGTTTGTATAAAAATACTGCTTTGTGCAAGTGCACCTACTAAGAGGGCTGTACTGTGCGATTTTGACTGAATACTATACCTAAGCAAGACAGGTGTACTAGTACAGCCTTTAAACTTAGTGCAGGATTAATAATTTTTTTTTTCCTGAAACTGATTATTTAAAAAAACTTCTTTGAGGCTTCTTAATCTTGAAGTTTAGGTGATTTGTTCACCTGCGCTGTGTGAAATCTTGGCATGAAAATTAGTAGTAGATAGGTTGCAGTAAAATATTTAGAAATAAATGGTCCTTTTTGATTTTTTCCAGTTAAATATAAAGCCAGGATTAAGTTCAAGCGTAGCAGTTAAACCTAGCTGGAAAAAGTAATTCTCTGCAAGACTGTTTTTTTTTTTTCTACAACTGTAACAGAACTTCATAGCTTTTGTAAAGCAAAAGTTTGTAGTGTGCAGTGGAACTGTGCCAGCAGTACTTAGGCTACACAGTTTTTATTGCAGTCTGAAAGTATATAGAGTTATATATTCACCTTTTTGAACAGGCTAATTTAATTTTACTGCTATAAAGGAATACTTTGTTTCTGATCTTTCAGCTTTAGCAACTTTTTTATTACTAATGTCAAAACTAGAAGGGAAAATGAAAACTTTTAACATACAGATTGCTTTATATGGCACAGAATGACACTATTAGAGCAGCAAAGCTCCAGGAAACCCCAATTATTTTGGTTGGTTTTGCTAGAAACTATAATGTAAGTGGTGTGGCATTCACTGCTTAAATAACTTGATCTGTAGTAAAGAAAGTAAAAATCCTTTTATTGATGTCTATTTTCCATATATTGGTTCAAGTATCCCCTTCAGTGCTCTGTTGTCAACATCTTAGTATTGAAATAAATGCAAAAGTTTGACATACTAGGTCACCAAAGTCACTTATTGTATCAAATAGATATCATACTGGACGTGAAAGTGCAGGCTTTATGAATCACAAAGCAGTCTTTCCAAGCACATTGGAAAAACCATGGTGTGTTTTAAAGTGAGGAAAATTGAGACCCTCAAAAAAAAAATTCTTTACTTTCTCAGAGCAGAGGTTAAAAAAAAAGAGGTAGAAAACCCCCCAAACCCACAACTACTTATTGTTTAATTTTTTGATGCCAGTATCTGTGTTCTTCTCACTGTTACATTTTTAGTAACACAGTTTAGTAAGCGGGGTTTAGTTTCCTAAAACAGCCTTGTGTTAGCATTTTATAATGAATATGTAGTTGTCATCTCAGATTATGAATCTTTACAATATTCTGCATAAACTGATTTTAATACAGCACATTTATTTCAACTATTTCTTTTAGATTCTTTTTATTGATTGCTTGTCATGGCAACAGGAGGTGGTCCCTTTGAAGAAGGCATGAATGATCAGGACTTGCCTAGCTGGAGCAATGAGAGCCTTGATGATCGTCTGAACAACACGGTATAATTAATCTTATCTTTCAGTTGCCATTTTATGCTGTACTCTAAAATTACCAGGTAGATTCTGTTAGTGGCAGGTAACAATGCAAAACCCTAAGCCTTGTCAGTACAGCTTTACAGGTGAGTATCTGCAAAATGAATAAAAATAATTGACATAGAAGTAAGCAGTCAATGAGTGTAATTCAGAGGTTGTGAAGTCTAGATGTGTTTATGGGAAGTGTTTTGGGTAAATAAAGTAGTTAGACACCAAAGCGTTGTAGGTGTCATGAAAGTGAAAACTCTTAATTTTAAAAGTTCTGTACTGCTGAAGAGTCTTCAGCAATGAAGAAAAATACAATTTTAGTTTCATTTGAAATTAATGTAATGCATTGTAGGATGAAATGGGTTTAAAATTCCCTGACAAGCTATTTTTAATTTATGCAGTGGACAAAATTATATTATGTAATGTGACGTTTGCTCTAGAATAGAATTTGTGTTGCGTATTTTGATACTCCTTTTGATTTTTACTTCTAAAATGGAAGCAAACTCACTGAATTAAAACACTTTTTATCTGTGTGGATAAAAAAAGACTTTTTTTCTTCCCTTCCTTCCGCTTAAGGACTGGGGAAGTCAACAGAAGAAAGCAAACAGATCTTCAGAAAAAAACAAGAAAAAGCTTGGTGGGGAAGCTGAAACGAGGCTTACTAATGATATATCTCCAGAATCCTCACCTGGAATGGGACGACGGAAGACCAGAACTCCTCAGAGTTTTCCTCATGCTCGATATGTGACCCAGATGTCTGTTCCAGAGCAAGCTGAACTAGAAAGGCTTAAACAAAGAATAAACTTCAGTGATCTGGATCAGGTTTGTGTGACTACTAGCTCCCACTATAAATGTGACTACAAAATTTATTCAGCTATCTCTTAATAATTTGACAGATAAATAAAGCAAGCTTTCATAAGCGATTAAGGTTAAAAAAAAAAACAACAAAAAAAAAAAAACAAACAAAAAAACCCCAAAACTTATAGGCACCATGGGAGCCAAATCAAAATTCTGTTTTTGAACTTGAAAAAATGATGGAAAGGTCAGGACCATAGCTTTCCTATGCTTGAGAGTATGCTAGCTGTCTTCACTTTCTTCCCCTCAATCATTAACAAATTCCTGTGTCCTCAAATCAGTATTTCTTACTCATCATACTTGTCTGCCACTTGAAAATGTTACCTTATTTTGAAAGTCTTTTCTTGAAGTGCCAGTTTGTGATTCTGAACATTGTTATCCTTGCGGATTAAGCAGAAGAGTAGCATTAAAAACTGCTCCTCAGTAGAGTGTAGAGAAATACATAGCATGAATTCATGAGCCATAACTGCTTTTCTGGGAATATGGCACATTTATCCTTCCCTTGTTCAAAACAGTGAAAAGTATGAGGGATTAATTCTTCGGTAACAAGGCATAAATTTGTGCTATCAGTTTCAGAATAGAGGCTTGTTAATCTTTGCCAGAGTTTGTTGTTAACTTATTTGAAAGTCTTCAGAACCCAAACGTGATTCATTGCTTTGGCTTAGAATATAAAGACTGGGCATAACTTCTTCCCCAACTGTATGTTATGGCAACAAGTTACTATTCAGAAGGTTCTAAAGAAAAGCTGAAGTTACGAGGTACCATATTCTACAAGTGAATATGTTGCTCTTCTATTATTGTTATTCTCTCAGATGTGCCTGAAGAAGTACAATGCCTTTCACTATAGTAAAGGTGGAGGGGCCACAGCCAAGGATGAAGCACTAAGGTCTGAGGAACTGCAGAACCCTTTTCCTTTTCAGCTGTCCTGGGAGGGTGGGCTTGCTTTCTGAAAACTGTAGGCAAAAATCACTAGCACTGTCTTTAGCTAGCTTTTGGCTAGTCAGTGACTAATGAGGTAACTTTAAAATCCATCTAATAATACTGCAGAACTGGTAATCCAAGCAGTGAAACTAATCAGTGTTGAGAACATACTGGAGGGAAAAAAAAATAAAGCAGTTGTTTTGGTTGTTTTTGTTTATAGAGAAGCATTGGAAGTGATTCTCAAGGCAGGGCAACCGCTGCTAACAACAAACGTCAACTTAATGAAAACAAAAAACCATTCAACTTCCTGTCACTACAAATAAACACTAACAAAAGCAAAGATCCTGCCTCAGGTTCCCAAAGAAAGGAAAGTGGGGTATCAGTGCAATGTAAAGAATTGTTTGGAGCTGCTCTAAGCAAGGATTTCTTGCACAATCGTCAAGTCTCTGCTCAAGAAGATGGAAGGGGAGAACCAGCTATGGATAGTAGCCAGGTATTTATATAGCCTGTAAAGTCTACAGAATATTGATTCTTAGAAAGATTTTAATAACCTTATTACTTTTCAGTGCATCTTTCTAAATTTCCGGAAAGTATAACTGTTAAATCTTTACTGGAAATACTTATATTCCCACTGCTCTGAAAGACAACTTGAAGAAAATGTGGAACCAAACTTAGTCATGTGTTGTTCTTCAGAAATTTGCTTATCGGTAACAGAAGCAGTATTAATTTTCATCTTAAGCATGGTTCTCTTTTATACAGTTCCAGAAAATACTCTCACAGTTTAATATTTTCATATGTTAATGAGCTCAATTCTGTTTTAGCCTATACTGACAAGAAGCCCCGTGCTTCAGCCTTGCAACTTCACGTGTGCATAAATCATCCTTATAAAAGCTGTTGCCTTTCAGCTGCTTGCAGAAGTGTGCTTATAGGATTGAAAGTACTAGTATGTCACCCCTTTAATTACTACTTTGCTGTTACTATCACCATGTCTTGTGCATTAAATCCATTAAAGCTGTAGCTGAATGCATTCAGTAACTTTAGTGTCTTTACAGATTGTGAGCAGACTAGTTCAAATTCGCGACTATATTGCTAAGGCCAGCTCCATGCGGGATGATCTGGTAGAGAAAAATGAAAGATCGGCCAATGTTGAGCGTTTATCACACCTTATAGATCACCTTAAAGAGCAGGAGAAATCCTATCTGAAATTTTTGCAAAAGATGCTTGTAAGTTTGAGAACATAATATATTTGTTTCTGCACTGTAAGCTTTTTTAGGAGTTGACCATGGATATTTTGATGGTGCTACCGGGGGTGTTGGTTTTGATATGTAGTACCTTCCATAGTTCATTTTTACTGCCCCCTTATATAGCTTTTGATTTATGCCAATGAAATATTTCAGGCTAGAGAAAATGAGGAGGATGATGTTCGGACTATAGATTCAGCTGTGGGATCTGGTTCTGTAGGTGAGAGCACATCGCTAAACATCGATGTGCAGTCTGAGGCTTCAGATACCACGGTAAGCTGTCTTTTAGTAATTAAGGTGCTAGAAATGAAGACTTTGTTTTGTTTCGTTTTTGTCGTGATTGTTATGATAGTGTCATAATCTGCAGTTCGATTAAAAAATAGTAAATCCCCAAATACTCTGTTCAGGAGGTGTTCATGCATGTGTGGATTTTTATTTTTTTTTTTTTAATATGGGGGAAAAAGTGATAGTTCTGTCACAGCAACAATGTATCCTGATTTTTTTTTTTTTAAATCGTTAGTCTTTCTTCAAAGCAGAATGGTGGGTTAAATGTTTACTTTGGCAGAGCAGGCACTGGATTGATGTAGGAAGGAGTAGTTTTCTACACAACTTTTCATCTACAAGTTTGTTTGTTAGTGGGGAAAACTTGCTGGAGTTGGCTTAGGAGAGGGTTAGAAATGGGCCATTAGTGGGCCATTGCCCAAGCGGCTTTCTAGTGATATGATAGAAGCATTGACCTAACACAGAAATTTCTCTCCTTTTTTGGGGATGAGCACCTGTTAGAAAATGTGCGCTGAATTTAGTTCTGAGATACACAGACAATCTTCTTTTCCATTTATAAAAGCTTTTATGTTAACGTGGTAAACAATTTTTGTAGTAGATACAAAAGCATTTTAACAACATCTGTGTTTTACATCTTCCAATACTACTACACTGAGGAAAAGTCCTAGAGAGATGGTATTCTTTTGGCCAGTTGGTACACTGAATGTTCTACAGATGAGAAGAATTTATGTGCTTGGAAGTAAAACAGCAGTTAAAACATTAAGAAGTTTTTGTAATTATTTTTAGCTTTGTAAGAACTCTTTCTATCCCTGCAAAGAAATAAAATGATAGACATGGAAGATGTACTTTTAACTTTAAAAAAAATTAAACGGAAAAATGCAGAAAAAGACCGGTACAGTTTTTAAGAAGTATGCATGTAAATTTGCTTTTTTCTTCATCTTTGCAAAATGGGTTTTAGTTTGATGTTTGGCTTTTCATTTTGCATGTAATTTCTCTGTACATGCAGCTTGAATATATTACATGCAGAATGAATACTTCTAGTCTTATAAGGTTGATTGCTATATGGAGCCTTATTGTTAAGAAAATTCTAAGAATGACTAAAAAAGTCTTTGCTCTTTAGTAGATTTTATTTGATACTAGTTTTCATTATTTGACAAGTGGGTAGGTTTGTAACTTAAAAATGCATGCTAAGTTGGAGCACATGTTCAAAATCTAACATACTAAACTATTTAATGAAGGAGGTATCTTTTAGTTTGAGCATTCGGCCCCTCATTAAGGACAAACTAGGGTATTCAGCTTCACAGGATCAGGTTACAGATGTTGGTGTTACAGCAAGCCCTAAAGGGAAAAGTGACAGAGCTGCCCTGAATGACAGGGAGATCTGGCCTTGTAGGATTAATAGCCAAGAACATGGATTGCCTTCAATGATATACTTCAAAATGTTATTTTAGCCTCAAATAGGGTTTGTACATGCTGATCTCCGTTCCCCCCCTCCTTGTTAACTGCTTCAAATGTGTTTGTTACTTACAGTGAATGTTCCCATTTGACCTGCTTATCTGTATCCGGCTGTCTTTTCAGTGAATGAATTTTCTTTGTCTAGAGTTTTTTTCTTTAAATAGAGATGTTTGACAACTTCGACATTGACAGGGAAGGTACTACATGTAACTCTGTACAGCAGGTGTTCTGATTTTATGTAGATGATCCTTCCAATTTTGCTGTTCTCTTTCTGGGAAAACGTATAAATGTAATTTTTGGACACTTGTCATGTTTACACCCACAGTCTGCCAATGCAAATTTAAGCTAATACTATATAGAGAAAATATATTACAGAATAGTAACCTTAACTTGTTCTGCAAATGGTTTTGTATAGCTGTTTATAAATATTTGGTTGGAAGGGGGAAGACAAAGGGGCTTGGAGTCTAAAATGTCTTTTGTTATTTGTTACCAGCTTTTCTATGGCTTTGTCTCTTACTCTGACTTAAAAAAGAAGTCTTAAGTTCAATTATTTTTTTTCCATAAAATAAAAGGCTTAAATGTTTTGTCAAGCTTATTAGTCTAAATGTAAAACTAAGCTTGGAAGATTTGTTATATGATTTTAATGAACTCAAGCAAATCTGGTACTTTAGATAAAGCTTGGATTATTTAATAGGTGAGTGAGACTGAGACACATCCTTTTTTTCCCTTTCTTCCCTTCGTTCCTTCCTGTGTTGATTTCATTGTGTACTCGATTTTGCCTCTACTCTGCTTTTTATATATAATATGAAGGTTTAACAGGAATGAACAGCAGTGCATGTTTTAGTGACACTTTGAGAAGTTTGAAATTCTGGATGTGTTCTCCTTTCTCTGCGGGAAAGTTGAGCATTCCCTGGTACCCAGGACTAGGTAACAAGATGCCTGCTTCTATTCTGACATTTAGTGCAGAATTTTTGGACAGAGAATTTTGTACTTCAGGAATTCAGCACTATGTGGAGAGAAGTTGATGCTTTTAAGTTAGTAATGTTCTTTTAAAATATTTGTGAGCTCTTAACAAAAAGGAGGCAAATTTTTCCATGGTTTCATCTGCATAGCGGGATAGTCGAACTTCAGACAGGATCAGGATCCTAACTGTAGATGTCTCATTGAAATACTTAATTTGCTGACAATCCTTGAATAAAAGTTTTGAGGCAAATCTTCAGCTCTTAATTAGGATACGATGAGGAAAATAATTTAGTTTTACTATATTCTTACTACTCAACATGCTTTCATTCCTTCAGATCTATTTCCATGTGTTTGAAAATATAGAGGGGATTCTGTGCATGTTTTTGTTTTGAAACTAGTTTACTTGAACCTGGTCTATTCTAGTATCTGTGGCATAAATACAGCATAGAAAACTAAACACATTATAGGTTAGAGAATAACTACCCAAAACGTTCTGCTGCAGATTTGGAGATTTTAGGCCAGTAAATCAATCTAGAACTTGTAGCTCCATGATACTATGCCTTATCTTGTTTAGTTTTACCAGTCTTATAGCTTAGTTAATACCCTCTTCTATGATTCAAAAGACAGAGGGATGCTTGGATTAGTCCTTGGGACATGTTAGGGTAGCTGACTGGATTTGTAAAGAAAACTTAACTCCCAGGAGTGGCAATCATGTCTTGGTAGTACAGGCTTCTCCCTATTGGATGTCTAAAATTTTTAGACTGAAAAGGACTACAGTACAGGACAAGTGAAGCAGTTTCATTTTCACCTTTTTACACTAACCAGGCTGTTTGGTTCTATTAAAGTCGTGCGTATTTTGACACTTCTGTCACTAGTACTCGACAAATAAATTGCCATGATTATGGTAGTGTTCTTCCATATCTTGCAGGCCAGAGACCCTCAACAGGAGGCTAAAGAGGAGTTGGAGAACTTGAAGAAGCAGCATGATTTATTAAAAAGGATGCTGCAACAGCAGGAGCAATTGAAAGCTCTTCAAGGAAGACAGGCAGCTCTTCTTGCTTTGCAACATAAAGCAGAGCAAGCAATTGCTGTCATGGATGATTCTGGTATGTGGAATGACAGTGTCTGATAGCATGTTAGCATGCTGATTGAATGATGAAAGCTGGAATTATGCAATACACATTAAAAAGTTTTCTATAATATACTTTTAAAAAATTTACTGCAAGGCTTCTATTTCTGAAAAGAGTTGACAATATAACATTGTAAAATGATGTGTCAGTTAAACCACACAGCTGATTTCTGTGGTTTACTTGTAAAATCCTAAAAAGTGTAGGTATTTCTCCTAAGAATTGGTCTACCACAGCAGATTAGGAGTCTGCTTCTCATCTCCTTCATTGTACCAGGCCTTTGAAGGAAAGAATCGGAGTGGGGATATAGAGTGTTCTCTTGCTTTCTGCATCCTTCTGGCTATAGGCAGTTGGTAGTTTGAGTTCTTGCTTCTTCAAGGGATTTTTTTTTTTTTTTTTTTGGTGGCTGGTTGCTTGACAGTTTAATAGCCGTTGGTAGACGAATGGTTTATCCAATAAAAGAAAGGAAGTTGCTAAAGCAGTTACATAAGTAAATACGGAGCTACAACTCTGAAATTCTATGGCATGTAAATTGGGGGCAAGTTCAGATTCAGTCTGTGTTACTGTTCCATTACTCTTCCCCATAAGAGTTGCCATTAGGCTTGATTAGAGGGTATATGGGATAGCAGTTCTTATTACAGTTAGGTTTTTTTTATTTGAAATAGCTTAATTTGTAAAAATACAAGCATTGGTTTCTATATTTTACCAAGAGTCTGTCTTTAAGGTTCCTTGCTCTGATGAGCTCTTCTTTCTGCTTTTTCTTCTGTCCTTGATTTGATAGACTGTAGGAAAGAAGGTGGAACTAATTAAGAAAACTAGATTTTAGTGTAGGAAGAGAAGCAGAGAAGTTGCTAGGTAGAGAGCTTCCACAGGAGCAAGAGAAGCAAGTGTCTTCAAAAGGTGTTTCCTTGTTTCTTAAATGATTTTCAGTAATTGCTTTTCTCCTGTCTGCTCTGCAGTGGTAGACCTGTGATGGAATCTGCTTTCTCTTCTTTCCTCAAATATACAAAACTCCATCTTGATGAGGAGTGGGTAGATGAAGTGGGTAGAAAATAGGATTACTTTTGATAAATTAGAACTTCTTCTATTTTAATTCTTTGGTGTTTTTTTTATTTGTTTCATATTTCCACTTAGGTCACTCTTAATAACAGTTTCTTACTGCTGTTTGTGTTGACTGACTTAAATATGTGGTATGTGCCAGAATGGTAGGGCAGGAAACGTAAAGATTCGAGGTCAACATAGGGCAAAATAAATGTTTTAAAATTTGAAAATAGTAGAACTTTATTGTACAGGTAACAAAGTCATGATCTATGGGGGAAATAAATAATATTTGTGCTTGGTTTTTCTTACGTTGTTTCATATTTGGGGAAAAAGAGTTACTTGGATCTCTCAACTGCCAGTTCCATACCTTAGTACTATTTGAGCGTTCAGGGAGGGGGAAAAAAAAAGCTTTATTTTTAGTGCATTCCTCTCAAAGCTTTTTGAAGGACAAACCCCCCAAGACTGTTTGCAGCGGTAAAGATTACAACTTACACCAAGCTTTCATCTTGGTGTCCTGTTCATTTATGATTTTAAGTAAAATTACGTGCACTGTTACAAGTTTAGCCATACCAAGTAATAACAGTTTTGTTTCTCACAAGCAAAATGTTTCCATCAACCCTAGACAGCTTGGTTGTTTTGATTTTGCTCTGACCTTTTTGGCAAAACACAGAACAGACTTATAAAGTCCTTTGTACGGTTCTTTGCAAAGGAGCTGTGAGTTGGCTTGTTAGTATTCCTGCAATGGAAGTCATCTTTCAAGAGTAAAATTGGTGGGAAGGACACAACATTAAAAATAATTGCTGTATTTTAAGAGGTGCAGTAAATTGATGATGTTCTTAAATCAAACATTTAATCAAAAAGCCTTTATTTCATCGCCGTGGAAAAGTATTTACATTTTTTCCTCCTTCTGTATGCCAGTTGTAACAGAGACTACAGGTAGTGTTTCAGGAGTAAGCCTTACATCAGAATTGAATGAAGAATTGAATGACTTAATTCAGCGCTTTCACAACCAACTTCATGATTCTCAGGTCAGTCCTTGGATTGCGCTGTGTAAGTTTTGCCATTGTCCATTTTTCTTACTCTTTTGAACAGTGCAGTTAAATGTTTATCTTGCTTATTTGTGCGTATTTGCTAGTAATTAGGGTTCCCCCAAACTTGAAAGCTCAGCATCCCTGTGTTCCTTAGAGTTACTGGCTGACTAATCTATGCTTTTTGTCTCACAGTTTTCTGTGAATGTCCTGAGAAGTAGTTTCTATATTGCAGTATAATTATATATTAACTCAATATGTAATTTGGATACCATGAGAGTGTTTTCAGTATGTTTCCGTTTATAATGTTCTTTGTTCTGGTGCTGAGGCTAGTAAGCCTATAAGAGGGCTTTTTGTTTCTTACAGTTTATTTGACTTTTTTCATAGTACTCTGAATAAAATGAAATTACTCTTTTTAGACACAAGCTGTGCCAGACAATAGAAGGCAAGCAGAAAGTCTTTCACTTACCAGAGAGATTTCACAAAGCAGAAATTCTTCAATGTCCGAACAGCTGTCGGATGAGAAGGCGCAGCTTTTTAACAAGATGAGAGTGTTGCAGGGTAAAAAGCAAAAAATGGACAAACTGTTAGGAGAACTTCATACGCTTCGTGACCAACATCTAAATAACTCTTCATGTAAGTAAATATAGGCAGAATTGTGTCTTTTCAGGAATACAGCTTTTTTAACGTGTACGTTTGTAACATGTTCTTTCAACTTGCAACTGGTTAATGAAATGTAGGTGATAAAGCTGTGCTGGGGCTTTATTATGTAAATGTTTTTTAATGCTATATAGGTTTCTTGCTTAATGGAGAGGTCTACAAGTAATGATGATGAGTAGCACTTTGGTTTATAACTATCAAAGCTGACTAATGTGAGGATGTGATGATGGGATTTTTTTTCTTCAAGGCTTGTCTGTGATGCATCTGACTTGGGGAGTGTACCATATGAACTTGAACTTTTGTATTTTTATCACAGTACATCTGTATTTATGTACATGGTACTTCAGATGTTAGTAGCTCTGGCGTTACGGGGTTTTCTTGTCCACTGTCAAAAGGCTTTCTCATGCATTAGTTGCAGGGACTTTGGTCATAGGCCATACCAGAGGAACTTAACTGTCTGAATGGATTAGAGCTTTGGCCTGTTCCTTAGACGGCTTTTTCTTCTCCTTAAAGTCTTGGTGTGGGCCTTCTTGCTCTCTTGTTTCTTTTTCTAGAAGTACATTTGTACTGTTGCAGTTTGTCATACAGCTGGAAACTTCTGAGGGGTGATCACAGTATATTCTGGTTAACATAAAAAATGAGGTACTTAAAGCATCCTTCTGGAGAAGGGCAGACTGATTTAATAGTTACATTACTATACCCCCATCTTTCTACACATACTTAATGCATATAATATATTTGGATATAATTTCATGAACTGGAAAAAGCAAAGATCAAATCCTAAACCTATGTTCTACAGCATATGGATAAAAGAGCGAAGGAAAAAAATGATGGGATTTTTCTTTTTATCATGTTGAAATGTTAAATTTCAAAAAAAGCAATTCAGCCATAAATAAACCCTTAAAAGAACTCTTTGGGCAGATTCACAGCATGAAAGCTTCCACTTGTGAAGTTCGATAAAGCTAAACGGAACTGATTGAAGTCTTGTTTACAAAAGCTACCTATTACTCTGCCTATTGGCATTGCATGCCATGAAACTTAAAAGCTTTTGTTCTTCTAAGGAAAGAAGTTATTAACTGCTCTTGTGCGTTGGTAATATTTTCTGTAGTTACAATTTCATATAATTCAGTTAAGCAGGTTCCTCTTTGCAAGTTGTTCTTACGAGCTATATTTCTTTTCTGTAGTTTTTCCTGCTTCAGGTTCTCCTCAAAGGAGTATTGATCAAAGAAGTACAACTTCAGCTGCTTCTGGTCCTGTAGGCATAGTAACTGTTGTCAATGGTGAATCAAATAGCCTGGCATCTGCTCCCTATCCTCCTGATTCCCTGGTTTCTCAGAATGAGAGTGAAGAGGATGACAATCTAAATCCAACAGAAAAACTTCAGTAAAAGTTCTTAAATTTTTTTTTCATAATGTGCTTTAGTGATTTTGAGTGTTACTTTTTTAATAAGTTCTGTGTTAAGAAACCATTTCGTATTTTAATCTACTTAATTTAGTGTTACAGACCATTTAGTAAATGGTCCGAGACAGTTAAATGAGTTCAGAGCTTCAAGCAGAAGGTTCTTACAGCTAGGAAAATGGCAGTAAACTTTAAGAACTATAAATTATATATATGCTTTTCAACTCTACATAGATTTCATTAATACGACAAAACACATAGCATATTCTTTTTTCTTTCTCCTCAGAAAGCTAAATGAAGTTCGTAAGAGGCTGAATGAGTTACGCGAGTTAGTTCACTACTATGAGCAAACGTCTGATATGATGACAGATGCTGTGAATGAAAACACTAAGGAAGAGGAAGAAACAGAAGAATCAGAAAGTGATTCTGAACAAGAGGATCCACAGCCTGTTACAAATATTAGGTTGTCATATTTTTTGTCATCCTAAATCTTTGTAGCTAAGTTTTGCAGGTTTCGTGAAGCAATACATTATTTTGGTCAACCAGAAGTAACTTAATGTGATTACATTAACTTTCCAAAATGTTTAATTTGAAGTAGCTTTCTTACATAGATGATTAATAATAATCTTGTCCTTGGTAACTTATACAGCAAACGTAGATTAGATTAGACATTTAGAAAATAAGTATAAGACTTCAAAATTTCTAATTCCTTTGGGTTTAAGCACCGAATTACGTGTGTGGAATTCCACTAGAATGTTAAACAGGCTGAGACTAGGGAATTGGAATAAAAATAAACTTCAGTTGAGAGGCATTTAGAGCTGTAATCTAACAGGGCAACTGTGTGCATCGAGGATCTTCGCTTTGCAGAAATGAGTACTAATTTAGCTGGGAGTCATTTAAAGCTTTTGTAATATAGACATAGACCTTGAAAGCCTCTTGTATTGTTGTCTAGCAGTGGATAATTCACAGCTGCTTCTGATTGCTTAAAAAAAATCTATTGGAGAGGTGGATATTGAGAAATTCCAAATGTCTGGACTGATTTTATGAGGTTGATTTTTCTTCTTTCTTCTTAAAGGGTCAGGACATATTCCTATAAAAGCCATTTAATAAAATGGCTGAAGTAAAATAGCATCAATATCAGTTTTTAAAAAGTTAACACGAGTAATGTATTTTACTGTAGAAACCCTCAAGGAATCAGTAGTTGGAGTGAAATAAATAGCAACTCAAATGTTCAATGTGGAACTAATAACAGAGATGGAAGACACCTTAATACAGACTGTGAAATAAATAACCGATCTACTGCTAATATAAGGACTCTAAAAATGTCTTCTACTCTAGGTATGTTCTAAAATTTTCTAATAATTTCAAGTCTTAGTGCAAATAATCCTGGTAGCTGCACAGAATTTGGGAGAACCCTGTTTGATGAGCAAAATGTTCGAGTGTAGTCATCAAGCTGATATTTTTCTAATATCTGGTAATTACAGTGGACTTGAGAATTTCAATAATGTCTCATTGGTACTGTTTTGTTTCCTCCTCTCCCTGCCTCCAGACTGTCATAATAGGGAGGATGACAAAGACATTGACCTACCCCAGGGTGAAGATGATGAAGTGGAAGAAGATAGAGTTAGTGAAGATTCCATATCTAGTCACAGAAGCAGCCTGGGTGATGCTGCTCGCAATGCTGAGTTTGAGCAGAAGATAAATAGGCTTATAGCTGCGAAACAGAAACTTAGACAGTTACAAAATCTTGCTGCTATGGTGCAGGTATTTTATAAGTATAAATGTGCACAAAAATGTAGCATTCATTATTTCATGTAACGTATAACTTTCAATACGGAAAAAAACTGCTTAGTGTAACATTTAAAATGCTCATTTTTAGGCTGGAAGAAAGAGATACTGTATGATTTTTCTGAAGTCAAGGGTGATACTTCTGAAGTTCAAATGTAGGGTTTTCTTGGGGGATGTTAACCTAACAGAATAATGGCCTTAAAACAACCTTAGCACTGGATTACAAAATATGAAGAGGTCTAATATTTTTTTTTTAAATAATACTGACTACATTTTTAAGCTTATAATGAATATTCATCAGTTTTAGTTTTTGAATCCTAGGTTTTGCAACATCCTTCAATCAGTGAGGAAAAATTACTTGTTTTCAATTAAAATCTTCAGATGTTGCAACACGTTTGAGTTGGGGTATTTTGGTTTGGGGGCAGTGTTTTTTGTTGGTTTTGTTGTTTTGGGGTTTTTGTTGTGGGTTTGTTGGTTTTTGGGGGGTTGTTTTCTTTGGTGTTTTGGGGGGGGGTTTTTGGTGATTTTTTTTTTTTTCTTAGAATCTTGAGGGCCAGCTATGAATTGAAAGTATTTTTAATTTAGAATATCTCATGCTAATTTAGTGATGTTTAAAAACATTTTCACATATCTAATGTCCCTACAGACCGCTCGTATCTGAGCACCATCTAATGTAATGTCTGCATACTGAATACACATAGATGTATCAGAAATGTAAAGGCTTTATGTGAACTCTAAAATCAATTGCAATTAGAACATGTTTTGCAATAGCAACAGTATAAACACTGTATTGTTATTTGAAGATTATACTGCTTCAAAAATTTCTCAGCATCTGGATCAGTCTTGGGTTTTATCATTACTATAGATGTTAGCTGTACAGTGGCATAACATAAATCAGAATTAGAGATGATACAGCAGCTTCTTTAATAAATAACCTAATTAATGGCATGTCTTCAATCTTGCCTTCGTATTTAAAACTCAGTACTCAGTAGTGGTGCTGTGCATCTACATAGCTGTGTCATACTTGGTCACTGGTGATGATCACTCCTGTTCAGCCGGTTCTGTATTAAGAACGATCATGTTGGAAACAAAAGAAGCAGTGGCTGCAGCTTCAATATTTTCAATTTAAGTTGAGAACTGAAAATACAAAAATTATGAAAACAAGAAAAGTGGAGTAGAGAACCATGTAGAAGACTCTTTCTAAAATATTTTAGTTTTAACTTTCAAGAGTAGTTTTGTTTTTATTTTAAGCTGTTAATAGTAATATTTAACTTCATGACTACAGTAATTAAGCAGTCTTTTTCACCTCAGTCTCCTTCTGTCCTCTTTTCACCTCCCCCTTTGTTTCTTGACGTGCCTGTGCGTTTCTATCCACTCAGTTGTATACCTAAAATACAATTCAAGTGGTTTATGCTTCCAGAATGAGACAAGTTACCTTGCATTTATAGTGGAAGTTTAAATAGTGTGAGCTTTGTAACTTTAAATTCTTGCATTAACTTAACTTATCTTAAAGTTGTGGTGCCATGAAGATGGTGACTTCTCAGTCTATGATCTGAACTGAAGATAAATCTATTTGGACTGTTTAGTTTCGAAAAATTAGTTTGACAAGCTAAACTTGTTGCATTTTCTGTATCAACTTGAAAATATTCTAACTGCCTTTCTGACATCCTTTCAGGATGATGATCCAGAACCTCAAGCAACAATTGCAAATGCACCTAATATTGGTGACTTGTTTTTGGGTGAGGTGGAAGAGACAAAGCAACAACCAAACAATGTCCGAGCTAGTACCAACAAGTTACAAAAAGATGTAGAACTAAATGAAAAAGCAAGGTATGCCTTTGTCAAAGGATAGTAGAGTCATGCTTTAGGCAACTTCTTGCCAAGTAATATGCGGATAACTTATTTACACAGAGAGAAGTTTTATGAAGCTAAACTTCAGCAGCAGCAGCGGGAGCTTAAGCAGTTACAAGAAGAAAGAAGAAAACTGATTGAAATTCAAGAAAAAATACAAGTGTTACAAAAAGCTTGTCCTGATCTTCAAGTGGGTAGAATGTATTTCTTTTCTTTCTTAAGCTGTTGGGCAGCACAACATATGTTATGGTTTAACCCCAGCCAGCAACCAAGCAGCATACGGCTGCTCACTCCCCCCTCCCCCCACCCAGTGGGATGGGGGAGAGAATTGGAAAATAAAGGTAAACCATGTGGGTTGAGATAAGAACAGTTTAATAGAACAGAAAGGAAGACACTAACAATGACGCTAATAACAATAAAGTGACAATAAAAATAAAAGGATTGGAATACACAAAACAAGTGATGCCCAGTGCAGTTGCTCACCCCTCGCTGGCTGATGCCTGAGCAGAGCTCCTCCCCTGGCCGACTCCCCCAGTTTATATACAGGGCATGACATCCCATGGTGTGAAATACCCCTTTGGCCAGTTTGGGTCAGCTGTCCTGGCTGTTGTCCCCTCCGACCTTTCCTGTGCCCCTCCAGCCTTCTTGCTGGCTGGGCAGGAGAAGCTGAAAAGTCCTTGACTCAGTCTAAACACGACTGAGCAACAACTGAAACCATCAGGGTGTTATCAACATTCTTCTTATACTAAACCCAAAACACAGCCCTATACCAGTTACTAGGAAGACAACTCTATGCCAGCTGAAACCAGGACAAGATGAAATAGCTATAAAAATGCTATAAAAATACTATAAAAACTGGAAAAAACTTAAAATTGGTAATACTTGCATGCTGTAAGGAGCTTGACTTCGAAGCCTGGAGAAGAGCTCTGGTTATCTTTTTCCACTGTGCATTCTTGCTCCGTGATTGCTGTATCGAGCTCTAATTTCACCAGTTTGTCCTGAAAAGCCTTGATGTAAAGTCTTCAAAGACAGAGAACCTTCTGTATTGCTTTTAACCTGAAATTTGTATGTCCATACCTGCTAGTCACTGCATCTTCATTTCTCTTTGAAGTCATTTGCAGGGTCTGTTATTTTGAAACAATATTGCGTCTTGTAAGTGTGATCAACACTTTGTTGTATTGAAACTTAACTGCACAGTGCTGTGCTGTTTCTCATACTTTCTGAAGATGAACTTTTTTCTATGAAGTGAGCAGATATTAATTAATACTGTGCATCTACAAAATTATGTAATACTATGTTACATAAAAATGTTTTGTTGATTCCTGGCTAAGTTCTGAAATAAGTAGTTGGCCTTGAGCTGAAAATTCCTTTTCACTGAGTACTAATTCTCCTATCTCATAAAACCTGAACTGTGTTTGATTTTAACAGCAGGTAAGTTTTAGAAAGCAATTCTACTCTATTTTGCCATTTTGCTTTTTCTTTCAGTTGTCAGCTAGCCTGGGTAACTGCCCAGCAAATAGGCAGACTGCACCAGCAACCTCGACTCCGGCCATGAATGAGTGTAACACAGCTGGCAAGCCTTTACTTGAATTTGATGAATCTGTACCAGTAGGCAATGAGGTATTTCATACTTGATATTCTGTGACTGAAAAGAGGTTTAGAGGAAAAAAGTTGTAGGTAACTTGGATACAGTTTTAAGTACTTTGCATGGGGAGTGGAGTAGTAGCCATTTTGACAAAGTGTGTATAACTTTTTGTTTCATTTCTGGAAAGAAGTATATACTGACCTGAACTGGCAAGAGATCTTTCCCCAAATATAGCAGTTGTTGCCAAATATTAATGTGGAGGTTGAATGAATTTTGATTTTTGTACTGTGAACGTTTGATAGTGTATACCATAGGTAAGTCATCCCTGAAGAAAATGATGTAGAGGTAGATAAAGGCCTCTTTCTACCTGTACCTTTCCCTTTATGTGCTCTTCTTTGTAAATCATGGCTTCCTTAAGTCTTGTTCAAACATACACTGCAGCTTGAAGTTTCTGTTGTTGTATCCTCTTCTTTGCCAAGTACTTCTTTGGTAACACAATTTTCAAATTTCTCCAGAGGGTGGTATTCTTTCATGCTACTTAAAGAGCTAACTAATAATGCATAAATTATGTGATAAAACCAGTGTTGAGTGAAAGATGTGCTGGTTTGCTTTAAAAAATTTCTGTCCTATAATGTTTATTTACCTTCTTAGATTTTGTAGTATTTGGGATAAATAGTAAATACAGAATGTATTTTGCAGCTTTCTGTGGTGTGGCTTCAGTTACATTATAATACCAATGTCTGAACAAAAAGCTGAGTGTAGTAGCAAATACTGAAATTTTAACATGCTTTAGTTTAAATTGTATTTATTTTGTTTGTATTCTAATGTCTTCCATTTTACTGCAGTTATGGTCTGAGATGAGAAGACATGAGATTTTAAGAGAAGAGTTGCGACAGAGGAGAAAGCAACTTGAAGCTTTAATGGCTGAACATCAGAGGAGGAGAGAGCTCGCAGAAACAATATCTACTGTTGCTGCATCTGTTAAAAGTGAGGGATCAGAAGCTCAGCATACTCCACAGCAGAGTAGGACTGAAAAGTAAGAACAGGAGCCACTCTGTGTTCGTCAGTGGATGCTTCTGTTGTTTAGTGAGATGTCAGTCTTGGGGCAGTTTCCTGTTTTTATTTAAGCACTGAATGCTGTAACAGAGCAGTAAATTAATTTCTTGACTTCTAAAGTGACTGTTAGTTGGCAACTTGCCAGTTTTATGGGTCTTCTCAGCATATTTAGTCTCCCCTGTTCCATAAGTGGTGAAAAACCACCTAAGAAATGAAGAATGTGTGGAAAATACCAACCGCTCAGAGTCACTTTTCTTCATCTCTACACTATTTATAACAATAGTAAATTAATAATTTTCCAAAACAAAGTAATTTGATTTAACTGTCCCCCTATCAGAAGAATACTAGTGTCATTTTGCATTGGTAAGATAATATTTCAATTCATTTTGGTGCAGCTTGATTAATTGAAGATAGACAGACGTAATTGTCAACAGATTGTTTTAATAATTTGTCATATACTAAAAAAAACAAGTACTCTTCCCTTCCCAAACACCCCTCTCTTTTTTTTTTTTTTCCAATTTTTTTTCCCCTTCAATGTTCACTAGGACAATGGCTACCTGGGGAGGTTCTACCCAGTGTGCGCTAGAGGAAGAGAATGGAGATGAAGACGGTTATCTCTCTGATGCAGTTGGTCAGGCAGAAGAAGAGGAAGAAGATGTATCAAGTTTGAATGACAGTTTCTCTATTTATCCCAATAACAACATACCAGAAAATGCATATTTTGTTAAAGAAAACAAGGATAGGTTAGTGGCATTACTTGTTGATCTGATGCTTGTCAGAGTATATTTGGAAGGGGTGGAAGAAGCATTGGATTAACTACGAGGCATCCTTTTACAGCAAAGTTAAATTTCTGCTTGCTAGGGAGCTGTGTGTAGTGGCATTTTCTTGTCTGAGTCTCTGTAGCTGCAGTGTGTATAACTAATTTGATTATTTGGTCTGTTTTCAGTCTTACTAAATGTCTGCCATTGAGCTCTCCAGTTGTGTTGCAGGAGCTCCTTATGTTCCCATGTTTTTTTAATCAGCTTAAAGGATAACCTGTATGAAATTTTTGCCATTATATTGATCAGTCTCTTCAAAAAAAGTAATTCAGAGAATTAAACTACCTCTGAAATTTTTGCTTTCAAATTGTTGGCTTTTGCAGCTTTGAAAACTATTTCTTACTAGATCTTTTTAACTAACATGAATATTTTTAACTCCTGATTACCTGATGATTTCCTTAATAAGCATTCTGTGACTAAATGAAAATGTCATGTTAAAAGTAATGCATATATCTTCAATTGATTTCCTCTGGTTTTGATACCAAAGTACTTTTAGTAGATAGTGGCCTTCTAGTCAGGGGCTGGGCCTCTTAATTCTTAGTGTGTTATGTTGGTGGCTTCTGTTTTCGTCTGAGTACATAATATATATCAGTAATGGATGGTACCAAAAACAAGATCCAGAAACATCCTTAGCAATTTTTTTTTGACAGTGGTTGTCATTTTGGGTGGGTGTTATTTTCTGTTTGTTTAGGATAATGTTGGATTGACAAAATCGCTTGGGTGGTTAGCTGGCATGCTGAAATGGCCTGTGCCAAGTGAGTTGTTGACGTCCAACTGAAACATAATTTGAATAATGGAAGTATCATTAGAAGAAGTTGTTTGGAATGTCACCTTTTGTCCTCATTCTTCCTTTTTTTTTTTCCCCCACCCAGGTGGAAAAATTGCCGTCCTCTTTCAGCAGATGGGAATTATCGTCCATTGTCTAAAGCCAGGCAACAGCAAAACATAAGTATGCGACGTCAGGAAAATGTTCGGTGGATGTCCGAACTTTCATATGTGGAAGAAAAGGAACAATGGCAAGAGCAGATCAATCAGTTGAAGAAACAGCATGAATTTAGTGTCAGCATTTGTCAAACTTTGATGCAGGATCAGCAGGTAGATAAAAAGAGCAGTTACTTTGCTGTTCTTACTTTGCCTTCCCTCCCCCCTCTTCCCACCCCAAATATTTCCAGCAGTAGCTTCTGGTTTTGGTAATTTGGTCACTGTCATGTGTTTTCTTTCCACAGACCCTCTCTTGTCTACTACAAACTTTGCTTACAGGCCCTTACAGTATGATGCCCAATAACGTTGCATCTTCACAAGTACATCTTATTATGCATCAGTTAAACCAGTGTTACACTCAGCTGACTTGGCAGCAGAATAATGTCCAAAGGTTTGTTGACTTTATTGGTGTTTGACTGTGGAATTTGAAATGCCTCAATAAGAGAGAACATGGTTATGTGAATAAAAGATTGCAGATAACGGTTAAATATGAGAGTATTGAACTTCTGAGTTGATTACAAGCTTTTGAAATTGTATATAGCATTTTTGGTTACTCTTTTCACCACTGCTTTAACGCCTTTGAGATTGTTCTTTTTGAGTAATCTCTAGTAAGAGAACCAAAAGTTGGCATCACTTCAAAAATCTGTTGCAATAGCTTTATTTGGCTTCTTTGGTTTAGACTTGCTTTCCTTGAATATGCTTTTGTGTCTGTAGTGTTTGCTAGACTACCTGGCAAGATTCTGGATTCTAATGGTTATGGAAAGATGGTGGAAAAGCTTTCTGTCCTTTCTTAGTGTTGTGTCGTGGTTTAACCCCAGCCAGCAACTCAGCACCACGCAGCCGCTCACTCGCTCCCCGCCCCCACCCAGTGGGATGGGGGAGAGAATCGGGAAAAAAAGTAAAGCTCGTGGGTTGAGATAAGAACAGTTTAATAG
>JAVKLA010000053.1:14075726-14085919 GCA_034782735.1 Sagittarius serpentarius | reverse complement strand
GTAGATCCCAGCCTGTGCTGCGCTCCTGGGTTATGTTTTCCCAGGTGCAAGACCTTACACTTGTCTTTGTTGAACTTCATAAGGTTCTTGTTAGCCCACTCTTCCAGCCTATCCAGGTCTTCCTGCAGGGTGGCTCTCCCTTCTGAGCGTCTACTTTCCCACTCAGTTTGGCATCATCGGCAAACTTCATCAGGGTACACTTGATCCCATCATCCAGATCCCTCACAAAGGTATTAAATAGCATTGGGCCCAGTATCGATCCCCAGGGAACCCTGCTTGTGACAAGTTGCCAGTTTGAAAAGGAGCTATTTACCACCATCCTCGGAGTGCGGCCCGTCACCCAGTTCCCCACCCGCCGCACAGACCATTTGACTAGACCGTAATGCATAAGTTTCTTTAGCAGGAGGCTGTGGGAAACCGTACCAAAAGCCTTGGAGAAATTTTAATATTTCTTTTCTAAAAGGAAGCAATACTAAATAAAACTTAGCCAGTCATACATGGATGAAAGTTGACTTTGCATTTCAGATTTATGGGCAACAACTTGATTTAGTGTTAAATTTGCAATTATTTAAAAAAAAAAATCTCTTATAGCAGCCTTTACTGTTTGGAACAGAAAACTGTAGTATCCTCTGTTCCGAACTTCTGCACTACACTGACACTGTTCTGCATGTCCTGGCTATCAAGAATCCCATTGTGACGGGATGTCACGAACTTGCAGGTTTTAGTAAGAATGTCTTATGCAATACCGTCTCTGCAGGCACCAAAGGGACAGCAAACACTCCCCTTACACCTGTGGCAACTTCATGGCTCAGTGGGAATGTGAATAGCACTTCTTTCCTTGGGTGGTGAAGAAAAGATTACAAGTGAACCACCATATATACCAACCCCTACGCTTACGCTCCAGTGTCTTCTCTTTGCGTGTTACAAAACACAAGAGTTGACACTGGACACTAGTCCCAGCAATGCAGCCAGTGACACAGATAAAACTAGCACCTTCTACGTTATCTGCTTCCTAGGGTATTAGGATGCCTGTACTTCTCCCGGTTTCTAAAGGACCTTTACTTTCCAAATTTGAATTCTGGCCAATGGTGTACTCTGACTTGGCTTCCCTCCCCCACTTTCCAAAAACAAACCAACTAAACAAAATCCCCCAGACCACCCAACCACTACTAGTAGATGGCTACTTCCCATTCTGGTAATAGCTTTAACTGCCAGTTTAAGAAATAAATCAGTTTTTAAGACACTTAAAATCAGTCTATTTGGAAGTGAATGCCCTTTCTGCCATGTGGTATGTAGCATGCGTGGTGACTTACACTGAGGTATGATATCACTGCATGTGTACTTTGGTCAAAGAAAGTAGTTCTTAAGAATATTTATTATATTAGTATATTTTTTGAGACAACAGAAAAATCTGTGTTAAATTTGTTAACATGCCAAGAGCGAGCTTCAGCAAGAGATCTATTAAATCAGTGAAAAGACATTTTTTGGCTCAGATCTCATTTTAGATATTTGCCCAAGACCTTGTTTCTGTGACTAGATATGACACTTGATAGGTTATTTATAACAGGGCATCTTAGACATAACCTCACATTGGACCAGAACACTAGCAATTCACTTTAAGTGCTTAGGAAAGAATAACAGAACTGTACTGTCCCAGATGGCAGCCCTATACCCAATTCTTTTTCATGCTTGGTAGGTGCCATTTTAACTCATGTGTGCTTTAGAAGTATTTTCATCTAAAAAACCCCAACCAATCAACAAAAAATAACAAACGCACAAAGCAAACCAGGAATACTGTCGAGACTGAGGAGATCTAGAGCGAACTGCTGAACTCATTTGGCAGAAATGGATGAAATCAAACCAGACGTTCATTAGTATACATTTCTCTTCAGCAGAACTGCTGATCAGAAAGCAAGAAAGTCCGCTGTGAGACAGGGTCCTCCACTGTTAGAAGCTCATTGACATTTCTATATAGCCATTAGATTTCTGAAGAAAGGAGTCAGACTGAGGAAATTTTTTCCAGAAGTATTTCTTCTTGGAGGACCTCCAGTTCAGACAAGCAGCTTCCAACATAGGAAAGGTCCAGGACTACCAAGGACTACAGGGATCTGGGCATTCCCGCAGGTAAGTCTCTGTATGACCATTGTACACCTCCATCAGTGTTGTGCACACAGTCAGCTAATAGGCAGGTGGGAGAAAGAAGAAGGAAAAAAAAAAGAAAAGAAAGCCTCATTACAGCAATTAGTGAAAAACTGTCTCTGATACTAGCTGAACAGTTCAACTACAATGAGCATTTACCTTATGCAACATGCAAGCACGAACAGCTTGTGTCTTCAGCCAAGAATGCTGCCTCTGCTTAATACAGTAACTAAACTTTATCACTCAGAAACTCTTCTCATCCCTTTAGTCTTTTCTTTTTTTTCTAAATACCAAAACCTCCAAGTTCACACTAAAACATCTTCTGTTGCAAGAAGAATGTGCCTGTAGTATGCCTAAACCATGAGGTATATTAAGTTGTTTCATGCTACTTATAAAGGCATGTATCACAGGTTAATTCAGGTTAGGAGGGTCCTTAAGATGTCTGTAGTGCAAATGCTGCCTCAACCCAGAGCCAGCTGTGCGGAAAGAGCTCAGGCTGCTTGGAGTTTTAACACTGTAGGGCCTTTTGAAAACAGCTATTCCAGCAATTACATTTTGCTTTTACAAAGTAATGTGGAATTTGTTTCATTTTTACGTGCATGTTTTCACCTAAAAAACTGCTGAATGTACCACTGTGACCTCCTCCTTAGATGTACAGTAGTTAGTGGTCTGCCCCCCACTCCAAACTTTCTGCAAAAATAGAAGCATTACCTTATTGAGGACAGGCTTTGTGGAGAGAACATCATAAATTGTTGGTAAGGAGATGTTCTGAAAGAAAATAATACATTGATGTTAAGGGACATTAACCTGTTAGTGTAAATGCTGAGAACTGTAGCTTTTTTACGGCTCTATCAGATAAGATAAAGCTTTAAGAGCACATGACACCCATACATCTTGAGATCAGAAGAACGCGGGTTGCAAAAACTTGAGCAGACCAGATCTCAGTACAGCACAGGACACTTGAGTGTGTTTGACACAGCACGTGTTTGAATTTCACTGGTGATAAAAGATCCCAGGAAACACTGAAGTATCTCCAGGTTTATCCCCCTGCAAATGCAGCTGCAGAAAATGGTTGCAGTAAACCTACCCAGATGAAGAGAAAGCCTAAAACTAAAAAGCATTTGTGTCAAGAGCCAGCTGGTACTTTACTACCCAGCAGCACAAATTGTCACAAAACCGTTAGCCACTTCCGTCATTACAGCTGTGCTTGCAAATGCCCTGACTGCTCCCGGCTCAGTCAGATCACTACTGTAACTTGGGAGTTTCCAAACAGCAAGATGAGGTATTCAGAGGATGTTTACCTCTTGCATTGTCTGGTTCAGGCATTTCATTGCAGGCGTTCTACGATTATCCAAGATTAGCGGAGGCTTCCAGCGATCGTAGTTTGTTTCTAACACGTACCACGTGCCTTTCTTGATATCAAGGCTGGAAAAGAGGTATATGTTTGTTTGTCTTTTGCTTCTCTAAGTTTATAGTAAGTACATACATAGTATAAACCATATACAGCTGGATTTTTTTAGGCTTGTGGTATTTTTCAATGGTGTTAAAGAAGTGAGTTCTTGCACAACAGAAGTCACAAGAAACACAGGACACAATTATTGGTGGAAAGTGTCCTCTTCTGGAGGGCTGAGTCAGGTCAAGCATACTCACTCCCAGATATCCAGAGCAGCTGTCCTGGAACGAGTTATCACACACCCTTCTCCAGAATTTTTTCCACCCAGTATAAAGTAAGCTGGAGCCAGCAGTCTTGTTTTTGCCAGTTTGTCTTTTGCATCCTGGTAACTGCACAGATGACAAAGTAATGTTGGACTATTAAACACTACAAATGGTTTAAGCACCGAAGAATGAGTTTTACAGACCCAGGAAAAGTCTAGGTAGTCACACCTTTCTTCCCCTTTCACGCACATATGAGGAGATTGTATCACAATGAGGGAACACATTTAAGCAAAGCTCCTCCACTCGCTTTGTACTTCAAGTATCATTGCTAAGAATTGCTCATTGCACTTTTTCAGGAATAAAACGATGACATGCCGTGTCATATTCCACCTAATTCATTTACTGCATGACAGCTTTGTTTCTGTTTACTTCCTATAATATACTACTACCTGTTGGATGTGTTTTGATGCAGAATGCTGTTACACATTCAGATACCAATGGGTTCATTACAAAAAAAAAAAAAAATCTGAGAAAACAATTTGAGGAGTTTTCAGGGATCACGCGTGATGCCTCCCCCCTGCACCAGAGTACCAACAAAACCAGAACTATTTAATGTTAAGGCTTCTAGGAAGATACCTGTATCATTAGATACAGTATTCATGCCAGGTGAAAGCAAAGCAGATTAAAGCAGTAGAATATTGGGGGGGGAATACCTTGTAGCATTCTCTAATACTGCTCTTGTAAGAAAGCCCATCCACATACCATCTCTTCTACCAAGAAACCATTCGAAGATTCCTGCAAAATATCACTGGTTACAATAATTTGTTTTCAGAAGGTTCACTCATGCTATCCTAACTTTCACAGCCTTTAAAATTAACTGTGTTTTATCTTACTCATCTGGAATCTTTTCACCATTTGTGTGCCTGTTCAATAAAGTAACTGGTGTGCCCAAGGTCTGGAAAACTTCTACAGAAATCATGAAATAAATGAGCATTACTCACCAATGTAACCACCATCAAGACTGAAACGCTCATTCATTGTCAGTGTGAACAAGTCCTGGAAAGCATTAAACAAGTCAACCTTCATCCCTCGTCAGCCCATTAATACCAGCAATAAACAAGAGGCAGCATTGCAATTCACATGCCAATTGAACTTCTTGTTTGTTATCGACTCTTCCCATTTGAGTAATGGGCTGCAAGATCAAGCCCATGCAGAGAAGAACCTAATTTATTACTGCTTGAGTAAGCAGAAATGATAATTCATAGCCTTCTGACCTGGCATAGCAATCCAACAAGCCATGCTTTCATGCCAAGCAAGTCAAGCCTGTGGCCATTTTTCTCTTGGTCCTTGTTGCATCACTGAATTACCAGTTTTCCTTCCCCTGCTGTATGTAACTTTCTCAGACATCCGAATAATATCCTAGTTTAAAGGCAGATTTTTAAGTCCCAGTGCTAGGTACACCCTGATACAGTATTGCTGTTCGCATGAGCATGCAGCTGTACACAATTCAGTCTGCGTTACTTGCAATACGCAATTCAAACTCAAATCCCAGTCTTCTCCAACTAGTGTTTCTTTCAGAGGAAAGTGGAGTTCAGCTACACTGGATCATCTTCAGAATGGACTCTTCCCAATTTATTTGACCAGAAGACAAAAATAAATGGCTACAATGCAGGGATTTATGCCAGAAATGCTCTACTATGAGAAGGACTACCTATAACAGAGGATAAAGACAGAGCATGTAGAAAAGAAGGAGCTGTGGTAAGCTGGAGACCCTAGCATGGTTCTGTACTGCTGGGTTTTAAGGTGTAGATAAAACCCAGATTTCAGGTCCCTATTAAAAAAAAAAAAAAAAAAGAAAAAAAAATAATATCTTGCAATGTAGGACTCCTTTTCCAAGAAGGACTGGAGAAAGAATTAAAATAGCACGAGTATACTGTTTCACCTCTGGAATCACAGCAGTATCTATTTGCTAGAAGGAAACTCCAACCACTTCAGCACTTTGTATTCACTCCTGTTCTTATTCAGAATTTAACATTGTTTTTAAGAATAGTCCAAACATAAATGTTTCATTTAGGCAATCTCCTTTTATAAGGAAGAGTGCAGAATTGTTTTCTTTTACCTTTCTTCAAATAGCTATACTGTGTACCAAAACAATTGAGAGTTCATTTATTAAAAAACATCCCAAGGCAGAGGATGAAAGCAGGAAAATTTACATCTTAAAGGAAAGTCTGAAGCATCATCAACAAATTGACAAGCCCCCCTCCCCATACTTACTGGTTTGACTCCAGACACCATGCCTATGTATCCTGCAAAATTTGTAGACTTGAATACTGTTTTGTTGTTTCTCTGGAAGTCCAAGTTTACAACTATAGGCTTCAGTTCCCGAGTTAAAGTCCAGGAATTATTTTTAACATCCCACCTGCAGAAGACGGTACAGCATTTGAAACTTCCCTCTCTCAGTAGCTTTTAAGAATTCCCTTCACAGCATGCAGATTTCTTTTGTGTGATGCCTGTCCTCTGATCTTACTCATGTCAGCCAGCGCCACTGCTCAGTAGTTACCTGAGCAACACCAGCAAGGGACAACTAGGAAGTCTAAATGCACAGGCAGTCAGTGAAAAGAACCAAGTTTTGTTCGAACCAAGAGCATATACACTACTCAGTATCAAACAGCACCAGCGTTACAGCTGGATTGTTTTGAACACATGTACCTTTGTTCTGTTCCTGCTGACAAAGGGAGGCTGCTACCGGTACTGCCTGTGACAGCAAACCTACTGTATCCTGAAAGCATGTGTAGCTTGTTCTCGAGCAGAATGAGCCAGTTCCCTCAAATTCTTACTTTTCAAAGGGAGAAAACAAACCACATACTACTGGATTTGCTCTACACAAAGGGAAATCCCAAATCTAGTTTGTAAAATAAGCCAGAACAGTTTGTAGGCAAGAGGGTGCTAAAGAACACTTAGCAGGCCATTAAATTCTCTGGAAATAATCCAGGTTCTGGGAACAGCTTTGAAAATTGCCTTAACTTTCAGGAAGCATGTTCCCAGTATTTCTGACAAGTGGGAGAAGTTCAACATAAGCCAAACCAAGGGACAGGTGGAGTCACAGTTGACAACATTTGATTTTTTGATAAGCAGGTAAGAATTTTAATGAAGATGGACATTTAAATTCCATCTGGGCATTGAGAAACATCTGGAAGAGTGACATTACAAAATATACTGGGATAATAAAAGCAAACACTGAACTACCTGATCACAAGGTATGAAATGAGAACTAAAAGAGAATGAGTGCTGTGCAACAAACTACAGAGTTTGTCTCCAAACGACTGATAATGTTAGATCAGTGGAATACAAATCACTAGTTTCTAAGTAGAAATGATGAATGACGAGAAGTGCCAGTAAAGCACAGTACAGTAACTAGGGAGATAATTTGGAAAAAAAAAACCACAAAACCAAGCCCCAATCCACATTTCACTGCATACACTGAATTGATGCTTCTGTCTCATCACGTAAAGAACAAGATATATCGCACCTCAGAGATAAGGTTACATGGACCGTTCTTTGGTTTGAGACAGTTTTAACTGGAGCTGAGAAAACACTAAGTAACACTGAACACAACCATTTCACAAATTAATTCCTGACATGCTCGGAGTAGTTTGACAGAAGATCAGCAGAACATTCCCTTTTGCTCGTTTTAGCCTTTTTTTCACAACATGCAATGCAGAATTACTGGCCACAGTCTCAACAACATCCAATTCATCATTTAGACTCAAAGAACGCATGTAGACATTTCAAGTTCAGCTAGCTTTTAATTTGGGCCTAGAAGAAAAAAAAAAAAAAAAGGCACAAGTTTCGGTACTTGCCCGAGAAAGAGTCCAAAATCCAAGTTTCTGGCATGGTACAGCTTCCCTGCATAACAATAAATAAATAAATAAATAACATTTTCTAAAGAAAAAGACATAAATTTCAGCTTAGAAAACCAGGAAATGAATAAGCAGGAAGAATACCATTGTCTAGTTGCCCTTTTCATAAGCAGAGAAAAACGATGGAATTTTTTGGATCAGAGAAGTGTTTTGCCATAACTGAAATCAAGTAATCTTGTAAACTGCTGTTCGTCTCAACCTCGAATGCTTTCCACATTACCTCAATGCAATAGTAACACCTGGAGCTCCCACTTTTGTGGGATGTTTGTAAGCCTTCTGAAAATCCCTCAGAAATTTCTTAAGCTGGAACAGGTGCAGACAAGGGCTACAGAACTGAGTAAGAGTAGGAAAGAGTCTCTTCTTAAAGCAGACTACCCATTTTCTCTAGCACCATATATATGTGATAGCTAGAAACTAGGTGCAAAATGGACTGCACTAGAATCCCTCATGGCACTGAGAAAGTATCAGGTGTCTGGCTTGTGTTTCTTTCTCTTAGAAAAACAAATGCCACCTATTAAAAACAAAACAAACACAAAAAACCCCCAACAAAAGCAAAACCAAACTATCTTTGGAAGTATTTTTTCTTTTTTTTTAACCTAAGACACCTGTGATCTCTTATTCCCTCCTTAAGGAGTACCTTTTTGTTACCATTGCATTTAGTCTCTCCTACTAGACCTTCTTGCCGGCAGTTCAGAAGGACTGTGTTTGTATAATTGAGCGGGACCCTCTCCTACATAAGAGAAAACTGTTAACAATATTCTGGATTGCATTACCTGTTTTATCTTCCGCCACTATGGATGTACATACAGTAAAAATTTCATAAAAGATGTTAAAAATAACAATTTCCCCTAGAACAAGAAGAAACAAAGTTCAATAGTTTGAAACTTTTGCCATGAACAGAAAAATACGGTTCAAAAAAGCATACTGCAAAGTTCAGCATTCTGTAATATTTCTCTTAAGAATTTCTGTTTAAATCTCGTCTGATCTTTGAAATGACTGGTTCAGCAAACTCAAGAGCTTCCTGAAAGGCAAACAGAAGGATCAGAATCCCTTGGCCTTCTGCCTTTCTATACAGAAAGCTGACAGTCATTGCTACTTCATCCTCTGGAAACTTCAAAACAAGCTGTAAAATTCACTTTAAAGAAGAAAACTACTATATGTACCACTATTCCCATACAAGAGCTGCTGATTAGCACCAGGTACGAGCAAAGCAGTGGAAGCAGGTCTATGGACCTTCTCTGTTTCAATTCTGGAAGAATTCAGTGTCTGCTTCTCACCCGGAATTGCATTCTTTCAGGACGTGCAGAACGAAGGCACAAGGATGTTGCAACAATCACAACGGAAAGAAAGCACACCATGAAACTGAGCCTTGCCTTCTTGGTATGTCAACAGCAGACACACAGCTGAATGGGAAACCAATGAGAACCAAGGATTCCCCCAAATTCTGGTGCACAGGAGCCGAGACTCGCTTCAGTTCCCAAAACTGAGGAGTGAGAAGCTACAGCTCTACAGAGAAGTCCCAGCCTGATGAAAGGCTTATGTGATTTATTGCCATTCTCCTCTAAAATACTGTTTTCAGTTAGTGTGAGATGCGATTTATCACTTTATCTACTTAAGTAATTAATAATTTATTTGTTAAAGTCACAGATGACTACAACTATACTGTAGAGTGGTACATATACTAATTTTAAATGAGTCTGGATTCCTAGTTTTCCACTACATTAATAAAGTGTTGGAAACTATTACCCAAAGGAATCCCAGATGAATTTGCAATCCCTTGGAGTTCTTCATTGAAAGGATAAGGAAGCGTGGCAGTCAGACGAGCCTGAAAGGAAAAGTTTTGTACGTTGTTCGTGTAAATTAACCCTATTTTTTTACTTAAAACAAACCTCTCCCCAATAGGGACATCCTTCTCAACTATTGAGTATTTCATTCCTCCGCAGCCTGTAGAACTTGAGGACATTTGTAGAGTACTTGGAAGGCAAGTACATACTTAGGGAAAGTAAAAACTACTACTTATCAAAATATTGACATGTGAGCAATGGAGATTAGCACAGTACCTTAATTATCGTTAGCAGCAATAGACAGAACAGAGTGAAGCAGGACTCCAGAGCTCAATCGGAACTGAGCTTGACATCAGCGTTTAAGGGAATCCCTAACTTTCACACATTGGTATGACCACCCGCATATGCTGCCTTTGTGTCAACCCCACTCAGGCACATCGGGATACAAATGAAGTGTGGCCAGCGTGACCTAAGGCTGCTGTAAATAAAGATGGGGGACAGATTTGACCTTATGCTGTCTCTAGCACTACACTGTTTTCCCCTGTCCTGATTCTACGCTGTCCTGGTTTCGGCTGGGATAGAGTTAATTGTCTTCCTAGTAGCTGGTACAGTGCTGGGTTTTCAGTGTGGTATGAGAAGAATGTTGATAACACCCTGATGTTTTCGGTTGTTGCTCAGTCTTGTTTAGACTCAG
>JAVKLA010000053.1:14057952-14068129 GCA_034782735.1 Sagittarius serpentarius | reverse complement strand
GGCCCTGCCGCCGCCGCCGCCTCCCCGGCCCCCCCCTTTTTAATTTTTAATAAAGCAGAGGAATCGTTTTTCAGTCATACATCCAAAAGCGGGAAGTTCCGCACACGAAAATCCGAAAGAAAATCGCCTCTTGTAGGCAACACTCAAGAGCAAACCCGCGGCACCGGTTTTTCACTTCGTAAATACTGTGATTTTTAATTACTCTGCGTCCTTGGGAGATTTCTAGGCAGGTTTTACGGTAATGAGAGATGCAGGGCAGGCGCCTTCTTTAGGAAGAAGGAGTTTTCTCCATCTTGCCTGCTTAAGAGCGGAGGAAAAGGGCAACTGGAGGGAGGGTCTAATGAGAAATACTGGGCAGGAGATGCACCCGTCTAAGCACGTTGGCTATCATTTATTCACTAGTATACGTAAATGGTATATTTGTTGTAGTATCAAGGACAAGCCAGCAGCAGAATAAGATGGATGCTCCAAACAGCTTACAATATAAAGGTATACTTTTAGCGTCAGCAAATGAAGATACGATGCGGTTATACGTTAGCGACAGTTTTTGCAAGTACCACGAATAAATATTAAAAACCACCTATGACTCTTGCCTTTTAGCTTGTGTCTTGTGCTTTACGTAGTGCCCGAGAGGTCTCACATGTTTTTAGGCACACAGAAAAGCACCAACACAGCCTTTAGTGTCGTGACTTAATTAGCTGTGCAATTAACTCTCTTATAAAACAAACCGGGGCTGGCAAGAAGAAGAAGGGAAGTCCTTGGCAGATGGTTGATTGGAAAGCTATACAGCATTGCAGAAATTAAACAGGAAAGGATAAAAGAAATGCATTGTCAGGTGTGAAAGCCTTGGGCAAAGGGAGGGCATGCAGCAGTGTGTAGGCAGGAATCGGCTCAGAACATCAGCTTGGAATTGCACAAAGCTTTAGAGACCAAGGCAGAAAAGCATTAAGCACTGGTGGAAGAAGATACAGAACTATCAAGTGATTTAGGAAATGAGGAAAGTTACAGCATAACACGAGAAACCTGGAGATTTTTATGGAAGCCTCTTTCACAAATAGGGAATGAGGCATATAGGGCCCAGTCAATTTTTTTTGGTTGAAAACAAATACCTGTTAGACAATAATTCTGTATTTACTTGCAGGTATCTGAATATACTGTTATGGTCTACATTAAGAAATAGTCAGATTAAGTCAGTCCTGTTATTTTCTAAACATCTGTAGCCCCTTTTGCTCAGCTTTCATTTCTGGAACAGACTGCTTTTAGGTGCTTTACTACCTTTAGGACATTTTTAACAGTAGAAAATAAATAATGACTTTGGAAAATGAAAAACTCTTTTCAAAAGCTCTGAAGACAAAATTATGCCATCATCACATTACACATTCACAACTTACTTTTTTGAAGCCTCTTTGTACTTCTGGTTTAGTTCTTTAACCAGTAAAGAAATTCTCCATTTGAGGAATAGTTAATATCCTCCAGTACCCATGTTTCTCTGACTATGTCTATTCTGCTGTGTTCCTATCGGAATGCCTTGGCTCCAGGGTCCACACCAATACTTTAGGTCCTCCGTTTTGTTGTCTAGGTTTCTTCTGTCAGTTTTCAAAAATCTAAGTTAAGTCAGAAGAAAAAAAGGTCCTTAAGATGTGCAGCTTGCTTGTTAACCGTACTACCTGACAGCTGGTGTCACTGATACCTAGTACTTCATGTTCACCCTTCTGCTTTCTCATACTCATCTATCCAGTACTGTTATTACTACTCCCCAGATCTGGTCCTTCCTCCAGAAGTAGAGGCTGCACAAATTAGTTCCCCTTTTCTCTCTGTTTCAGTTAAAGCTCTTTGTGCTAACACTACTGCCAGGACATAGTATCACCCAGAAGACTCCATGAATATCTCCAATGGGAAAATATCCCAATGGTCTCCTCATAGCAACAGTTTAATACATATACTGGTCTTCATTGTTTTGTCATACCTTTCATTTCCTTTTCCTGGGACTAAAATTCCAGTCAATTCCCCACACCTCTGCTTCTGTGTTATCTCAGGACACATTTTTTAGCAAGAATCTAGTGTGTCATTAGCCCCAACACAGAGGGCAACCCCACTGCTGCTACAATATCCTCATTCCCTGCAGGGCTGCCAGCCCCTTGCCAAATCCAGTACTTCCTCTTATACTTGGGACAGTCTCATTTCATTTGCTCTGACATTTCCTTGTACTTCACTTATTCCCAGCTCTGTAACAAATATGCCTCTCGGATCCATTTTTCCTTTATTATTACTTATAGCTACTTACAGCACTTACACTTTGCATTCTCCTATTTACATAGATAAATATGCAAGGGAAAATTCCCTTCCCCGGGTAACTCTCAGGCTCATCTGCAGACTCTGAGTACTCCTTTCAGCACCCTTTCCACCAGCGCAGCAGACTTCTGCTTCCAGCTTCATCTATTTAAATAATCATTTTTATGAGTTCTACCAGACAGGATTTTACTTAAACACTATATTCTTGAACGGAAAAACAGATGCTGTAACATCAGTCTACTTCGACCATCAGCATGCACTTCAGATGCATTTAAGATTTACAGGGATTGTGGAATGACCCCTGCAATGAACTACCCAGTAAGTAATTAGTCTGGCTCACAGCCTGCTCCTTGTGGTGCTGCCTCTTTCCCAGTATTTCTGGGAGCAGTTTTGGCAGTAGGCCACTTCCATGTCCATGATGTTGCAATGGTTGTACATCAGGTTACTTAAATTTCTGGGGAGGGACATGTAAGCATGGTACCTACAACCAGAACTACTTAATGAGCCCTAATCCCCAGTCCTAGACCAAAATGAGGAGCTCTAGGGAAAAATGAATTTTTTTTTTTTTTTTGTGATGGCACAAGTCGCAGCTATGCTGCATCTTCATCCAAGAATTCCTCAGATTCTGTCCAGGAACATTTGCCAACAATCATCTATTTATTTCTGGCTTTTAGCCTTCTCCCAAAAAATTCAGCGCTCACACTTCCATCCGACCTCCTAAGCATACGCAATGCATCTTTTCCAACATACGGGAACTCAAAATACGGCCTTCACTCACTGTGGAAAAGACAATATAACCTTCCTCTTTACAAAAATGGAGTCACAGAGCATATGGACACACACTGCGATTCAAAAGCCTCTAAGCTACATATGCAATCAGTTTCACCTGCTTGACCATTTCTGCTATTGGTAAAAGGCTAGCCAAGCACTATGCCTACAAGGCTTTATTTGATTGACAGGGTGTCTATTTTCACTCGAGAGCAATCAGGTTATACGCAGAGTTCCCTGGAAAAGCCAACTATTCTCTCAAGACCACTAAAAGCCAGGGAGCTTTCCCTCTGGACTATGTCATTGTACAATCTTCTCCCAGGGCTTAAGCTATATGGCAAATAGCTTACCACTGGTAACTTTTAATTTTTCTTGGAGCCATCCCCTTAATACAAGGCAAATATTTGCAAGTAACACACTTAAGATTTTTATAACCGGGTTATTGATATGTGAGGGAATTTTAATATAATTCTGGAGATACTGAAAGAATCAGAATCAAAGATCAGTTCTGCTAATTACAGTTTCTTATTTGCAAATGTTTTAATGCAGAGTCTCACTAGAAACACACTGATATTCCCAGCAATTACCTGCTTTGAACAAAGGCATAGTTAAATAGAAACTGATAGGAAATAAAGATAACTTTCAGTCATTCCTCCTATGTGGTAAGCTTAAAGAGGAAACTCAAAAGTTTTATACTAGAACTAGAAATAAAAATCTGTGAAAACTTTAAAATGAAGCTATTGAACTTGATACTGGTAAAAAGGTCAAGCATTTGATCAGTTTACGTGACCATCTGATACTATTACATGTTCGTTAACAGTATTTCTCCTGAAATACAATGATCAGATAAGTGACAGATACAGGGAAAAAAGACAATTCTCTAAAAGATCATTTCAGTTAAAAAAACCCAACAGGTACTGAGGGGTCTTTTCTACCTCTGAAAATTCTCATTTGATAATTTCATTTTACTAATTTTTTTTCATTCAGCATAGACCTCGCTTTTGTTTAATTTCTCAGCATTGTTATACCTTCTATCAGCATTAAAATACAAAAATCTCATGGAGCAGCTGGAATGATAGGAAGGTCTCCAAGGATTTATCCATATAAGAAAGTTGCAAGCGCAACTGTCCCAATATAGTTGCACAAACCAGCCTCCCCAGAGGGGGCATTTAGATACAAAAAGCTAAAGTGGAAGAAAAGGCACTCATTCCAAAATAGGTAATCTTACAAGGAACTAGTCAGCGCTCCTATTCTTGTAAAATAGGTATTAAGTGAATAGTAGGTTTAACAGGTATAAAACAAATAAATCCTGCCACCTTAGTGGGAAAAGTCCTGTGGCAAAAATCTCTGTACTCAGTGGGATACAGCTGGGTATGGAAAGCTTAAAAATGCCATCAGAGAAAGGTTTGTTTCTAGAAAGGCAAACAAAAATACAAATGAGTTTCTAAAAATCCCTCTGTTACATCATAAATGTGCCCAGCCCGTGGAGATTTTCTTCTCTTGGTTCCATTAAGTCTGTATGGGCTATATCTGTATTTTTCTAAATTCTTTGAAAAATAAATGCTTTTCTTGCTAACCTCAAGCCTTCCGTAACCAGCTATCATTTGTTTTCATGCCGAAAGGTCAATAGAGGGTTTAAACAATTATGATGTACTTAAATTCTCATGCTTCTTCCTCAAGACCAACTGCCTATGAAATTACACCAATATAAATTGCCACTACTGACTAGACTTTATTGGTCTATTCTTGTGCTCTTTTTAGACACATCGTTATCTTGCACGAGCTTACAGGTTTGTACTATGTGTGCGGTTCAAACTGACAATTAGGAGAAGCTCCATAGAGACAATTCAAGTTATTACCATAAAAATCCTCAACATCCTTACCAAGTAATCTTTATGACAGATTATAGAAGCTGTGGAGAGACTAAACAATTGTTCTGACTGAGGTAGTTCCTGTGGAGATGTTGTTACAGAAAAGCTTCTTGGTCATCAGAGCAGACAAGGGCAACCATATTTTATATGAGATACTAGGAATGCATATTATATTATGACCTTAAAAAAAAAGTCCCTGCTGTTTTATTGAACAAATTGAAGTCCAAGTCATAGAGAAACCAGCAAGTTTGCAAGATCAATTTTTCCCTCTTGTAAAATAAGCGGCCTGCTAACACAAAAGAGCCATCCCCTTTTCTTATGAAGCATCTGCATTTTCATTTGTAACAGGGTTCTTGTGGCTTGCCAACACCTTTTCCAGCATATGCATTATACCACTTATCAACTTGAATAGTGGATCTGTTTTGAACATTGTTTTATGAAGCCTGAATATTCTGGCCCAGTCCTCACCTGATGCAGTGCAGAACGGCTCCGCAGATGTCCTACTCAGGATCCGGCAGGATGCATTCCAAGACATGCATTTTCAATTACTTCTTGTTCAATACAGTTACATATATTTCTTAATGGTTAATCATATTTTACTTTTGAACTTCATCGTCATTCTCTTCTGCCCTTAATGTCTTCTGCCCTGTCTCTAAGTTCAGGTTCCTCTCATCAACCTTGGAAGATTCAGTGAGTCAGTATCTTTTCCATTAAATAATTCTCTCACTATTTCAATAGCATGTAGTTTTAGAGTAAACTTAATAGTATTCACTACTGAAAGATGACATTAGTTTGATGCTTAATTATAGCTCTCAGGTGATCCTTTAAAAATAACGTAATAAAAACATCAGCAAAACGCCTTCAATAAAAAACAATTATAAAACATTTTACTATTGTTTTCAGTTTGACCCTATCATCAAAGACGCAGAAGAAAATGGACCAGCTGGTTGTCACTTGCAGTATCTATCCGCTTTCACTTTTGCTCTCCTATATGGAAAGAGTAATGAAACAAGATTTAGATTAAGACCAAATATGATTACACCTGGGTGTTCTGCCTTAAAGCATTAAGGAAGCATTGAAAGTAGTTTTTCTTAAACTTTACTTCAAAGCACATATAAAAGCTTAACAACACTTCGGATTTGTTAATCAACTTTGTTTTCTGAAGGAGCTAGAACTGCAATGTCTAAAGTTAACCTTGTCTTTCCCTTCAAATCATCACTAATTACTTTTTGTCCACTCTGAGAAATGGAATTCAGATTCAGTGTGATTTCAAACTGACACTGAATCTGTGATGGCCCAGGAGTGTTCTCACATCACTTGCAATTATCAGAAATGGTCTTTTGCATTCCACCCACTGAATTAATGCAAATATTTATACTGTGTACGAATACAAAATGTTTTAAAAATTCAAGACAGTTTCTATAGTCTTAGCTCTGGGGGAAAAAGAGATAAGTTCTTCCCACTAGACAACATGAAGACTGTTCTTAATACATGCTATCTCTTTAAAATGCAGCTTTCCCATCTCCAAAATGTTCTGATGCCATAGGTATTGAAAATGTTAAAAATTAGCTTAATTTTTGTCATTAAGAAGATTCATCCCTCACCTCCTTTGTACTAAAGAAACTGAACAACCTAGTTAAAGATTTCCAAAAGAACTACTTTCTGGGTAAATCCAAACCTGCAATCTTCAGCTAAAGAAGTGAAAATCCCAAACAAAAAAAAAAAAAAAAAGACAAACCCAGAACTCAGGCAGAACACTGACCAGAGAGGAAATGCTCAACACCCCACCCCCCTGAAATCTAGCTCTCTTTTGTACCCCAGGTTTACTGTAATTCCATCTCCCAGTAGTTTTAAATCAGTACATTATTTCTTGTACTCTGAAGTACCTGTCAAGTAGCATTTCATGAAAAGTGCCTTCTTTCCTGGCTTTTCTAAGGGCTTTTGTATCTTCTTTGCTTATTTTAAGCTTTTTGTCTTGAAAACTTTGGAATTTCTTTCTGCAAGGGAGGGGGAAAAGAAAAGTAAAAAAGTGAACTACTTTGAAGTTTTGTGTTTCAATAAAACAACAGCTATGATAAGAATCTTAACTTTATTACACAGTACACAACTGGCCTAATAAAATCCAGCAAACCATCCCAGTATCAAACATTGCATTAAGACTTCTGTAGGTGAAAACTGCTCTGGGGTTTTTTTGGCAGACTAAGTGGGAATGAGCCCCTACATGATTAGCGTGACATGGTTACAAGTTCTAAAAAGCCCCTTCTTCAACTCCTAGCATGAGGAGTCAGGGAGTGAAAGTGTACTGGGTGTAGGTGGCAAGGTGCTGGTAGTGGGGGAGCTGCAGGGGTGGCCTCTGTGAGAAAAGGCCAGGGGCTGCCCTGTGCTAGACATAGCTGGCTCCACAACAGACTCACCACAGGACACAGCCAAGTCCATCAGCAAAGCTGGTGGCACTTCTGTGAAAACATATTTAAGAAAGGGCAAAATGCCACACAGGCAGAAAAGAAAAAATGTACAAAGTGGCAGCGTGAACTTCAAGGACAAAGAAGGAGAGGGAAGAGGTGCTTCAGGCGCTAGAGCGGACATTCCCTTCCAGCCTGTGGAGAGAACCATGCCAGAGCAGGGGAAAAGTGGGAGAGGAAAGGAGTGGCAGAGAGAAACCACTACGTATTGACCCATACCCCCAACCTGCTTGGGGGAGCAGGTAGAGGAGTCTGGAGTGAAGCTGGGCTTGGGACATGAGGGAAGGAAAGGTGTTGTTTTTAATTTTTGTCTTCGTTTCTCACTAGCCAAATCTACTTTAATGCGCAATAAGTTTAATTAAAATTTTCCACAAGTTGAGTCTGTTTTGCCTGTGATGGTAACTGGTAGACAATCTCCCTGTCTTTACCTCAACCCACAAGCTTTCTCATGCTATTTTCTTCCCTTGTCCTGCGGTGGAAAAGTGAGTGAAAGGCTGGGAGGGATTTTGGCCCTTCCACCAAAGGCAGCCCTAAAGAGAAGTGAAAAAAGGTACTTGAGTCTGTTAACAGCTCTAAACTACGTACACATAATTGATTTCACACTGTTTAACGTTTCCTTTGTCTTCTTGTGGAACATCGTCTTTCTTCTTGGCTTCTCTTTCAGCACAAGTACGAATCTAGTCATTGAGAGAAAAAAAAAAACCACACACAACAAAACCAGAAAATGCCCATTTTTTAAAACCAGAAGTTGCAGGTTAAAGATGACAACATATCCTTCGTAACAGAATGAGTCCCAGTGACTTTTTAAGTTCACAGCTTTCAAACTGGTTAATTCACAAGTGGACACAACTGCAATAAAAGTAAGAGCTGCGTGAAGTATGGGAAATACTAAGTGCAATCCTTGCTACTACTGTAAGATGTAATCCCCTTCATCTCAAAGAAGCACCATTACAGTTCTCAGTTTTAGCAGGGGTAAAATGCCTTTTTCAGAGACTGACTTAAAAATATTATTGCTCTGACTAGTAGACACCTATCTCTATTGGGAGGCACGCATATATTTTCCATATGCAGATAAAGTCAAGATAGTCTTTTTACATTCTCTTACTTAAAAGACCTCGCCTTCTGCATCATTCTGGTAAACCTTTCTCTCTCCCTGCTTCAGTCATAATTCATCTCTTCCATACCAAGCTGTTAAGAACTATCTGGAATATCATATAGACTGTCTTAGCCCTCAACGTTTTGCCCTTCTGTAGTGACAAAATATCTTCCTATCTCTACTGGAAGTATCTCAGTTTATGCAGCCCTCGAGCTCATTTACCTTTCTTGTGGCCAAATCACTTGACAGCTTATAGAAAGCTATTGTAACTGTATTAACAGGAAATTGTAACACACAGACACCTGGTTGTTTGAACATCCATGCCAATCCTGTATTAATTGTAGAAGTTATAGATTACCTTTATCATTTCTTCTTCCCCTGCAGTTTTGCTTTTGGCTTCTATGTCTCCCTCTTCATTACATCTAATAAAACGGCTATTTGCTGCTAGCAATGCCATTTTCTTCTGCAGAAATAGTATCACATATTGTTAGTATAAAGAGTTTATATATAATCCTTGATTCATAACATTTCTCCTCTACAATAGACCAAAAAAACTCTGTACATGTGTTTTATTCTTTTATATATGGACACTTCAATAGCTAACCAGCAGACTTGCTGGCTCCTTTGTTCTTAAGATGCTTATAGCTGCCAAAATGTAGCAACTTGAAGTATTTTAAGAACTTCCAATTATAGTAAATGCATTGCAGTTGGGAACACAGAAGATTAAAAGTTACAATATGGAAGAGACTGCAAAAGGCTTTTACTCCACAGACAGAGAACATCAATATAGATTAACTCAAAATACAGTCAAATGCTAGGAACATGAAATGAACTATTCCAAACAGCTTACGTCTTGGAAGACGGGTTCCCATTGCTCTCTTGATCCTATTGCATCTGAGCGTCCAACAACAAGTCCGTCTGAATTTATACCAAGGTATTTGCCATAACCAGACTTCAGAGCAATCCTCAAAGAGAAAAATGCAGGAAAACAATAAAGAAGGTTTTTAATTCAAGCAATTCACAATACCAAACACATCACAAAGACATTATTAGTAGACAATGTATTTCAAGAGAATATTAAAACATATATTCACACCAGAAACAAAGGTAACAAGTATCAAAACTTGTAACATTGTTACAGTGATTACCTTGTATCGGATAACTTTACAGCAGTAAACTGTTCAGGAGGACTAGGGCCTTCATCATCTGAGAAACGATTTTTTTCCATCAGTTAGGTATGAAGTATTAAACATACAATATTTTAGCCTGTTAATAATGCAGTTTCAAGAAAAAAAAAGCTGCAACACTATTTCTTTAAAAATTCCTTTTCTGAATATTCGCTTTTAAAAAAACCATGCAGGTGCTCATTTATGTTCATATATTTAGAGTGCTTAAAACAAGACATAAAGACAAACCTTGTTGTTGTGGTTTAACCCCAGCCAGCAACTATGCACTACGTAGCCAATCATTCACTTCCCCCCAACACTCAGTGGGACGGGAGAGAGAATTGGAAAAAGAGATAAAGCTCGTGGGTTGAGATAAGAACAGTTTAATAGGACAGAAAGGAAGAAACTAACAGATACACTAATAACAACAATAAAGTGACAATAATAAAAGGATTGGAATACACAAGTGATGCACAATGCAATTGCTCACCACTCGCTGATGGATGCCGAGTTAGTTCTCGA
>JAVKLA010000053.1:14039729-14057852 GCA_034782735.1 Sagittarius serpentarius | reverse complement strand
ATACTAAACCCAAAACACAGCACTGTACCAGCTACTAGGAAGACAATTAACTCTATCCCAGCCAAAACCAGGACACTTGTGTAAAGAAATTTACAGTTGTGAATGTTTTTTAATTCTCCAGGTGGCTCTGAAAACCTTAATCTCCTTGTAATGTTATTTTTTCCATAACAAAATGTATTACGGTTCAGCTATGGTAACACAACCCAGTATCCTAAAAGCTACTAGTCTCTCCCTCCCTCAAAACCAAATGAGATAACATTGCCATCATTGCTTTGATCTCATCCTGGAGGCGAAACATACTGTCAGGGGTCTGCAACAGTTCTTGTCTGACTGATGGCTCTCAAATGCAAAGTAAGGACAAGTTAATTATCCCACCAAGTTAGTAGCCCATTTGAGCAGCAACAAAACAAGTATATTGAGGATGCAGCAATAAGCCTTGAAACTCATCTGCCTTCAGTTTCACTCTTCATTTTTTATATTTTATAGGATTTAATAAAATTATACTGCTTTTTATCCATTAAGTGGTATGGCCTTTAACAGGTGATCATCTCCAATGCAGCTCAATTTATTATACACATAAACCAGCAAGAAACTAGGTAAGTGAAACTGACTGGTAGTCATTAGGTTTAAGTTATCTGCATGCTACAGCTAGGATTATTGCATTATTTGTAGTAAACTGCTTTTAGCTGTAAAACTGCCTGCATTTAAGTGATGCACTTTTATACCTGTCGTTACTGAAACCGCTTCTTTGCAAATTTCCTGAAACAAACCTTTATGTGGTGCTCCAAGCGTAAACAAGCCATTGTCGAGGGCATGGATGTAAGCTCCTTTATCCATTTCTATAGCTATAGTTCCTGTAATTTCACCGAAATTACTGATAGCCCACCAGTTTCCTAAAATACAAAACCATGACAGTTAGAGTAATTACAACTTCTGATTACAGTAGTTCAAGAAATGATATTTCTGTGTCTTCTCTGAGATTTGAAATTCTAAAGATACAACTGCTATTACTTTCTCAAGATCTTTGTGGATTATTTCATAGTACAGAGCCAATTTAATGGTGTTGCTGCTGAATCAGGAAGTCCTGCTGTTCTACCTACCCTGCCATCCCTAGTTACAGGCTCCCACACTTCATCCCTTCTTTGTGTTAGTCCATAGAGCAAGTTGATCCATTCAGCTGATGCAGCAAAGACACAACTTGCAAGGAAGGGTTCCCCCCCACCCCCACCAGCCTCCTGCAGTTTTGGGGTCATATCCAACTATTAGACTCTCCAACATGACAGAAACAGATTAACTATCTCATCTTCCTGTTAAATTACTCCATGTGAGCTGTAATCCTTAGACTTCAGTTGTTCAAGCAAATCTGTGTTTGAACATTTGACCCCCACAGAATTCTACCAAAGTTAAAGGCAGCCTTACCCACATGCATGAATTAGAATTCTGACATTTATATTTTTTAAACAGTAAAATTTTCTCCTGTTGTACTGTCTTACAAATATTTTCTACCCGATTAAGACAGTAACTGGTTTTAATGAATGTAAATACGATGTCTTTTTTCCACATGGTAAATTTGGCAAGTCAATCTGCCTTGAGTAGAAATGATCCTCCCCTGTCTTTATACAACATATGGAGCCAATTGACTTGTCCTATACAGTCAGGGCTCACAGATCCATGTATGAATTTTCCAAATCTCTCGCACTTTTCTGGAAATCTGGCTAAACTAAAGACTATAAAACATCTGTAACATTCTTCTACTATAACACACAACTGCCCATTTTCTCATGTATCATAATTTGATTTCACACAGGAACAAGAATGACTTCCCCTTGCACTGCTTTAGCTTATGCCTATATATACAATAGAAAATGACATTTTTCTGGTAATGTGCGCTATGCTACAGTATACATCTGCATCTTTCATGACTTTGTTGTTATTTTTTGGCTGGTTTTATTCGTGAAGTGAACTGTGATCAATTGAGGACATGACAGCGCTGAAGGGCAACAGTCTGTCAAGTTACCGCTCATGACCATACATAGTGCGATCCTTCTGTTTTATGAAAAAGGAAAAAGTAAAGTTATATTTTGTTACTGGTTAATGTTTGTGTATTTAGTTTCAGTTAACAGTAGCAAATCTGTAATATGAACACACCACACCAATCAAGCACGTATATCAAACTAAAAACAAATAAACAAACTAACCAAGACTCTTCTCCTTTTGAAAGGATTGAAAGTTTGAGCAAACTAAAGAACCCAGTCAGCAAGTGACTAGTGGCAGAATAAGAACAGAAAGTACAGGTGATCCAATCACTAATTTTCAAAGTAACAGAAGACTTAAGTTATTTACATAGAAATGCACTCATTAAACAACAGCATTACAGCACTAAAAAAGTCTCTCCTCCTTAAGCAAATACCACGGGGTGGGGGGCAGCAAAGAGAGAGGTCCAAGCTGGTAAGTAGCTTGAGGCTACATAAGAACATACTGTAGCTAAAAAGATAAGTGGAAAATCCATCCCGTTGGTATCAGAAGTTCCACTTAGAATCTAGGAAGATCCCAACATACAAATAACATGTTGGGAGAAAAAGTATAAATCTCTACAGGGGCTACACTTAGTTTACAAAGTCCTACAACAGTCTTCGGCTTCTACTATCCCCTACAGTTTCTACACTGCCACCTAATTCCTGGAAAGCAGCTCACCGACAATATCAAGTTGCTCTGCCGCATCCTCTTCCCTTTTCCTTTTCTTCTCCTTGTGCTTTTTCTTGCTGCAAAGGGAGATGCAGAGAAGTAAGAACGCGCGCCCGGCCCGGCCCGGCCCCTCCACAGCGAGCTCTCTCATACGGCCTCGCTCCCAAGCCCCGCAGGAGCGAGTCGCTGACACCAGCCGGGAGCAAGGGGCTGACAACCCAAAAAACCCTGCCCTGGCCGGTGTGCCCAGGCGTACCCACAGCCGGAGGAACGGGACGGGGACGGGACGGCCTGGCCCCACTCCAGCCGCCGACGCGACCCCAAGGCAGCAGGGGGAGCCCAGCTGAGGGGCCTGGCCCGAGGCAGCGCCGAGCTGGCGGCACGGCAGCTGCGGCAGCGGGCAGCCCGCTCCTCACCTTTTCTCTTTCGCCCCTTTGAGGACGAGCTTGGTGGATTTAACGCAGGAATACTCCGCCATGTCGGGCTACGGCGAGCGCGGAAGGACACACCCAGCTCAGCTCAGCTCAGCTCAGCTCAGCTCAGCCCCGCCCCGCCCCGCCCCGCCCCAGGGACGGAAGCGCCGGAGCGACAAGCTTCGGCCGCCCTCCTTCCGCTATTTGCTGAGCATGCGCCCACCGGCCGCCTGGGGGAATGCGTGGGCGCTGCGGGAGCGCATGCGCTGTGGGCACGGGGCCGCGCGCCAAGGTCGGCCGAGCGTTTCCTCGTCTCGCGTAGCGAGCCCCGGGCACAGAATTTGAGGAGAAAAGTAAAACAAGGAAAGTTTGAAATTGCGTTTAAGAGCATGTCCCCCTGCACGTTCCCCTTCTAAGCCTGCCTTGCCTCCGCCGGTTGCTCTAGCGCTTTGCAGGACTGCAGGCCCCCGGCGCTAAGGAATGAAGAGCCTACAGCTTCCTCTCAGCGCGCGGTAGCAACCTGCTCGTGTGTGTATTTAAACGCATATCTAACGGACACACAGCAGAGCCCTTGGGCCTGGGCCCTCTGCCAAGGGCAGCAGGCCTTGCCTGAGTGGCTAAGTGGCAGTGGCGAGGGAGACGTTACCTGAGGGCTGGGCACCAGGCGGGGCTGATGCAGGAGCAAAAGCTTCAAGGGAAGCCCACGAAGACAATTTGTGGAAGTGAAGCTCGTAAGTCAAGCAAGTGCGCCAAACTATGGTTTATGGCAATTTTTCCCATCCTGTTAGCCACTTGGTATTCCACAGAGTAAAGTCTACCTCAGACTTTCCCCGAGGGTTATAACCACTTTTCTCTCACACAGTTAACTTAACCACCTTCTCAACAGGTACCACTACTGCTGCTTTTTTGGGGAACAGCCTTACTAGTATATGTGTGATTAGACACCCAATTAGAGCAGTAATTTGTGTTTAGTGTTCTAGTCTGTTGTATCTACTTCACGCTAATGGAAGTGGTTTTGCGCCCAAAAGGTTGTCTGCTGATAATATTAGCTGGTCAAATGAAAGATACCGTCCCTATCAAATCTTGTCTTAAATGTGTACATATGGAGATGCTTGCATTGAATTGCTTCCTTTTGGTTTCTGATTTCATTACCTGTCTATGCTTGCAAGTTCTCAGCAACTCAAAGGTATCTTCTACAAGTAAGAAATGAGAGTCTTTTACATGGGTACATCAAAGCCTTTAATATCACTGAAATTATGGCCAGGTGATGAAACTCTGCATGTGTAATGTCCCAGTGAATGACCCTGGAGTCTGTGGATGACTGAAGGTGTCTTCCACAGATACTTTGCATCCAGGACCCCGCCACTTCTCAACAAAATGTTTTCAGTTTCTGTCTACATGCCTAACGTGACTAACCCCATATTTTTATCTGTGAAGCTGGAGTGGTTACACCTACCATGTAAAATGAAAGCAACAGTAATCGACTTTCAGGTGTTTTTGGCAAGCCCTCCATTTTGGAGCTTTGGGGAGAAGGTGGTTGGAAGGAGGCATGGGCTTGTCAGCAAAAGCAATACTTGAATTAAGATGCTGGTGTGTGTAAGTTCAGAATACTTTTTTCATGTCTCTGGCATACTACTTTCCCGCCGGTGTCTTCATCAATTGCAGTTTGTCAGTGAAAGACAGTCGTCTCCTTGATCACTGTTTGGGAAGTGGATAACTTGAAGCAGCATGTTGCTGTAGTAGACAGTATGTGACTTCATTGATTTATTGACTTACCAGTCCCAGGAACTTGCATCTTGCAATTAGTTCTTCCAGTAAAAGCTGAAAAAATAGGCAGTACAGAAAGCTGCAGGCAATGATGGACAGCTTGCTGACCACTTCTGATCTCTTCGTGGAGCTGCAATCAGGAGTATTGCGTTAGCAGCCTTGTATCCAGTCAGGTTGTGAAGGTCCTGCATATCTTACTGTTTGTGAAAGACCAGAGAAGATCCAGATTTCCAAATACAAGATTGAGATACCTCACCAGACTACTAGCAATCCATCTGTTGATTTCAGCCTCACCAGCAAGTACATTCTGTTTTCTTTTTTCACATTTCTAGACATTATTGCCAGACTTCTAGAAACCTTTTGATACCGTCTTAGAATTTCTGAACCAATAATAGCAAGGTTGTTCCTTAGTTTGTTTCCTTGTTTTTGGTGGTAGATACAAGAGCTTGTTCCCTGTTAAAACATTTTAGTCAACGTGTTCATATTTTATTCTACATTCTCATGTCTCCAGCCCTTTGGAAATTAACTCAAGCTAACCTCAGCATCAAGCAACTTTAGAAAATACCATTATAATTTGACTCTCATTTATCATTAAATACTTTTTTGCTAGTTCTAAACAGATATGCCTGTAAGGCAGAAATTTTAGTAAAGGGAATATGAAAAATGAGAGAGCAATTACGTAGGAATTAGAAGAAAGCACAGAGGAAATGAGTGAACCAAAAAGAATGTCAGTATGCTGATCACTCAGTTTCACCCTTGCACGCTAAATTGTCCTGCAGAGTTTTTTTGGTTATTTTGGGATTTTATTTTGATTTCTTTTAGGCTTTGATTCTATGGAGAACAAATCTACAGGGGTTCTTTATTGTTTTCTTAACTCTAACTTTAGAACTTTATTTGTGATAGATCTTATTTTTTGACTGCTTAACTGTGCAGCCTTAGCATTTGTGGGGTATTTGTATACTCTTGTCAAAGTGGGCCAGTGTACACCGATACACCATTACCAGCAGTTCAAAGTATACAAGCACTTGCCTGAGAGGGAGGATGGGAGAAAAAAGTAATATTTTAGTATGTTACAAAACAAAGATGCCTTGACTACTTTTAGTTAAGAATATAAAGCATTTTCTAAGAGATGTAATAACTTTAAAGTTGCTAAGAATTATCCAAGTTAAATTGTTGGGTTTTCTTGTTAACTTTAAAAAAACAAAAGCAAGTAAAAACAGTTTGTATTTTAAAATGCATATATTCCTATCACATCATTGAAGTGCACAGGCTTTATATTTTGCTGTTTGTCCACCAGATGTTGCTGTAGCCACAAAAATAAATTCAGATTGAGAAATTTGAAAAAAAAAGTGTAGTTTTATTTTCGTTACAGATCACCCTTACATACTGTGATCCGGGAAAGAATTACGCACGTGCTTACATTTTTGCATTGGGAATAGTCCCAGTGAGTTCAATTAAGCAACTCATTCTGTGTAAAGTTAAGCACGTTTATAAGCTTTCTTGGGATGGGGCTGTATCAATTATGGTTGCTGTTTTCTTTATTTGCTATTTTATTTTCCCCATTATGAAGAGAAAGAGGGAAAGACAGAAGGACAGAGACCATAAATTTCTAATTTTAAAAGAAATGCAGATTTTTTTTCAGGATCCCATAATGTAAAATATGTCTTCTTGCTAGTGAACAATTTTATTTAAAATTCACATAGTTCAGGTTTCTTCTTTAATTTTGAGACTCCAGCAACAAACAGGCGTCACTACAGTATGTGCAGAAGACAGTAAAACCTTTTCCTGCAGGGCAAAGCGATGCCATCAATCAGAAAACTGTATCTAAAATGGTACCACTTTAGAAAAGCTATTTAAACTCTAATTTGCTAGTTAGTATTTTTGAAATTAAAACATTTCCAAAATGTGCTGGCTATGATTGTTTAAAAAAATAAAACAGTTCATTTTCTTTATGGCAATGGAAATAAATGGAGCCTTTGTGTTTGCAAACGTAGAAAACAAATCACTTTTTTAATGACTGGATTTTCCTGCCAGCTTGGAATTTGCCGCATGTGCATTTTATTTTGAATGCCTGAAGAGTGAAATCATTTGCCGTCTCTCATGCAGATGGGGCAGATTGGCTGAGGTGTCATTTGCAAAATGTGCACTTTCATCATTCGAGTTTGAAGGGGATCATTACAAACATTTCCTATAGACACTCAGGATTGATGGAAGTGGAGAGCTGAGAATGAGTGTCCATGAATAAGAGCCTGGACCAAAACTTGGGCACGAGTTTTCTTCTGTCTTGTTTATTTATGTTAGGAAATATAAAAATACCTCCCCAAACCAGTGAAACTTGAATTAGCTCTCTTGATAGCAGAGTTGACAGATAGTTTATACGCTTTTTTTGTTTTCATTTATAAGTATGGGGCCCTTGTGAAATATCTAAGCTGCTGACTGATGTTACAGCCAAGATTGATATAGTTTTGTTTACTCATTTACAGAAGGAGTGAAATCTGATGTGAGTTAGAACCAGAGCAACTATATTTTAAATTTTCCCCAGTGGGAAAAGTACATACACTGGAATGTTGCAGTGGTTTCTCATAACGTTCAGAAGCAGTTGTGTGAGAGGGTTGAAGCATCCCCAGGACATGATGGTGCGTACCACAGTGACATGACATATGTAAATAAAAAGCTAATTTGATTCTTGGCATTTTTAGTACTGCATGCTGAAAATGCTTTTATTATAACTTATAAATTTTAAATGTGACCTGAAATTACCTTTTTTAAAACCTAAAATGTTAGTGTTAGATTTTTAGCACAGGCAAGTAAGTATTCTTAAAATGGCATTTCTACTTTTCAGCTTATGGTATAGTAGTTAGAGTATTTGGAAAATAGGAAAGGTTTCTCAGCCTCTCAGGGGCAGGATGGAACCCCAGATCAGACCCTCGAGTCCTCAGCACCCGTAGTTCAGAGATCCTGTGTTGGTTGTGGCTTCTCAGCTTCTTCTGTCTTGTCTGATCACTCCCTCACTTTCGTCTGCTGTTGCTCTGTAAAGTTATCGTGGCTGACTTTTTATAGCTGGCCAGACCTTCTCAATATCTGCTTCTCCAGATATTGAGACTCTGTTCTACAGTTTGACAATGGGGGACAGAGCACACACCAAAATCCCTTTCTGTTGGACACTGAGGGAATGCAAGAGAAATGAAAAGGCAACCATGAATGTACAGTGGTCTCACGCAGACAGCAACTCTGTATGGTGTTTACTTGGGCTCAGGCCTTCTGGTTTCTGCTTGTCATCCCAAATGCCTTATCGTGTGTACTTCTTCCTATTATGTTATTCTTTTCCACTAATTGCTCTGTTTTTTATCCTGATATGCTAAGGAAATTTTTTGTATGTGTATGAACATGTTTGTCTCTCAACCTATTAGTCTATGTTTCTTTATCTTTTTTTTTAACTGGCCAGTTTTGTTTTAATTTAACACACAGGTGAAGGTCACAACAATAATTGAACTCTGGTGAGTTCTGAAACTGTTGTGAGATAAGTAGGAAAAAGACCTATAACTTCCCTGATGGAGGGAAGGGTTGCAATATGAACTCCCATCTTATTAGAGATGGGAGAGAACCGTCACGCAGAAAGGAGTCTGTGAGCAAAAACTCCTAGTAAATCATAGGACACTAATGAGTGAAAAATCAAACTGCATTACTTCCAGTGCTTAAGAAGCAACCTGTTGCTATATACTGTAATTTCAGTTTTTATGCGATGGAAATTTGATTCTGTAAGTTGAGTGCATTTGATGTTTTTTGACGTTTCCTGACAAATAGCTAGCATGTTCGATGCAAATGTAGTTGAAAGCTCCTTCTGTTATTCACGGGTACTGTATGGCAAATGCAGACTCAAATATAAATTAAACACGACAGGATTTTTGTGGCAAGTTACCTGCTTTGTACTATGTGTTCGTATGCAGACTTTTCCCTCTCTGGGACACACTTTTTCTTGTCTCCAGTGAGCCTCGTTTCCCTTGTTATATGTGGTTGATTTTGTTTATCTCATTAGGAAAGCCACAGGATCCATGGGGAAAGATTTGCCATTTCATGTATATGTAGCACTGTTGCGGTTTTTCTTTGTTAGCCTATAATCAGGTTTAATTTAAATACAGTTTCTAACTAGTGCTTTTTTTTAACTGAGTGTTTAAAAAAAGGTTTCTTCCTTTTTGTATTTCTTCTGTGACTTAGTAAGAAATAAACAGGTGGTTTTGTATGGTCTAGGAATGGTGTACTCACCTTCACAGCATTCCTTCTGAGAAGTGGCTTACTGAGGGTAAGCTCCCCCCCTGCAAGAGTTTGTGACTTCCTTTTGGGCTATGTATTTTTCTTACTCCATGTCCTCTGAGACTGCATGAGTGTCCTTTATAATTTCAATGAGATATGAATTGGCAGGACTTAAAAGGAGAATGAATCCATGGCAGGGTGTTCATTTTCAGTACTGCTGTCCTCCTGGCCATAAAACTGTACACTTTTTCTTTGTAAATTGTTTCCTCTCCTCCAGGATTGCTGTATAATTTCTTTCTGCATTTTTTTTTCTAACAGGACTGGAGCATTTACCTGCTATGATTGTTTTCATTGCCCATTTGAATTTGAAGAGCTGTTCTAAATGATTTTCCTCTCCTGCCCTCTATAGCTTCTGATTCTGTGTAATTTGTCCTGAATGCAGATGCTCTTTCACAAAAAGGTAATTTTTCCTAATGCAGTGGCAGTGAATGTCTTTTAAAAAATGCTTTTGTATGGACTTAGCAATTGTGGAGGTGGAACGGAGACCTGTAGACTATTGCATATAGAATAGATGTAGTCTAGGCAAAGACAAAAAGATTTTTGCTCTGGAGGGAATTCTGAGCTGTTCATTATCCCTGTCCACTCACTTCCTTGTAAATGTGTAAAATGTAAGTGACAGTGGTTCCACTTGTGGATTTTTTTTTCCCTTCTTGGGCCAAATATAAAAGAGAAATACACTTCACTCCTGCTTATTTATGAGGGCCTCACTCAGACTGTCCTACTTGTTTTTTCATCCAGAGAGCTTCCAAATGATGACAATATTTATTACATTTTGAGGCAGTTAAAGAGATGAAAGGCAAATGTAGAACTTCCTGATCTTCGCCTTAATCAGGACTATCATCAGTATCTCATTGCACTTTTGTTTTTAATTTTGCCCATCACATATCTAGTAAGTCTGGTTTGCCCAGCTTTTTGTGCTATGCTTTATAAAAGTGGCACAAGCAGAACAAAACAGGTTCTGAGTTTACAATCATCCCCTCCTTCTTGACATTAGGAAATAAAGTTTCTAACCCATAGCACAGTATATGGCAACTGTTTTGAAATATGGCAGCCAGCGATGGCAGCATTCACCATCCTAATGCAGCTTGACTTTTTTTTAAAGCTTCAGTAACTTGAATGAATGTCAGATTTTTAGCTTCCACTGAAAAAATAAAATGCAATCCAGAATTCCTGTCCCTCATGTATATGAAGAAGAGACATAAAACTTGATTGTAAGCGTTTAAAAATTTGAAAGGGAGACCAAAAGAAGACCACATCTATTATTTTTAAAATACTGCTTTTAAAGCCACTGTTGTGAGTATTGTAGCCTGACTAATGATTGTTGAGTGCTTTGAGTTGGCAACATCTGTTGGCTTGTGTCCTGACACAGCAGGTACGTGAGTGGGAGTTGAAAGTGCTTGTCTTCCCATATTCTGATCCTGAGAGAAAAGAAGAGGGAACATTTCAGTATGTATCACTGGCTTTCAGGCAGTTTTCCCCACAACATGCCCTCAATGTACATCAGTGCTTTTCTTACAGTCTAGGTGCAGCACAAACTGTTTTTTCCCAATTAAACTTTATTTTATTTATTTTTATTTATTTCCCAAATCTAATTTGCCAAAGATAAAAATAGTCTTTTTGCTGTCACAGCTTCATGAAACTATGTTGTGCAAGGCATGATCTGGTTTAGATCTTAAAAGGTGAAGTCTGTGAGACTGGCTAAGGTGTTTCAGTGCATCCCAGAATACTGGCTGGCTGGAGTGGAGTCCGAGGGAATAATCCAGGCAGAATTTCTGGCCTGTGCAATAGATGGGGTGTAGTTTATACAATTAACTTCTTAATGGAGCACTGAGCCATATCCATACTGCTCTTTGGCCTGTTTGGGGGGTGGACTCCCTAGGGGTGTGTATGAGGATCTGCTGTAACCGGTCAGAGCACTAGACCTGAAATTCTTCCAGACCTGCTTCAGGTGTTTAGTCCTGTGGTGGGTAGGAATCAATCTTGGGTCTGGTTACATTGAGCTCCAGGGGAATAATTCAGCATTGGTAAGGTCCATTGTTGCTGTTGTCTTTGTTGCAGATGACCAAGATCTAGCTCAGGTTTCATCGCTGCCTGAGATGTCCAGAATCGCCATATCTAGGAGGTACAAAACGTCTAGCTCTGCTAGATCCATGAATGGGACATGCATTTTTCTCCAGTATCCAGTGGAAAGCCACAAGTAGTCTAGTTAAAAGAAATACCATACTGCCCAGGGCCTCAGCAGTAGCAATGGACAATCTACGGATCGATGGTCAGATACGTAGGCTATACACACCATAGCCATGCACCTCATTTTCCTTTGGAGGCAGATTCCCTCTATTCTGAGCAAGGCAAACAGTCTGTCTTAGCAAGTGCAGAGGCCGCCTCACCCAGGACCAGACATGAGAGGATGGCAAATGCAGCCGGCTGAAGTTGGAGTGAAAAAAAGAAAAGAGCAATGTTTTGGGTTTTTTTTCCCCAAAGGACATGAAATTCAGGGAACAGGTTCATGTTGTTTAAAACTGAGCAGTTTTTTTAGCATAAAAATAATTTTGGTAGTCTTGTGGTATGAGGCAAGAAGTGAGCCAGGCTACTCTTAATAGTCCTTTAGTGCTCCTCTGCTGTGCTGGGACATTAAAAAGAAGAGGGGATGTTTATGCATAGGTCAGGCTTCTTCTCAGGGGCTGACAGAGTGTGTAAAGGACAGCCCTTCTTGGTAGCAGTGTATAATTGTCAAGTTTCACAACCACATAATATTTTCAAATATTGTTTGGAACACTATTCAAGGTAGTTTACTGCAGCAGTCTGGAAAGCTTCAGCGTCAGTTCAGACTTACTGTACTCCTATGTCATGCTTGGGTTATGGCCTGAGACAGATTACTCACAGGAAGACAACAAACATAAACACTGACCACATTGTGACCTGACTGTTAAAGGCAATGAGAAACAAAAGCAGCCTGTAGAATCAACGTGAGTCCAAGGCAACACAGTCATTAGAAACCAAGGGTTTGTACCAGTGTAAGACCCAGCTTACCCCTACTCATGCACACAAATAGAGCATTTGTCCACCAAGTGACAGTGACAACTCTCAAAAGGGAAAAACGGAAGGAGAGCTGTCAGGCTCCTGGATGCAGTGTGAAACCCCCTTCCTTGCTTTACCTAGCAACCCTCTTACTCCTCTGACCTGAAGGTGGCAGGTCTTTTCTCCCTCTGCTTCTTGGGGTGTGGGTGCGGATAAGAGATGCTAGAATATTTGCAGGTGCCACCTCTTGTTTCCTCTCTTGCATGTGGAGTCATGTCACAAGACTCCCCCGACTTGGTGCCAATGATGTGTATTTTTGAAAGAACATCTAAAATACAGCTATGGCTTTAAATGTGATCCTAGATTGAGAAGCAGTCATCCATTTGATCAGTTCTGCTCTTTCCAGCCGGTAGATACATATTAAGACTGGATATCAAATCTACATTGTCTGTGTTGATCCTGGGCTTGTCTGTATCAGATTTGCTGCCATGACTGCCGCTTCTAACAGGTTGACTGCTTGAGCGTTTACCAGCTTTTGCACCTTACTCTGCTCTCCTCTGAAGTTGGTAAACTTCAGGATAAATTAAGTTGAAGCCTTGGTACCAGTGATACCTTTACATGGGGGCATGTCCGTGTGGGAGTGCAATTCAGAGGCAAGTCATCTGGAGGTGATGTGGTTTCCTAAAGGTTCCCTGTGAGTCCCTTGCTAGTGGAAAGAGGAAGAGCAGCTGGAGGCACCTGTTTTTTCAAATGCCTCCTTTGATGTTGGTGACAGCGTGCTCATTTTATCTGGATGCATAGTACTGCCTCCACAAAGTGTTTCCCTGCAGAGAGGCTAGGGAAGAATCCTGGCTGGATTGGTGACATGGTTTTGGCTACTGCTGGGCTGTTGGCATGAGAAATGCAATGTAGCCATCCTCTTGGGTGATGTCTGAAGGGTCAGAGCCTTGGGTCTCCTGTTTCTTCCTCCTCCTCAGGGGCAGTAAGATTCCCTACATAGGCTGCATGCTGTATAGTGCCTTCATTCACTCCTGAAGCATACTCAGCCTACAGAGGTTTTGCCTTTTCTCTCTTCCCGTCTCCCATAAAAGAGCTACAGACATCTCTCTTTTATTTTTTAACATTAATTTGGCATGGCTTTTAAATCTGTTACAATCCTGAGAACTGAATCAGGCAGTTTCCTCAATTGTGTGCCAGTTTTTGGAGACTATGACGTGTCCATCTGGCTCAGAGACAGATCCCTAGTGCTGGGATCACGCAGTGCCTCAGGCTGTTGTCTCATAACTGTTAAATGGTATTGTGAGTTTCTTTTTGAGAGGTTGTGTACTTTGCATGTACCATAGGATGTGACGGACAGGTGGGGGTGGAAACAGTGTCAAAGTGAATCCACACCCAGCTCCATCTTGTGGGGAAGATACTGGCAGAATTTAAACACTGAAGTCAGTGAGCAGGTGGAGAATGGAGTCATGAGAATACTAATGAAGGTACGTTTATGGGGCTGTTTAGGTTCCAGTGAAATACTGTTAATTTAACTAGAACATTACATGGAGAGGATTCAGCCCTTTAGTCGTACCAGTAAAAATGACATGGATTTTGAGGCAAAACCTTTCAATCTAAAACAGAAACAAGGAAAAGGACAGTATGTGATTGGGTTAGTATTGCTCATATTTATGACTTGCCGCTAGGAGCAGAGAAGTCCTCATGTAGATTCGTATTTTCTCTTAAAGAGAAGTTGTAAAGGCAAAGAAGTGTTTCTGAAATGTTTTGAAAGTTCATGCAGAAGACTCGTTCACCTACTGTGTAGCTAACTTTCTAGCTCTATAATTTTATGCATCACGTCATGATTAAACAGGGTAATGCAGACCTATGAATCAACCCTGTTTGTCTTTTCCTCTCTTCCATTGACTGCACAGAGGGGGTATGTATTCTGGAAAATTCAGATCGAAAACTATTCTGTAGCCCCCTGGTAAGCACTCAGTATTTTGCCACAGGTGGTACATGCAGCTGACAGTGGGCCGATTGGTTTGTGGTTCCTCGCATCTTCTCTGAGAAGGCCAATAAGACCATTATTCTGTTTTTCCATTGTTGTGCTAAGCAAAACAATGAATGTTGAATCAATAAAATAGTCCACGGTTTAACTGCGCTAAGGCAAAAAAAAGCAATTTAAAACTATAAATTATTTATTTTTCTTAAAGCATTTTAGTGGCATCATCTTTTTGTGTTTTACCTGAAATATCATTTGGATCCCCTCTATGTGAAATGCTTTATTTAAAGCTTTTTTCAGACTGTTAAATTAATAGATTAGTTTTAGTAGTGAGCCAGTTGGAGTTAATCAATTGAGAACAACTGTACAGAGGTTCTCTAAGCTAGGCTGGATTTGAAGGGTTTAATTTTAATCATAGTCTGAGCACTACAGCTGCTTCATGTTTGTTTAGTAATAGAGTTGATGAGTGGCTAATTTGAAAGGAAAGCTCAGGCACAGGTGTGAAATTCCTCAGGAGCATAAGAGAACCGGCCCTGAATGTAGGAAGATGGTGCTGAATATATTGCTCTGCAGTAAGCCAAAGAGGTTGTGTTGGGGTTTTTGGGGGTTTTTTGGGGGTTTTTTTTGGTTTTTTTTTTTAATATTTCTGAACTAGCACACTTGACATAAATCCCTTGACCCAAGCATCCTTCACCTTTGTATCATACCACTTAAGTGATCATCCAGTATGTCAGAGACCAGGATTTGATACCCTGCTCTGTCTGGTTTTGAATCTGTATCTCCTGGTTCCTGGATTTGAGGCCTGGTGACACCAGTGCTCTGAGTAGGGCTTTCATTTTTTCCATGTGATATTATTACAGTTTGCCTAGAAAAACTAATACCAATTTGATTTGAGGAGCACCAGTTAGTACTGTCCATCCTACATACATACAGAGGATGCAGAGGTGTGAATCCTCACCAGGGCTAGTTGCCTCCATTGACCTTGGGGGAGGGAGGATGTAAGTTCTGAAGAAAGGCAGAATTGAAAATACCTTCTCTGGCATTTCCTGCTCACCAGGTTATGAGCTCTGTGGGCGTTTAGTCCTAGTAACTACTACTGTTAGGTTAGTAAAGGTTCTGATTTTTGATCCCTGTCATACTTGCTGTGATCACTCTAGTGCTCCTCTAGCAGTTACTGCGAGTCATAGCTCACGGATGAGAATATTGACTTTAACAACCATCTTCTTAACATTATGCGAGCATACAGGCTACTGAGTTTTGGAAGCTGAGGAGATAACACATGATTTGCTCTGTTCCCTATGCTACAAGATTGGTAACCTCTGGTAAAGGTAGCTGTGGCAGATGAAGGGGCTGATATTGCTGTCAGCGTTGACCACTTCTGCAGTCAGGCCTTGGGTGCTTTCCATGGGGCAGGATTCTCTAGGAAGGCAGGATGTGCGAGACAGGTGTTGTAACACAGTAGTTATTGCAATGTGGGAGTTCTTTTGTGCAGCCAGTCCCAAAGCTCCAGTTTACAGCAGGCTAACATGGAGGAAAGAGCTGGATGAGATTCAAGAAAATGTAAGGAGAAGTTTTAAATAGTCCTAGCAGATTTTGACCAGGGTATATGTATAAAAAATGGAGCTGATTCTCTAGTTCTGAAGCCTAGGGACAAACTCATATAGGTAAAGTATTCTCCAGATTCACACAGAAAGCAGGAAAATATCTTAAAACTTTAGTCATTTTAATGACCTCTGCATTTTCTTGATAAGATCATAAGCAGAAATACTGTGCATTGGTATTCTAGTAAGAATTTCCATGTGCTCCAAAAAGATGGGCCCAGTCTTGGGAGGTTCAAAACAATCACCAGACTGTGTGGATAATAAATCAGTTCTCTGGCTTCTTCGAATTAATTAAAAAATGAAGTTCTTAAGATAGTTTATTATTAGTGAGGAATGTTACTGACATGTCTGTTAGGTAATTAGATGTTGGTATCCATCTCATTACAGATGGTGCTCAAGATGAAGGTATACAGAGATACATGGATATTTTGAGACTATGCAAGTCAGTGACAAGGTGAGGAAGGGATGCAAAAAAAATATTGATTTTAGTATTCTGTTTAAATAATCAGATTCACTGTATTTACCCATGCAAAGTTATGCAAGTTTGGAGTTCACTGAACATGAATATTAACTGTATTTGAGATGAAGATGAATGAGGAGACATACTTTTTCAATTATAGGGCCCTGAGTTGCTGCTGCTGCTGCTGCTAATTGATTTGGTTAAAAAAATACTTGTCTGCTCTATAAGAGCAGCTTCTGTGATTTGAAACAACATGTTTAGATACTTTTCTAGCTGTGGGTTAACAAGGTGAATCATGGATTCCACAGTGCCTTCATATTGTCCAACACTGATAGAAGAGCTCTTTTGATGCTGCTGGTTGTTATGGTTATTGTGCTGGCACAGAATTGGTTTTATTTCACAGAATTTCTTTCATTTTACAAAAATGGAGAAACTGATTTTGCTGACATTTTAGTTTCACAATGCCTGCCTTTCTTAGAGAAAACCACTGTGTTGTGAAAGGCATTGGATGCAGTAGTAAGAATAACATCCTGTGCCTGGAAGGCATTGTAAGCCACCGGAATCAATCCAAGAACCTTATCAAGTACAAGTAAACAATAAAATGAAACCCATTTATCTGAACCGGCAGTACAAATGTACGATATGAGGAGGGCTCACTTAACCCTGTCAAAGCCAGCACAGCAGCAGGAGAAAGTTTAGGGTTTTTTCCCTCCCAGTTTCTCTTGTATTCTGTGTGACGCTGGGCTTGTGGGGAGGGAAGGAGTGTGTGCATGTGTGTATCTCTGTGCACAGACACACATGTAGGTGGGTGTACAAACCATCTTCTGTTTCAAACAGAAAAAACAAAACTTTGTTTTTAATTAAGGTTTAGAGAACTAATGCACCAACATGAAAAAAATGGTTGTTTTTCACATGATTTCTGTCTATTAGTATAAAAATTAAAAAACAGTCTTTGGTGCTGTCTTAAATAACCTTGTTTGTATGACTTGCTTTACAATAAGAAGGGCTAGATGGAGCCTGTGTATTTTTGAAAAAAATATCTGAAAAGCAGCTATGGCTTCAAATGTGATGCTAGACTGAGCAGCAGTCATCCATTTGATCAGTTCTGCTCTCTCCAGCAGGTAGATACATATTAAGACTGGATATCAAGTCTACATTGTCTGTGTTGATCCTGGGTTTGTCTGTATCAGACTTACTGCCGTGACTACAACTTCTAACAGGTTGACTGCTTGAGTGTTTACTAGCTTTTGCACCTTACTCTACTCTCCTGTGTTGCTGATCTTGAGAGTAAATTAAGTTAGGCTGGATATGACTTGCAGTGACTGTGCTTTTACAAAGCTTCAAACATACTGATAGGTTTTTAGATGCAGCACAGGTGCTCTTCACTATGCTGTTAGTAGAGTAGCTATTTGGCTAGACACTCTAGGGTCTGGAAATTTTTTTAGCTGACTAATACTGGTAAACAACATTAATAAAAGTGAGTTTTACAGTATCTTTTATTAGTACTTGCATTCCAGGATGTTTTTGCTGCCCGATGACACTGAAACAAAAGACATAGTGTTATTTGAACTTATTTTCATTGAGTAAGAGGGCATTGTGATCCTGGGCAACCCACTCTAGCTGGCCTTGCTTGAGCATGGGTGTTGGACTCAAGGGGCTGGACCTCAAGAGATCCCTTCTGATCTAAATGGTTCTGTGACTATAAAACAGGAGATCAGAGAAAGTAACTGTGGATTAAGTGATTGTAAGGGGTTTACGTGGCAAGGTTTTGGTAGCAGGGGGGCCACAGGGACAGCTTCTTTAAAAGTTGCTAGAAGCTTCCCCTGTGTCCGATATAGCCAATGCCAGATGGCTTTAAGATGGACCTGCCGCTGGCCAAGGCTC
>JAVKLA010000053.1:14020658-14039629 GCA_034782735.1 Sagittarius serpentarius | reverse complement strand
CCTGTCCAGTCGAGGAGGGGGAGTGATAGAGTGGCTTTGGTGGGCACCTGGCATCCAGCCAGGGTCAACCCACCACAGTGATCATTAGTAAATTTAGTATAAATTCAATGGAAGAATAATAGTTCTTTTTTCAATTTCAAACAGAAAATACATAGTACATTCAGCTGTCCCAAAGAGCTCAGGAACTTGAATATGGAGAGCGCTTGTAAATTGCTGAATGTATTGGGAAGAGAACTTAGAGGAAAAAACTAAGACGTTTAGCTGGATGAATAAGCACCTTGGAGAGAATTTAGAAATTAAGAGGAAGAAGATGAAGACTTACACAGGTGAAGATAAAGGATCCTGTACGTTTAGCACCTCAGAACTAACTGCATGCTTTCTCAATAAAAATAGTGACATTGAGGTGAGAAGGATAATGGAAGGAGAGCATGCAAATTGCAGTGCCTGTAAACAGGCTAGAAATTCAAGTTGTTAGTACACTCAATGGGACTGATGAGATAATTTCCATCTTGGAATTCTCAGAACTGTTGTAGCTTCAGTAGCAAATATTTTAAATAAAGCAAAGGGCTGTTGCATAGGCCAGCAGAGTTAAAAATGAAGTATTTGAGAAACAGGCAAAAGTCATCATGAAAAATGCAGGTCAATGGCCTTCAAGCCTACAGACAGAAATGCAATTTAAAGATGTGGATTAAAATGGGATTAAAATGCTACAGTGGTTTTTGAAAGGTAGATGGCATAAAATTAATGTTACTACTTTCTTTGATTTGGTACCAGATTTATTAAATGAAGGTGATATATCAGATCTCATCTATTTGGATTTCGTTACAGAATTTGATATAGTAACACGTAATAAATGATGGCTTAAATTAGAGAAGGAAGTGGTTAACTTGAAAAGTGTTGCTAATGTAAAAGAAGAAAAAAGATAAATTCTCAGTCTATCAGTCAAAATATAACCAGGCAATATAGGGAAGGATGAATATCACTGTGGGGTTCCTGAAGAGACCTTACCTGAAACACTGTGTGCTGGTCACTCGTACTCAATAAAGAGGAAGTGAAAACTGAACAAGTGGAAAGAATAATGAGGAAAATGGAGGACATATAAGAAGAAAGTGAAAGGGCTTGGCTTGTTTAGCTTAGCAAAATGAAGGCTGAAAGGGGGATTTTATAGTTTTCTACGAATATATCAGGTGGTAAGCAGAAAAGAAGAATTATAAAAGGTAAAGTTATGATGAGAGTAGGTGGTGGTAGGGTGGAAATTAGAAGAACAACTAGCTGCTTTTAGGATGGAGTTTGGAAAGTTTCTAAAAGGCATTCCTGGTGGGACACCCATGATATCAAGGGAATGAACTTAATGACCTTGGGTAAGTTTTTCCCCATTTGTGCTCAGATATATGAATCTGATGAGAATTTTGACAGAGAAATATCTCATTTTGTTTTCCACATTGGTGCCAGAAGACAGGTAGGCTGTTGGGCATTACAGGTTTGTTCTATCATTTTCACAGTTTAATCAGCAATATCATTTTGATCTGGTAACATCTACATGTATGATTTTGAATATGCTATAACATTTGACTTCTTCAGAAAGCAAAATAGGTATAGCAGAAATTTAATTGTCCCAGCTCTAGTAGTTATTCTTTAAAATTACATACCTTGCTGTGTAATAAATTTTGAATAGACAATGGGAAGATGAGATTTTCTCTCTTTGTTTCTTGGTTATAACCAAGTCATAAACACTTGGAATGGGGATTTGGTACAAATAAAACACCTTGTAAAACTTTTGATGGAGATGAGAAAAATAGTATATATCCATAGATCATCTGTATCCAATTACAGAAATTACTTAAAGATTTGGATGAAATTTCAGATACTCACTATTTTGTCCCCTCAACGTAAGCAGTAAATGTAACAAACATGTTCGATGATGCAGCTGTGTGTAGCATATGAATAATTATAGGTAAAGCTACATGGGAAGAAATATTTGTCAAATGATGTAAATCAAGGTAAATGCTGAATATGTTCCAAATAGAAGTATCTAATGAATGGAAGAATATGCTGTGTCTAAGGAACATGCAGTAAGTGCCATTTTGGGGATTAATCTCTACTGCTAATAGGAAAAGAAGGATCCATAATGCTGAAGTGTCCCAAGAAACCCAGACTGTAAAAGTACTTAAGGACCTGTGGCTGGTTGACCTTGGGTGACTGCCAGCTGCCCACCCAGCCACTCTTGTCACTCTACCTTTGCAACAGGGGAAGAAAATACGATGGAAAGCCTTGTGGGTTGAGATAAAGACAGGGAGATCACTTACCTGTTACTATCATGGGCAAAACAGACTTGACTTGGAGAAAGTTAATTTAATTTATTGCCAATTAAAAATAGAGTGGGATGTTGAGAAACAAAGACAAAACTAAAACCACTTTCTCTCTGCCCCACTGTCCTTGCCAGGCTCACCTTCACTCCTTTATTCCCGACTCTTCTACCTCCTCCCCACCCTGAGTGATGCAGAGGGATGGGGAGTTGTAGTGTCGTGGTCAGTTCAACAGAGTTTGTCTCTGCCACTCCTTCCTCCTCACACCTTTCCCTCCCATGGGCCACAGTCCTTCAGGAAGAGATTGCTCCAGCCTGAGTCCCTCATGGGCCGCAGTTCCTGCTAGGAGCCTGCTCCAGCGTAGGTTATCTGTGGGCTGCAACTCATTCAGGGTACATCCACCTGCTGCAGTGTGGGGTCCTCCATGGGCTGCAGTGTGGTCCTCCATGGGCTGCAGGGGCTACCTTGCTTCACTGTGGGGCCTTTCATGGGCTGCAGAGAAATTCTGCTTCACTGTGGTCTTCTGCACAGGCTGCTGGGGAATCTTTGCTCCGGCAGCTGGAGCACCTTGTCTCCCTCGTTTTTCGCTGACATTGGTGTCTATGGGATTTTTTCTCACTCCTCTGTCTCACAACTACTGTGCAACATTTTTTATCCTTTCTGACATATGTTATCACAGAGGTGCCACCAGCTTGACTGATGTCCTCAGCTGTGTCCTGCGGTGGGTCTGGTCCTGTCCACAACAGGGGCAGCCCCTGGTTTCTCTTCGCAGAGGCCCTCCTTGCCATGTAAAACCAGTACAGGAACACCTCCGTAGGCCTCTGACACCTGAAATAAAACCAAATTAACTTGGAATAATAGCCTGAAAACCACACCGAACAAAAAAAGACAACTGACGTATGTTGTGTCCTCGCTCAAGCTCCCTGTATTTTGTTGATGCTACCAATGTGAAAACCAAGAATTAAAATCATTATGCTGTTAATATGGTCCTCTGTCTTAAACTTTGCCATCCATCCCTAGTTTCTCTACTGGCAATGAAGCTACGATACTTGCACTTGGGAATATTATGGTAGAAAACAATCTTTCATAAATTGAAGTAGTCCCCTTAACTGCAAAGAAAACGTTAGAGTAGCTCTAGAAAAAGGTGTTAAAAAGGCAACACATTGGATTACTGAAGAATTAGAGAAGTAAGAAAATTAAATACTTTCCCTGGTCCTTATTTCTACAAACAATTTTTGGCATTAATCAGTCATTCTTTTCTTTCTTGGGAAAAATTATAGGTGATTTTTGTTTGTTTGTACACAGGAGTAGTTGTGAAGAGCTATTTAATGTAGCGCTGTCAGAAATTGCTTCACAATTTGTAGTCTCTTGAAGTCTGGGATCTTCTCTTTCTCTGTGGTGCTATTAGAGTGTGTGGCACTTAAACATGTAGCAACAATAATAAAATGAAGGGCTTGAGTTCTCTTCATTTGAAAGCTATTACTTTGCAAATGAAGTTCCAGTCTCCTCCTGGTAGCCTGTTTTGCAGATGGGGAACAGCTGAGACCACTGCAAGTATGCACACAAACACAGTATGTAATATGTATTTTCCCAAACATATTGCAAATTGAAAGAAATTTTATTTTTGTCCTTTTTGGAACTATGTGTTTTGAAGACAGTTGGTATTAGAAGGTGCTTAAAACTAATACAGGTAAACAGTGAGGATTTCACACTGTCGTTTGGATAAGCTCTATTTGGTAAATCAGTCAGTTATCATACTTGTGAGTCCTAACAGTTTGAAACACATGGCTTCGGTCTCTTATCTACTTTAAGTAAACTCTAGGTTAAAAATTGCTTTGCATGCAGCAGTACTAAGTATACAAATTCTGAGTTAAAGGGAATAGTTTGTATTCTCGGGAGGATTACCCCCAAAAGCTCTTAAAGCTCTCTGCTATGACACATCTGTTTTTTCAGTCATGGGAATAAACTGAAATGTTTGGGCAACAGTTTATTTTTCAGAATGATTTGTGAACCTGAACTGTAGAGTTCAAGTATAATTTTTATCTTTCATGCTTTTCTTGTGCTTAGGTACCAAACCAACAAAAATCACTGGTTTCTTCTCTCTCTCTGACCTTCAGGTGAAATAACTGAAGACATACATAGATACATTAAGAAACTTTGAACAGATGTTTTAAAGCATTAATTTGCAGATTTTTTTCCCCTAACAAGTCAGTTTTCCCCACGTTGAATGGTTGAGACAGAGGTATTTCCTTTGCTCTCTTATCAAGGTAGGTGGAAGTGATTAGAGCAAATTCTGTCATCAGTTCCTAGTGTTATACTTTTATCTTCAGTCCCTAATAGGGTGGTCGTGTCAGCACACACTCTAGGTCAGCCCTTGATCTGTTCAGGCAGCCATAGGCCACCCATGTGCTCAGAGAGATGAGGTGAGGTAGAAAGGTTTTTTGAGACTGATACAGCATTTCTCACTCTTACCATATCTGGTATTTTTCCTAAATTTCCAACTTTGGGAGTCATTACAGTCTGAGCTTTAATTTTAAGTGAAAACTTCTAGTACCAGGAAGGAAAATTAATATTAGCTTTTTTTTTTTTTTTTTTAAATTTAATGGTGTTTTCTGGAAGCTGATCCCAAGTTAATTCAGTGTGTTGACACTACTGCTGACCATATCAGAGGACCACAGTCCTCTCTAATAGGTGGGACAGTTTTTCAAATGTAAGTAATTTGCCATGTCTTCTATCTCTCCAGAGAATAAGGATTTATGTAGTACTCCAGAGGATTCCTGGAAAGCAAAATGATTTAATATATACCCTCTTTTCTTATAATTCCTTTCTTACCTTGAAATAACTTACTTACCAGGGTGCTCATTTGGGATGGTATTCTGAGACATCTAACTTTCTCCTTGTGTTGTATGGGCAACCTAGCAAACAACCAATGAAACAATTTATTTATATAACTCCCAGTTAAATCAAGGGAAGTCAGGCACTCCCTTGGTTCAGAATTTTGTATGGGGTATGCAGTACCAAATACTGCTGCACTGAAGTTCCTTTCTGATACCACTCTTTTAGGAAGCCAGTTTAACAGGGGCTTTATCATTATTTTGACATCAACTCGACACATTATTGTGATGTTTTTGTGTTGAAAAATCATGTTGCAAATTTTGAGGCTACCCTGAGACACAGCTTAGACATTTGCTGAAAGTGAAGGTTTTGTTAAGGGAGGAAAGTCTTTTTTTGGTGGAATTTAAACATCCAGGTGAAATAGCTGCAAAATACAATGTGTGCAGTGCATTTTAACACAGTGACAGAAATCAGAAAGTGTTTTCAACAGATGATTCTAAAAGGTGTGTTAAGTACTAATTACTGCATACAGTTGTTTCATACATTTTTAAACATACTCCAAAAATGATTGCTGGGAGTTATAAATATCTGAAAAACACTAGTTTTAGAACTCTGATTTCAGTATAGAAAACTTAGAGCATCTGGGAACAGATTATGCATTAACTTGCATTGAGGATGGTAGAATGCACATCCCTGTTGCAGCTAAAATATGCAAGAAGTGGAGTTCACATGCCACCATTGGGTTAGCAAAGGCATGGATCTGTGTGACTAATGAGTTACTAAGGAACCTGATATTTGTTTGCTCCTTTTTGGTGCAAAGTTTGCAGTCTTGCCTAAAAGCTGTGGAAATAGTTGTTGTAAGATGTATTATAGAAATAATTTTAAATCTAATAAGATTAAAACGGAAGTTTCACAGTTTGGAATAGTTCTTTTATTGTTTTAGATCCCAGTTATATGTAACCATACACATGGTGAACATACACATGCACACACAAATTTCTACCATACCAGGAAAATGAAAATGATACTGATGATGCCAGTGCCATCAGAAGTTACAGGTGCCCTCAGACCGGATAACTCATGACATACATGTGTGGTCCTGTTTGGCAAATATTTCTGCCGTTGTTACTAGGCTGATGTACCTGATGATGATTAGAAAAAGAGGTGAAATACTGTTTACCTTATTCTATATGTATTTATAATTTATTCCATATTATTTTACCTTCTTCAGCTTAGTGATCTCCAAGTGTAGGTGTGATTGTATTTGCGAAGAGAAATGCATGTCAATTACTTCATGAGGTAACTTTGGAAATATATCTGATGCCTGCACTGGAGATTCAAAGTAAACAAACCTCACAGCTTTTGGAGCATGTTAGGAGTAAGCCAGAATTGATTACAACAGTTATGCAGAAAGGGCAGAAATAGTAAGGAGGCCAAGAGAGAACAATCATAATTTATTCTGTTGCTTTGCAAGTTCAGTGTGCGTACTATAAAAATAATATTTGTGAGTTCTTGGACAATTCTCGACTAATCTATATGGTTTTACAGTTGACTTGCCAGCAGAGATATCTTGCAGCTACTTGGCAGTATACTAGTGGGTTTTGTCACTCCAAGGAAAGGGCTCAGCACTGTACTGCCTCATCTGTGGAAGCAAGAGAAAAGGAGCTTGGGTGGAAACTGACTTGGGTCTTCAAATTCAGAATCTGAATAACTTTATTCAAAAAATCAAACCTTTTAACGTGGTTTTAATTAAAGCACTGTGTTTCATTTAGCCTGAAACAATTATTTTTCAGATTTTCAGTTGAATAAATTTTTGCATTTTTAAAAAATTCCATTCAGATTCAGGAGCAATGATAAAGCTGACATCCTCAAAACCTTGAGAGAGTGGGAAAGCCATTTCATGCTGTGTCTCTAGTAACTGCATAGTTGTTTTCACTTTTAAGAAGAGAAAATATAGTTCTTCTGGTGTCTCTGGCAAGGACTTGAAGCTCTTGGGAAAGTCACGTTTTTTCTTGCATTAGGAGGCACCTGTGGAACTTAATAGAAAAGTGATGGGAGTTTGGCTCCAGATTACAGCGGGAGGTGGGAAGGCTTGAACAAAGCTTGTAATTTGAGAACAGATGTTCCTTCGGTTTTGGAGGTAGGAAGATAAATTAATTAGAGTTTGGATATAATAACTGAAAGTAGTTCATGACAAATAGGATGCTATACACCCTGTAGAGAAATATGTAGACACAAGAACAGTTAAAGATAGGGATTACTATTACAAATACATTGAGCAGGACTTTGAAGTTGGAAAGAAATGTAGCTAGAAATAATGGAATTTGGAAAATGAAGCTACTGCAGCTGAGAAGTATAAAAACGGGGTCTGATTTGTGAAGATCTGATGATGCTTTGGTCCCATGCAAGATGAACTAGAAATACAGATGTGCCTTACAGCTGTACATACTGTCACATGATGATTCCTGAACAGGTGTCCTGGACTAGACAAGGTGTATTGTTTGCATTATTGCAATTTTTTTCTTCAGTGGGTACTAAATCTTGAAAATAAATTAAAAAAAAAAGTCATTATGTTGGAATATTCCTGAAAGCAATTAAAGACAAGAAAAGAAAATGCTAGAAAAGAGTGGAAAGGGAGCCTGTGCAAAAGGCTTGTCTTTGAAATTGCATTTACAATAAAAATCCTGCAGCTCAGTATTCTGCTGCTGACTACTCCAGCTTTACTTTTCTATTAACCTACGGGTAACTTCTGTCAGAAAATTAAATGGGGAAGAATGAGCGTTTAGAAATAAATCAATTTTAAAGATTGAATGTTTGTACTCATCAGAAGTTAAGTAAATAGACCATCCATTTCCAAGTCAGTATTTTGGGGACTTGCATTTAGGTAAACATTAGTTACAGGTTATTGTTATTAATAGTTGAAAGCCAGCAATGTACAAAGTGCTTTAGTGAAAAGGACAAAAAAGTTTTTTGAAATGCTTACTGTGTAGTTAGACAGTATAGAGTGAGAGGATGAATGAGTTACATTGAGAAGCATTGTAAATGAAATTGAGCAGATACTGCTTTAGAATTTTATGATTTACTTTAGATTTTTATGTCTTTTTTAGTGTTGGTGGCTTTCATTTGTCTGCTGGTTCAGTCTTAACTTTTTTCTGCTCGGGAGTGCTATGAGGTGCAGAAAAGAGGGTAGGTGTTTGTCTGAGCTTGTGAAAGATAAATATGAAGGAGGAAGTTTTATTTGTTGGGGTTATTGTTCATAACTTCCATCTAGCTGCAGCATACTTTGTCAAATATATATAAATTTGCTACACTTCAGCATTCCTGGACCAATTTCAGCAAATCTGTTATAGGAGGCGATTTAAACAAATGGAGACAAGCAAGCCACAGTAAACATGATAGAGATTCAGCTTCTCTTCTGAGTTCCTGATTTACAGCCAGTACCAGCAGATACTTAGGTGATAAAGTGAGGAAGGTTCAGTCTTTAACAGAAGTGATCCAGGACTCTGGATGGAAGGAGATTTCCTTTAAAGACTAAATATTTCAGTTCAGAGCTAGTTCTTGCAACAAATCTGAGAAATTGTCTCTTGCTGATTTCTATTTGATAAGGATTTATCTTTTGGCAATGAATCATCCTCAGAACAACCTTCTTCTTGTGCTGTAGCTATCCTTCGGAGTACAGTTAGAGCTTCTAAAATAAACAAATGTGGAATTTCTAAATCTTTGGTTATTTAAATACTGGCACTTTATTTTCTGCCAGGGATTTGGACAGTCCCATAGCATATGTAACAGAGCATCCCTGTCAGAGTTAAACATTGCCAGCATTTGCTTATGCTGGTAATCCCAGCTGTGTACTTCCGAAATGGAGCACACTGTGGGCCAAATTCTGCTTGCTTTGTTTGATGATCAGTTCTGGGCCAACAGACAGGAATTGATAACAGTCTTTTCAGAGTTAAATGCATGAACTGCTGCATCTTGATCACCAAGCTACAGTTCTGCTACTGGGGCCTCACCTCATCTGTGGATGTGACTGATGTGAATCAGGCACAAAAGGGCCTGGAAAATACACTGTCACCACTCATTCAGTAACAAGTATTCTAAACTGTTTGAGTAATACAAACAGGATTTTGTCCGTTGTTTACTTTTGTAGAACAATTTGAGTTAATTGATGTTAAAATCTCCCCAGGGTACATAATTAAGCTATTTGAGGAAGCCACACAGGTGATGCAATAGGCCACAGGAGGGCTGTGGACTCTGTGCTTCCACAGCTGAGTGTCTCTGAAAAACAAATAAGAAAAGGGGCAATATTTTCTAAGTGTAGGCACACAGAGAAGCTGTTACAGTTGCACCTTGAAGCTTGTGTAAAGCGTCTTTATTTTGTCTCTAGGAGATCAGTAGTATAGCATGGATCTTGGGGTACGACGGCGTTAATCGTGGACAGACACCGTGTAGCTGCTGTTGCCCACTTTAAGTTTGCACACCAATGTATTCTGTGGTAATTAGAGAATGAACAGTACTTACATAAAGGGTAATGGTATGGATCACATCCTGATAACAACTAGCTCTGTGAAGGCCTTCTCCCCTTTATCCCAAGTGCTCCACACCTCCTTTTGGTGTATCGAGGAATTTCTGCTACTTAAGCTTTGTGCAAAGTAGACTGAGCTTCATCCCCTGTGATCAGAGAAAGGCTATTCAGCCTATCCAAGTCTTTCAAAGATCACTTAAAAAGCAGCACTTGAGAAACCAAGCAAAAGCCGTGATTGCTTCTGATTTCTTCGTTTTCATAGCAGCCTACTGCTATGCCCTGTTGTTTTTTTCTTAGGCATAATTTGCTACTTGACTCAGGAAGCAAACAGAAGACAAGTTCTCTCATTTAAAACTTGAGGCACTGCTTTTAGATGTATAGTACAGCAATGTGCATGTGCCTGTAAGTGCATGCATACATCCGCATCCTGTAAATAAGTACAGGGATGGTTTGATACAAACTCTTCACCAGTTTAAGACTACACATGAGAAACATGGAGGGGAAGACTGAGTTATTTAACTGGAACAAAAGGGTCCTTTTCTTTGCCTAGTGTAGCTCCTTTCCAAACTGTTCTTGACTTAGAGAAGAAAGAGCTGCAGAAGGGGAAGCTGGAAAAGGGGAAAAAGCAGGATGAGATCTGCTCCTTGAAATTTTAACAGAATACAGTAGTTAGTTGGAAAGGACCTACAATGATCATCTAGTCCAACTGCCTGACCACTTCAGGGCTGGCCAAAAGTTAAAGCATATTTTTAAGGGTATTGTCCAAGTGCGTCTTAAACACTGACAGACTTGGGACATTGACCACCTCTCTAGGAAGCCTCTTCTAGTGTTTGGCTGCCCTCTTGGTAAAGAAATGTTTCCTAACAGACGAAGATGTTCCTTTCTAATGTACGAAGATGTGTTTCCTATATGAAGATACACGGAGATAATGAATGGATACCCAGTGCTTCCACTGGGTGTTTTTATAGAAGTAGAAATTGTCAGGGAAGTTGGTGTGACTGCTGTTTCCAAGTGGAGCCCTTGAAGAACTTTGTATTCTGTGAACACATGAATAATAGCTATAGTTTAAATAAGCATAAGCTAGCGTGTGGAGAGGAGGTGAAGCAATCAGTATAATGGTATCTATCATACTGAAAACAGGTCCAAGTACTTTCGCAAGAAATAAGAGGTATTAAGAACACTCTGCAACACCAAAATCCTGCACTTGTGTTCACCTAAACAGCTTTGGTTTTATTTTTTTTCCTGTGAAAATTTGTTCAAACAAATTCTCAGTTTCAAAAAAGATTGGAAAGGAGGTCTGTTCATATAATCCCCAAGCATCTTTGCTGGAGGGCTTCTGTAAGGAAGGTGTGTTGAGGTTAATATTGGAATAGGAGCGGATAGATGGCTCTAGTGCTCAAGTTGTAAAAAAGCAAGATGGAGAAAGTTCGGAGTAATAGTGTGTGTGTAAGTATTACACATACCATATATGCACATACAATTACACTCAATATTTACAGAAATATTTTTCTATTAAAACACTTTTAAAAAAATTACACTGCTGTAGGAATATTTGTACTTGTAGCATAGCAGGTATCAACATTCACATGTATAGAAACTAGTTGTATATATATGGCTCTCTGTTGAGATGTGTTTTATATACTTGTGAGGCACTGTCGCATTCCCAGGTATGAGTACCCCATTACAGGGAGAAGAGCTTTCTCAACCATGCATGTTCTATTATAGCAGGGTGGTGATGTATGTGAAATAGTCCATGCCTTGTACAAGCCCTCAGGAGTTCAGCCCTGCTTGTGCTAGCTATATTATATTCTTTTACATTTCCCCTGGATTAGGAGTGTTTTGAAAGTTAATGAATTCTTGCAAATTTTAGGAATGCTGTGTACAAAATCCTCAAAACATTTTGTTCTTAGTGGGTTTATGTATCCTTTTTTCATATTTATGCATATTTAGACTTCGGGGTTTTTTTGTGTTAAATCCAGCATCACCATTTATATTAGATTTTCTGAATCTACATCAGGCTTGATGAGGCTTGAAAACTGAAAGCACAGGGAATGAAGATCACCTGTTTATGTACAGATCCAATGTGAGGGAAAGCTGCTTAAATGTCTTGGTGGCCTTGTAACTTTGACCATAACTTAAAGCTTCATCCTTTTTAATGTTGAGAAAGCTGTTTAGAAAGCTGTAGAGAAACTGACTTAGGTAATTGTTTTTGAGATACTTTTTTTTCTATAAAGTGATAACAGATAATGAAATCCATTTTAGTTTGCTCTGTATCTACTCGGTGAGCAATGTATAAGTAGAGAAATCTGGTGGTAAATGTACAGAGTTGTAGTAGATAAAAACATAACACGGGATCTAATTTCAATAGAGGGTAAAGGGAAATTGCAGAAGAAAAAATCCAGGAACTTCTATTCCCCTGTAGTATTCCTAGTTTTCAAAGCAATTTTTACCCTTGGTTTCTTAGCTCCTCTCTGACTGATTTGTATTGTGTCCTATGTTTTGTTACTCTTCTCACCTGTTTCCCACTACTTTATGGGTGCGTAAGGTTTGACAACACATGAGAGTGTGCGAAACAGAGGACCAATGCAGCAGCAGCATGTAGGAAAAAAAAAGTCAGATAGAAATTACGAGAAAGCTCAGCTTTTTATGGTTCACTTCCCTGTTCTGAGTCTTCAGTCCATCTGAACAGGGACAGAGGCAGTATTCCTGTTACACTCAATAATTCAGTGTTCATCTTTATTTTAGCTTTATAGTCAGTTTTCATATGTGGTCAATATGCCAACAATCACACAGCTTCACAAGCCCCTCTGATCTTTAAAAGGGGCAGGGTAATGCCACTAGGAATCCAAGCAATCTGTCTTTAAACTGCAGAGTTTAGTTTTGTATGTCAGAGACACTTAAACACTTCTCTTTACTGCTTTTTCTTTCTTAGAACAATGCAAACATCTAGATTTCTCATCTGTGGTACTTTAAACAAGTCCAAAGCTGTTATCTGACAACCCTTGTTGACAAGACCAATTGTTCCCACAGTTATAATCTCTCTTTGTTTTCCTTTGGCAAAAGATAATTTCAGAGGGGAAAGGCTTTTATACTTTTCCCTTTTTCTCCTCTGCCCCTTTCCCTTTTACAGCAGTTTTCCTTACACCCTGCTTTTCCCTTGTTTGTCTCAAATCACAGGTAGGTCTGGGAGTAGAAGTAGAATGGAATGTTTTAATTTCTGTTGAAGATTAAGGCTTGGATTTGGATGGGAGCAGATAGAAATGGGCTCCGTGCAATTTTTGGTAACAAGTTCAGTAGCTTATGTGCGGAGATTATCCCACACCCTGTGCCTGGACAGATGGGCTATAGCTTACTCTACAACAATGCTAATTTGTTGGGCATTCAGGACAAATTTATTTATGAAATCATCTGTATGAATAAAATGCAAATGCCAAAATAGATTCTAAGACTGAAATAGAGATAGTGAAGAAAGCTTCAGATTTAGGTTAATCTTCCATTCTATGTATTGATGTGCACACTTATATGTACAAGATTCTTGTCATTGTGCTTTTGATAATTGTGGTTAATCTTATTTCCCCAGCAAGTATTTTAAGGTAGTTACCAGCTGCTATAAGTGCCTGCTTGCTCTCTTCCCTGACAAGTATCAGAGCAACATAAAACAGAAAGCAGTAGCTGCTTTTGGCATTAGATCTGTATTGTAGGCAGCTCATCCAGTAATGCCAGGAAATGATTTAAGAAGGATGTTCAGGAGCTCAGTATCTAATTTCACTCTGAGTGCTCCCATATCAACACTATACCAGTGTAGATCCATAAGCAGAGGCAGAGATGACAAACAGATGTTTGGTGAAGAAAATAACAGCTCAACCAGATGAAATAAAACCACAGGAGCATAAGTAGCATAGTGTCGTTGTGAAGCTACTGCACCATCTTTTCACCTTTGCACTGGATCAGTCTGAGTTTGGTTCCAGCTAGCGTGTTGCTCAGCATGGTTGGGTGTTTTGGCTCAGTGCTAGATGGCGAGGCTGTCAGAGGTCTGGCTGTCTGCTCCTACTGCCTCAGTAGCATTCTTTTGTAGTTTGCCCAGCATCTGTTGTCTGCACTATACCTGATTGCAGGTGCTCCTGCTTCTTCCTGCTCCTTCTCCCGTGAAAAAATATTGATGCCTCGTGGTGTAACGTGCTCAGGGAGACAGAAAAAAGCTTTTCTCATAGAGAGGTAAGTTGGCTCCCCTAGCATTTCTTCGCTGTCTTACAGTCTAATTGCAGTTGCAATAAGAAGTTATGTGTCATCTTGGAGCTCAGAATCTCTTAAACCCCTTGTGATCACTGCAGTCTTTAACAGGAAGCAATTTGAAATGACAGAATACATGTCTGCCTTCTCAGTTGTGATGAAAACAACTTTACAGTATTAATATTTACATACAGGATGCAGAAAATGATAAGATATATGCAGAAAGTTGCAGGAAAAACATTAGTTTCTCTGGGTTAGGTGTTATCATGTCTGTGCTCTAAACTGGTATCTGAGATGGTTTTTGAAATGCTTTGTTTTTTTCTTTAAGGTGGATGACAGTGTTCTTTTCTGTAGGAGACATTACTTCACTGTGCTTCTTTTTTCTGTTCTTCTGCGGTGGTGGGCACACACAGATCTGTACTTTTGGCCTTTTGGCCTCTACGTAATGAAAGACAGATTCTCTATATAGAGAACATAATATAACAAATGATAGATTTATTACGTAGCTTTCTACAACAATGTCTTTTAAATTTCCAAACAAAGGAAATGGTAGAATCTTGTAGAAATACTCAGTTCCCTTCACCTACAACAAGCTTTGTCCTCCACAGGATGCTAGGAGGAGCTTTGAAGTCCTGGGAAAGATTATCGTGCCAACTGCAGAAAGAGAATAGTATTAACCTCCTGCAGAGATGTAATTCTTTAGGTACTAATGAGCAGCTTTTGTATTATAATACAAGTAACATACAGAAGGTCTGTCCTTTTGTAAGAGCTATTTTAAGGTTTTAAACCATTACAGTCAGATAAGACCTATTATAAACAATCTTATTTATGTATTGGAAAATAAGCCTCTCTCTACAGAAGCTACTTGTTAATAAACACATGCTATATAGTCCTCTTACCTATATTTTGTGAAATTTTGAAACACTAGAGGCTGATGGGGTAGAGCAGAGGGTCTATTCCCCATAGTGGAAACAACAGATAGAAGAACTTGCTTTTTGAGCAAGAGGCAATTGGAGATTCCGTGTACATTCATTTTGGACTTGGCCTGACAAGCCATGCTGTAACTGTGGAGTGATGTCTTAGTGAGAGACTACTTGCCAATTCACCGACCCATATCCTGTTCATCAGACATGATGCTTAAATGATTGTCTAGATGAGGATTGTTAATGAGCTCCTGGGAGCTTGGCATTATTAACAAAACAAGAGTAAGTACTGCTGATTGTCAATACAGTTGTAGTTGTAGTTTCTAATTAATATTTAAAAAATGCTATGGTCTTGGATTTGTGTCACGCCAAAAAACCAGCTAGCTAGGGAAAGTACTGTTTATGTCTGATATCAAGTGCAAAAAAGCAGAAAGGCCAGACTGATACTGTCTAAATCTTCCACTAGTTTATATGCAATTTAATAGTTGCAAGGTTTCTTCTGTAAACAAAAATGCTAAGATAAGTAAAATACAGTAACATTTAAATACAACAAGAGCTGAAATGTGGATATGCCTATCAAAAAGGTGTTAATGTACATGACACTCGCCAGCAAAATACACATGGGGAGTTACTGATACAAGGACAGGGACATGATTCAAGGGTCTCAGTACAAGCTTAGGACAAAGGATATTCTGAGAATTAATACGTATTCTGAAGCTGAGCCACTTTGTGTCCTGGGACAAAAGTAGTGGTTTTTCATAAAACTCTCCAGAATACAGACTGTTGTGAACAGATGCATGGAAGTGGATTCAGTACTTTATACAATTTCTTGAACAGATTTGTTTAATGGGAAGCATAAGAATGGATACTTCTTCGATGATCTTTTTACCCCTTCTGCTTTTGTCTCTTTTTTCTTTCTTTCGTTTTTTTTTCCTTGTATGGGTATCCCCCATACCTTTTTTCTTCATTCCTTCATTGCCATTCCACCATCTTTCATCTTGGTTGTTATTTTCCAGGGGAGGGTCTACTTCTATCCATTCCTCTGCCTTTTACCATTCTTAATAATACAGAGGGTTTTGGCAGATATAAGTTGGAACTGGCAGTGCGTAAGGTAGTAAGCTCCCACTTTGCTCCCTTTACTGCCTTAGGTAGATTGTGCTGTACGTACAATATCTCTGTAATATGTCTAGAGAGAAAACAATGGCAAATAACTGGGACGTATTAGCTACTACTCAGTCTCTTACTTTGTATGTGTTTACAAACATGGGGCAGTAGAAACTGTGAGAGAAATCTTTGCTTCCCTCAATACTGAGAGACAACGACTAACAGAGAATTAATTAAACTTGGCTAAGTCTGCATTAATTACCACTGACTCTTCTAAAAAGAATAACTAAAATCTTCATGCTCACATTGCTAGGAATTGGACTCTTAGTTCTGTTCTTATCAATACTATTATTATCATGGTCTATTGTGTTGCTGTGAGTGTTACTCAAACACTACCACGGATGTGCTAAGCAAAGAAATAAACTAATTTAGGAAATACGAATTTGGATGCTTTAAGAGAGTTGCTAATGCTCCATAAAACTTTTAGTAATGCAGTGTATTTGTACACAATTTGGGGGTGCATAAGATCTGGCAGATCTTTCCCTGCTTTTGAGGAACATGTTCAGATACCACAACAGTGATGTATGTTAGTATATAATGTAGACAATAAAAATCTTTAGTTATGTTTTAAAAGATGTATTTTTAAAGACAACAAAGGTATGTTGCACTTACTCACAAGAAATGAATGATCTTCATCACTGATACTGAAAGAATGAAGTGTTTGTGGTGATTGTTTCTCTTTCTCCTATGGTGGTTTGCAGTGGGTCTGTAAAAGTGCTTCTTTCTCCAAAAAGAGTGATTAAGGTTGTGAACTAACCTGTGAGAGAAGCTGAAAAACATACTTTTTCCATGATTTCCATGTTGTGAATGCTTCTAACCTCAACTTTCATGGACACTTCTCAGTTTACATCTGGACCTGCACAGCTGTATAAATTAGTCTAACTGGATTTAATTGAGCTATGTACGCTAACAGGGCTTTCCACCAGCATCGTATATACCTCTGTACAGTATGTTATTGTCACAGGTGTACTAAAAATGACAGGAACCTGATGGAGTCACATCAATCAAATCCGACATTAATATTCTCTATTTTTAGAAGTACCTAAGCGTGTGATTTTGCAAACTAGCATGTTCATTCCTGTGTTAACCTAACCAGTACTGCCATAGGAATACTGTCATGATTTAATGCCAGTATATGTGACCCTGTGCTAAGCCAGAGGGACATACATACCCCCAATGCCCACTGGTAGTTGCTGTGCTCTGTAATTCAACTCTGTAATTCAGTAACATTTAAAAAACAACTAAATAGTTACCACATGGTGGAAAATTAGCAATAGGAGACTCAAATTTTTGTGTGGTATTAAATCTGCACATGGAAAAAGTTAAATATCATCCTCAATGCTATCCATGTGTTTAGTCACATTGAATGAAATGCTTATAAAGCATGACATTATTTAATTTTTATAAGGTTTCCCACATCCAGTAAAATTTATTGCGGTTGCTTTGAAAAGCTTTGTGCAGGTGCCTTTTGAGCTGAGCTCACTCAAGTCAGAACATCACACACACTATGTGCAGTTAGTCACTGGATACATAGTATGGTATTTAAGTAATCCCATAGTAAATTGATTTTTAGTAATCCAATAGTTTGGTGGGATTGTGTGTATATAATTAACATGCAGGAATATTGAAATATAATCTTCAAAAAAGTGTGACATGGAAATTTGCCATGGTGAAGAGTCTTTTGACATTGTGGAAGGGGGTCTGTGGTTCTCTGTAAGACTCGTCCCATTTCCTTATTTCTTTTCTCATCTCATAGTCCAGGGAAATAACTTCAGGAATACCAACATCTGCACAGGAAGGGTACTAGACGTTTGCTGATCTGAGTTCAGCCCTGTACTGGTAAGTGCCAGTACTGATACCTCAGGGATATTCATATTGGGAATCAAGAGGGAATCACTTTTTCTGTGTTGGTTTTGAGAATGTAGTTGAAATTTCCTTTTCTTTTAATTAAAACTATTTGGTAAACTGAGGTAACATAGTAATCTGCTGAGTATCCAGGGCTGGGATGGCATATTAATCTGAATCTTGAAATCTGTTTATTATTCCTTGTATGTGATTTACATGACTTCCTTGATTTAGAATTAAAGTAAGATTCTGGATTTTTCCTGTCACTGATGTGATTCATCATCACATAAAATACAACTCTTTCTCATGTGGGTATTCCTGATATATAGGGGATACTTGGGAACTTCTTCCTGATTTTTAGGGATTGAGAGTGGGACTGTATGCCTATATGAGAGTGTAGTTTAAGTTAATTTTGTTCACAAACAATTTGGGATTTGTTCCCAAACATTAAGTGAGGGGAGCTTCTGGAGCCTCAAACTCAGATTCACTGGGATTCCTATCTGTGACAGTCTTTATCTCCCTCAAAACAAAAATAACTAACAGTACCTGCTAAAGGAAATTTTGAAGGTTATTTGCCCCTCTACAACTGAATCCATGGCAGGACACCATGCAAAACTGTCCATAAGGAGGAAAGTGAGATTCTTTTCCAGCCTCTGGCTGACCAAACTTCCCTGCCTGCTGACTAGTGCATACTCAATATTCCAAGCTAGGCTTTCAGTGAGGAAGAAGGAAAAAGGCACTTTAAGATATCAGTACAAAGGCAAGTGAGAGTCAGAAGTGACTAAGTAAAAAAACCTTATGCTACTCTCAGTCAATGTATTTTGCCCTTAAGACTGTAACGATGGTTATCGTGTGAATGTCTAGCCTGGTTAAGTCATAAGTCCCATGGCAGCTATTGACATTTTGTTAGAATTCTCTGCTTTGCTTTTGGTAGTGAGGCCAAACAATATGTTGCAAAGGGTGGACGTGGCTATTTAAATAGGTTAATACATGGTAGACTGTAATGGGTTTACGTGGCAAGGTTTTGGTAGTGGGAGGGCCACAGGGGTGGCTTCTTTAAAAGTTGCTGGAAGCTTCCCCTGTGTTCGCTACAGCCAATGCCAGCTGGCTTTAAGAACGGACCCCGCCACTGGCCAAGGCCGAGCC